>OX421977.1:19737031-20337031 GCA_949128135.1 Parasteatoda lunata | reverse complement strand
TTAAAACCACGGTGGCTCTCGCCTTCCAATGAGGTGAAACGGGTTCGAATCTCCCGGCGATGGCTGGTCGATTCGAATCCGCATCCGGCTTGAACCGACCACAGTGCTGACGTGAAATATCCTCAGTGGTAGACGGATCATGGGTTAGAGTCCCATTGCGGTGACCGTATGAGAAGCTAAGAAGATGCTTAAATCATCACAAAAATAGAGTTCGTAACAAATCGAACTTCTGAGAGATGAACTGGACAGGGAAGTCTATTAAAAAGATGTCGACAAACACAGATGACCTATGAAAGGCGCTTCAAAGCTGCTGGAGTCATACCCAGTGGTTAAAAAACGGACCATATTGATTCAATAATGATCGGATCATTATTGAATCACTATTCATTTAATGATCGGATCTTCACGTTCTATGACTCAATCTTAATGGCTTGAGGGGGTGACCTTAAATATGCTAATTAGTGCAGACGATGTTTTAAGTTACGAAATCAGATACAAGAACGTACTTTCTTTGAGTAAACATACCGTTTTTTTCTAAGGATTCGGATTTTTAACCTCCAAAATATAAAGGGTAGCCGCTATCTAGGAAATGTGGTCCCAATAGTTTGATCAGGAGAGTAATCCAAGGTTTGGACCCTATAATATTGATTTTAGTTTTTGCGTATTTCGATTATAACTGGAGAAATTTTCAAGCGAATTGAAAGATCTTTGCACACAATTATAAAATTCATTTATCCAAAGATAAATCCATGAAAAAAATAAATTTTTGTAAATATTTATTATTTTTGATTAATTTATTTGGTAAAAGTAGAAAAAAATTTGAATTGTAAGTCATAAAATTTTTTTTATTAATTTAATTATATAATTTTGCATGACAAAATACTAAAATTTGAGCAAAATCTGTTGAATATTTCCTGAGAAATAAAATTTTAAATATATACGGCTTTTTTAAAATTCGATTTCTTAGGAACTATTCAACCGATTTCGCTCAAAATTTGTATTTTGTCATGAAAAATTAGAAACTTTAAAATTATTTTTAAATAAAAAATTAACCTTACAATTCGAAAGTAAAAAAAAGTAACTTTTTAATAAAATGTATTTTTTGCAAGGAATATTCTTTGAATAAACGATTTTTACAATTGTGTGAAAGTATTTTTCAATTCGCTTAAAAAGTTCTCGAGATATGGGGAAATACGCAAAATATTTATAAACATTAGGGTCCAAACTAGGGATCACTCTCATGACCAAACTATTCGGACCATATTCCTTAGATTGAGGTTACCCGCTGTATTTTGGGGATTATAAATCCGAAACAGTCGAAAAAAGGGTATGTTTATTCAGAAAAACAGCGCTTTTGTGTCTGATTTCGTAACTTAAAATATTGTCCGCGTTAAATATTTAGCATATTTTTGGTCACCCCCTCGAACCATTAAGATGGAGTTTTAGAGCGTGAAGATACCATTAAATCAAAAGTTATTCAAATAGGTCCGTTTTTGTACTTTGGATAAATTCGTTAAATATATGCCTCGTATATGCATAGCTCTTTTCATGGCCAAGGGCCGACATTTTGAAAAAAGCTAACTTTCTCAATTTTGTATAAAGAGAATATGCATTTTTGTTTCTTTATTTTAATTATGATGTTCAGTTTGAAAACATGTCTGATAAACAAAGTTTTATGATAGATACGGTGTCTCCTGTTTCTGTAAATCATGAGTGTATTCAAGCTTTTGACAAGGACTGCATGAAATAAAGTGATTTGCCGCAACTGAATATACTGTAACAATTCATTATCCGCATAACTGATTATTTTAATTTCATTAGCGTGATGGTTAAAAAATATCGATATTTCACAATTTATCATTACCAAGCTCTAGTGCATTCATGACTAGTGTGCCAAAAACTTAAAAAGCGTAGACCCATAAAAAACGAAAATTTACTACAAAGTTTAAAATTGGCATATAATAATATATTTTTCTAGTTTATTGTTGAAAGTAAATGCAAAGAAGATGATAGTTTTAAATGTATATTTTCGTTATTAAATTATTTAATTAATTCTTCATTTAACACTAAAGAACATACTTTAATTTAAAAATCAAAAAAAAAATTTTTCAGTATTATTAATTTGTGTGCTTACAGTTTTATTATACAGTACTAACAGTTTACCGTATTTACTGTTTACAGTATTTTCAGTTTACGGTATTGACAGTTTTTACAGTTAGCAGCCTTTATATTCTCTTTTAACACTAATGATACCAACACTTAATAAGATACCAATTCTACCATAGGGGGTCAAATGACCCGAAATTAATGTTTCCTACTTAAATGTACGAAATATGGATGTTAGAAAGGAAAGCGAGACGGAAAAAAGTAAAAACTGGTAACAAATAAATTTCATTTTTTAGTTTTTTTCCCAGAATAATAAAAATCCATAACTACCATTTGTTTTTAACGGATGCAATTTTTATATTGAATTGCTTCTTCGCCGTGACAAAATTTCCTTACAGTGAATTGTTATTTTCTCTTTTCCGTCCCGCTTTCAGGTCTGCTACAATACGATAAGCAATATGTATCGATAAGCTCATAAAACAAAAAATGTTCTCAGGGTCAAATGACCCGATGTGGTAGACAACGGTATACGACAGGTATTACTCAACATAAACAAAACAAAAAATAATGTAAAAATAGTATAAGAACTGTAGTTTAATTAGTAATAAAAAGTCAAATTTGCAGAAGTAATAAGATGATACGTGCATTTTCAATGCATAAGTTCAAAATGGGTCATTTGACCCGTTATGGTATTATTAGTGTTAAAAATATTTACTATTTCACATAATTCCTCTTTGTTTTTTCTTCTAATTTTTTTTGTAGAGAGTTACTCGTAACACAACTTTAGTAATAAATTTGTGCAAAAAATTTCAAGAATTTGATTATTTTTGTAAAATTATTTAAACACATGGTTTAAGGTATGAAAGAAAATTTAATGCAGAGTTTCATTAAAAAAATAGTTTTTCATTTATTTTGTTTTTGTTATAATTAACACGTTGAATGTAATGGGGGTCATCGGTGACCAGTACTGAGTTTGTTCGTAACGCCATGGGGGTGACCGGTGAAGCCAAGATTATTAGAAACAAATAATTCGAGTAAATTTGTAATTTTTTTTTTATTATTATCATTACTAAAATGGTTTGAAGAAATTAATGCAATATAGCACACACAAAAATAGTTTTATTTATCTACACATAGATGCCAACTTGTTCCGGACAGCGAATAAGTATTTTCAAATGGAAGTTTATTAATTGTTATTCTTGGTTTAATAAATTCAATTTAGTAGATTTTTATCCACCACTATTTCTAAACAATTCATTAGGTTTATATAATTCACAACTTTATTTTGAATTACGTCATACTAAACCTTTTAAAAAACTAGCAAAATTTGACTAATACTTGAAAATTCATTTTGTAGTTATTTGGCCAGACGGGCAAGTCATGTAAAATTTGCGTGGCATTCAACGAGTTAAGAAATTTTGATTCAAAAGCTCATTAATTTGTTCTATTAATCTATATCAAGACTAGAAACAGGAAGAGCTCAAAATATCACACCTTAATCACGTATGATATTGAATCGTTTCTGAGAAATATAAGTTAATGAACATTCTTAAAGTACACAAGGTCACCTTTCGTAGTAAACAAAGAGATTTTAAGTCCGAAAAAAAAAAACATTAGGAAGTATCAAACAGTTCGGTAACTTTTTGACATTTAAGAGTGCTACGAAGAGAGCATCTATTTGTAAGCATCGCACAAGTTAGTTACATAAGAAAGAGGGGGAAAAAACCTGACCGTAGGTTAGAATTTTACTCAAGATAAGCAGTTTTATTTATTTATTTTTTTGCGTGTTTGTAGAAATGATTTGAAAAGCGTGCAGAATGGAGCATCTTGGGGATGAAAGGAACAACATTCACACAAAAAATGCAACAAGTTGTCTTCCTGGTCCCTGAAAAGGCCCCTGATAAGTAAAAAGTTCCGACAAACAATGCGCCATTTTGAGATAATTTTTAGTTATTTACGGGAAATAAATAAAAAGCCGTCGCCGTCAATTATAGTTTAAGAAATTCAAGTACGGAAGTTGTCAATGGTAAACCCTTAAAGATAAACTAAAAAGAATTTTATGTCCTTGAAATCTTTTGAAATAGATTTTTTTTCTTTTTTAAATTTTTTTACAGACGGTTGCTTTTATTAACTTTCTGTGAGAAACTATTTCATTGCAGTTAAATTTATGTGGGTAGCGTTTGTGGAAACATCCATGTAATTTCGTAAGACATTAACTCAACTATACTACTGCTATAATCTAAACAATTTTATTTGTCAGGAATACAAAAGGATTTCGAAAGTTTTTCATGCAAAATATTTCTTTACATTAAATAGGTTGAACTTTAATTGAAAGATTTAACTTTCAAACCAGACAGGTAAAACTTATTCAAAACAATTCAGCAAATAGCTTGCTCTAGTACTCTATTATGTTTGAGTGCGCTAAGTTTCAAGAAAAAAACGCATCCAGACAAATTTCATTCTTGTACCTGATTTTAATTTTCACTAATTAATTAATTAGCACATTTAAGATTCAAACAAATAATTGAGAACAAGAAACGTGAAATGATGGTTCACAGTTTTATACATAAATTTTTCATATTTAAAGTGGTAGCAAAACTCATGTTATTTCGTTAAATTTTTAAAATTATAATAGTAATTCTAAATGAGTTTGACCGCCACTAATAATTAACTAAGGCGTTATAGTCATCAACAAAGCCAAATTGCTCTCCTTTGTAAAAAAAATATATTTTCTAATGGTAGCGAAACTGCAGTTACTTTTAGCACAGTATTTAAGTAATTTTTCCATTACTTAAAATTTACGTAGTCACATTTTTCATTCACGTAATCCCATTTGCGTAGTGACATATCAAAAGTTTAAAGTCTCATACAAAACGCAACTTTATTGAAATTATCTCATAGTGACACTTTTAAAGAGTGGGCGTAAATATCCTTATTCTGCAAGTCTTACTATTTAAATGACTACCAATTTATTAACCCTTAGCACTCTAAGTTTTTTCAGCTGTTTTAAAAAAAATGGACGCAACCACTAACATTTTGAAAGATTTTTTCAAACTTTTCTTATAATACCAGGAGAATACTGAATGAAATGGTAGCTAAATATTAACCTGAAAAAATTTCACATTTAGAGTGGTGGGTAATTTAGAGGTGACACAGTGGTGACTGGCAGTCACCTCTCGAGTGCAAAGGGTTAAAATTTCAGCAAAAAGCAAGACAATTGGCATCACTGAATCTTTACGATAGCGAATTTCAACCTGGTCAAAATATAATTATATTTTTGAGTAATATTATTTTTTCGGTAATTCTTTTACTACCACTGAGAAAATCCGTTCTCGGAAATAGTGAAAGTTGGCAAGTAGGTTAATGATTCGAAAAATTTACTATGGAAAAATCTCTAATCATCATTGTTTATTATAAAAGATTTAATTTTCATTTATTTAACTGAACAAATAACATAACTTAGAGCTATGTAATGGTTAACCACATTTTTCCATCACTGGCAATTTTATCTGTGACTAATATTTGTATTGTTAATAGATAAATACTTAACTCACTTTCGTGATAAAGGGCCGTTAATTAAAAAATTGTAGTAATGATAAAACTACTTTTATATAGGATGGCGTCAACCGGGGAAATTAAAAAAGTTGAAATACATAGATAGAAGAAACAAATTGTTTTTACTAATTCTGATTTAATAAAATATAGCTGCGTAATAAAGGAAATGTTTATGCATTAAGCTGTGTAACGTTCTCATAAAATAAAAAAAATAATAGTTTTTTTGGTTCTTAAAAGAACATTTGAATTGATCTCGTTAGCTTTTTAAAAGAATTATTTGTCAGAGAATGCTGCTAGAAATATGTGTTCTAAAAATAATAATTTGGAAAGATAAAGCAAATAGTTTTCAAATGTTCCTGTAAAAATTTTGCGTCTGGTTTTCTAGTTTCTTAAGGGAGCTGGTCCAGTTTAATCTGGATCATTGATTCTCAACCATTTTTGGATCCCCTCCCATTTTAACAAGAAAATCAAACAATTTTCTACGCTCGTTTTTTTAAAAAAAAAATTAAATACTACAATTCCAAAGGAAAGTTTCGCAATGCAGCAGAAATTCCATAAGAAAAATGAAACTAATAGAAAATTTTGAAGAAGAAAACAATTGAAATAAAAAAAAGACAACTGAAGACGTCGTCAGGGGGTACCAGCTACGGTCATGAAGTCATGAAAACGCAAAACCTTATCTATCGAGAGAGCACGGCAAATGTCTAAAAATCGCTCTCTCTGTACTCCAAAGGTTTTGTGAAAAGTCCAGGAAAAGAGAAAAAAATACATAATACAAAGTAGTATTAATTGAAAGCAAAAACAATTCTGCTACATTTAACATACTAATGCTGATGTTACCGAGCCATGTTATTTTCCCTGATTAAAAAAAAATACCTCTGAAAATATTACTTACATGCTTCATCTACTAAGCTCTTCATATTATTAGAACCCTGCTGTTTTCATCAAAAACTATTTGAAAATATGACATCATTATATTGCCCATTTAATATCGTATTTCTTTAAAATGTTTATACATTAAAAACTGATCAGATAATTCTATTCACTCTACATTTTTAAAATTTTTGTTCCTATGCATTAAATCAAAATACTTTCACTTGTCTCAAAAGAATACTTTTAAAGTGATAGAGAGAGAACTCCTGAAATTTCTTGTACAAAAATAGACTTCAAAATCTTATTTTGTATCGATTTCCCTACTAAAATGAAAATTTTCATTTCAGAGAACAGGATCAGATCTACGGACTCAATCTTAAAACTTTTCCTTTCTCTCCCAGCAGAAAACTCAAACAACCTTTCTGTGGGGAAAAATAAACGGGAAAAAAACGCTTTTACATTTTATCTAATCTTCTAAATCTATATTTTATTCGAAAATATGCGGGATTGAAATTTCTTGGAAGAACCCTCGTTTTTATATTTAAAAAAAAAAAAGGTTATTGTGTAGATTTATGAAAAAGAAAGTTTTTCGTCCCATTTGTTTTTAGGATAATATTTTACTTTTCCAGGTTATAGCAACGTTTAAAATTTCTCATTCAACCCTTTAATGAGCCATTTATTTCTAATAAAGGTAAATTAAAGTATTTTTTGAATTGATATAAGAATAGTAATTGATATAAGAGAAAAAATTCGTTCAGTTTATAAAAAATTAATCTAAATTTTAATGTCATGTTTTTGGTGGTAAGTATATTTACCACGACCTATTAGAAACTTATTGACTTTTATTTTTCGTTATTTATAAAATAATTTTTGTTTATGCTACAAACTTCAAAAGGAATTATGTATTTTATGACTTATATACGTTTTCTTAAACTAACAAATGGTTACCAATTTTATTCAAACGCACTTCAAGAAAGCTGCAGTTATTAACAACCTAAATTACCTAAATTAAAAGTGGTAGAAAAGTTAACATGAACTTTAAAAATTGGTGGTAAGTATACTTACCACAGCCTTGGAAATGGTTAACCCATCAAGCATCAAATCTCCTATTTCAGAAGTATGCACTTCAAAAAAATTAAAGACTGGTTATAATTATAATATAAAACTTATTATTTTACCATTTAATTCTTCAAGTTTTTATTGAAAAAAAAAATTTTATTCACCATAATGTATTATTGATTTAAATATTCCTTAGAATCATCCAAACATAACTTTAGAAAAAATAGGCCTCCTCCAGCCAACGCCTCCTATAACTGAAACGGTTTTTTGTAGGTAGTCCGATCAGACCACTATGAAGGTAAACCAATTATTGAAAGAACCATTTAATATGAAATCTATTAAAAATTAGATTGGAAATCTATTAGAAAATCTATTAAAAAAATTTTTAATTTATGAATATATGGGATTTTTTTTAATTTTTTTTTTTATATTTATTTACTTATCAACCACTACACATTCAATTCTCAAATATATATGATAAATGTCTCTCAAGTAGTGATGGGCAATAACAGGTATTTTCAAATAACAGGTTCCAGCTGTTACAATACAAAAAAATACCTGTTCCAAATACCTGTTCCAAAATAACAGGTCAAAGGAAAAAAGTCCACTTTTTTATATTTGAAAGATAACTTAGAATGGCAAGTATTTTTGTAGCAGATACATATTTTTCTATTAATTTGACAAAGTTGTTAGGAAAAGTATTTTTTCTTTCTAAAAGTAAGAAGTTTTTTTCTATTTATTTTTTTAAACTAAAAGAAAGCAGGTACATATAAATTTTTGTTTTATTCTCTATTGTTTAGGCTCGGTGAAAAAACTATATTTCGTCTTTTTTTATGTATCCATATTTTTGTTTTTTTGTGATTATAATTTAGATTGGGTAGTTCAAAATGGTTGAAAACACTTCAAAAGCATATTTGTTAGTGTAATCAAATATAATAAATAATAATAGAAACAATAATTTTTGTTAAAAAATATAGTTCTTTTTAAGGCACTTTTAGGAGAAATGAGTGACACAGAAAAAATTCTTCTACAAAATTTGCCTCTTTTTAACAAGCATAAAATAATTTAGAAAGCTTAGAGAATTAAAAAAAATTTTGAATATTTCAATGTACATTGTTTCTAAATCTAAATAAAAAGAATTTAGGAATTCCCTATTACATTCTGTTTGACGATATAACCAGAATCTTTTCATTTCTACAAGAGGGGGAAAATGGAACTTCATAAATATTGAGATAAATTAGAAATTTAAAAAAAAAATTTGATCTCTGAATTTAAAATACAACATATAGTGTATTATTATTTTTAAATCAAAACAATGTAGGAGTTGCGCATTATATTCTATATATGTCGCAGAATAACCAATATTTTTTTCATTTGACAAAAAGAAAAAAATAATAGTCTAACTACATGCATTGCAACCTCGTCGCAACTTTTTAAATTGTTTGAATAACATCATTTTATAGTTTTAAACAAAAAAAATATTTATACAAAAATTTAATTGATTGAGCTTTATCAATTTGCACCAGCTAAAATCTTTAGCAAATTAAATATAAATAGAGCATAATCCCAAACTTTTAAACATTTTTTTAAAAGTAAATATTCAAAATAAACATCAGTATACGAATTTAGCATAATTTTTAAAGAAACAAGCCTTTTTAACAATTCCAAACTTTTCTTGGATTATTTAAATAATATTTTTCTTTCAAAACAATTAGCACATTAATTTCATAATATCACATACTATGCAGCCTTAATGATAATTTTAATGTCAAAGGAAAATTCAAAACAATAAAAAAAAGAAATTCGCCAAATTAACTGTAATAGATTTTTTCCTTTCCTGCAGAATATTATCATTTAAAAATTTTTATTTATTTTCTTCAAAAATTCAAAATAAATAAATCTTTTAAGCAACAAAATAATTGGCAATGGCAGTGAGACATCTATTTCTATGCGAGTGGACGAAATTCAACACAATGACAAATCACTCTTCACATAGAACATTGATTGAATTACTACAACAAATAACTATGAGGGAAATAAAGGACACGCCTTCATGTAAAGATATTGAGAGAGTCGATTCGTAACCTTGAAGGTCACGGTCGAAAAAGGAACCGAAAGTAATATTAGGGGGCCAATGACGTAAAGAGGTGCCTGGATTCTCGAAGTAAACTACTTGATTAGATGTCCCCCAAAAGACGATTGTAATTAATGCAGTAATTACAGTAGTCGGAAAAAAGAGGGGGGGGGGGGAATTGGAGCATTTTTATGTAAATGCAGTCCGTAGTTACACTATAGTGGGCAATTCACTATTTCAAAAAAAATATTCTGAATTTTTCATTAAATGTATAAAATACATAAATTTAATGACCCCTATAACTTTATTACTAAACTTCACTATTAAATCACATTCATAAAATATTTTGTTCAAGCCAAACATCTATTAGATAGTTTCCTAATAACAATAATAGCAATGTAATTAGTCTTAAGAGTCCATAATCGACAACGTTATGCTTCCTTTGGCTGAAAGTTAAGAATTGTTTCTCTTTTTCATGAAAAAAATATATATATTTTCATATTATTCTACTACCCTTCATGTTCTCTGTACTATTGCACTACCCCTTCATGATTCGTCATAAGTTCAGCATTTTAAAGTAGACAAAGTAAAAAAGAATACAGATGGGGAGAAAAATTATAGTGATTGATATTGAGGTGATATTTAAATCGACTACGTCAACTTTCATCTAACAAATGGTACCACAAATAAATAGGTAAATTAACATATATTATATACTAGGGAATTATTATTCAATATTTATAGTGGTAGTTACACCACAATAATATAGCTTGCATACAACGAAAATAAAGTGTTTAAATATAGCTTGAATTCGCATACTAAATTTAGTTTTAACAATTTTAACACCCCTTTCTTATAAGGGAATAAAAAGTTTAAATAGTTATTACCTTGAAAAAAGAAAGAAAAAAATGCGAAAGAGAGAGAGTAAGAATGTATTTTGTAGGAAATTTTTGTGAATTTTTTTTCTATCTTACATGTAGGAAATATGTATCAATATCAAAATTAGGAAAAATATTTAAATGCTTATACTATTTGCATCACAGAAAAAAAAATTTAAAACAAGAAAATGTAATTAGAAGGGATGCTTCCCAAACAGTCGCCAATAGCCCATTGTGCAGTTCTAGTGGGACATAAATGAACTACAACGTATGCTACTCACGCGAGAAGTTTTTAATTCTTGCTGATACAAGTAAACAGTTTTTTAAAGTCTATAAATTGCTTTTAAGTTTAGAAATATCATGTTTACACTTAGAGGGAGGGGGGGGGGAAGAATGTTGAAAAAATTTTGTTCTATTGATCGGATTTTCACGTTTTAAGTGCTATCTATAATAAGAAACATTCTTTGACTAAACCGATCGTTTGTTCGATGAATTTGGGTTATTTGTTTTTCCTTTTAGTTCTATTTAGGCTTGTTAATTTTACTTTTTACGTATTCCATGCAAAAAAAAAAAAAAAAAAAAAAAAATTCAACGAATTAAAAAAATTTTATTCATTATTATAAAATTTGTTTAACTAAGGGAATTACAATGTAATCTTTTTGAAATTATTTCTTAATTTATACTAAGTTGTTTAATAATGGTTGAAACAATTTTGAATACCAATGCACATTACTCATGTATCATTTTAAAACATAACATTAAGAACATACCAACACAATATAATTTCAAATGACACAATGCAAAATTCGAATGAAGTCATGTATATAAACATTTTTAGAATAATGCATTTGATTTTAGCAAAGTTACTCGTTAAATTATTAGATTTAAAACAGTTCTTAAAAAATTATAATACTAGAAATACAAAACTTGTATAGACCCTCGCAATGTCTGGCTACGGCCCTGTAATAATAAATAAAACGTGATTTTTTTTTCTTATTATAAACTGTACAAAGATCGCCAAAAAAAAACAAAAAAAAACAACAAAAAAAAAACAGTTTAACATTTTAAAAAAAGTAGAAAAATTTTTTTTGCCAAGATAATTGAATTAAAATTTTTGCCTAGTATTTTGGAACAGGCCTTTGGAAGTAACCTGTTATTTTTATAACAGGTATGATTAAATAACAGGTTCCAAATATCTGTTCCAGAAAATATTGGACATCTCTACTCTCAAGTACTTTTAAAAAAATTTTTGCCACCATAATGTTGCATAAATCAAAATGTTTTCATTCAATGTAAATATTTCAAGATGTATGGGTTAGGGGCCGCTGCGCCGCCCAGGCACCCAATTTATTTTAAATAAAAAAAAAAAGAAAGACTTTTAAAATAGAATTTGTGTTCATGCGCACAAGTGTTTAACTTTGTTAATAATCTGCGCAGACTACTTATAAGAAATCGTGTGGAGGCTTTCTGATGTAGGAGGTGATGGCCCAGCTCAAATTTCAAGATAAGACTTTATAAAAAATAAAAAAAACCTAAGATAGTAACTTTACACTCGATAAAAGAAAAAAATCTAATTCAATGAAGCGTAATCGTTTTACTTTTTTCATAAAGGCACTTTTCACATCAATGTTAAACCTGCCAACTACTACGCTTTTTGAAATATATTTTTATAGAATGGTAGGCATTTAAAAATCAAAGCTTTTTTTTGCCAACATTTTAAATGTCTCACCATGAAAGAGCTGGAACAAAAATACATTGCATGGGAACTTTAAAAATTATTTATGTGTAGTGGTGTGGAATTGAGCAAAATGAATGAAGGAAGTTAATACCTTTTTTTAGTTTTAATACCATCAATTTTGAAATTATTCTATAGTTATTGAAAAAAGATGAAGATAATCAGACAATAATAATTATTATAAATAATTGATCACTTATGTCACACTTTCACAAGCGAATGAATGCACACTCGTGAAACTTAATTGTTATTTAAAAGGAAGAGAACGTATTTTCGATGTACTTAATTACTTATAGGAAATAAAATAGCACTAAACAATTAAAAAATTGCAATTATTTTATAATTTTGCAGTTCCAAAATTAAGTTTTCGCTGTCTGAAAAGGATTCAAAAATTGAAGGTTAAATGAACAAATTCGAGAAAAAAAAATTTTTGGAGAAACAAACTGGCTCATGTAAACATGAATAAATATTTCTTAATGATTCCCTTACATTTAGTGTAAGCTAATTTCTTATTCAAAACTATTTTGATTATTGATGTAAATTCAGTCTCCAGCAAAGTTCGTCTCTTTAACACGTTGAATGCCATGGGGGTCACTGGTGACCGGCACTGAGTTTGTTCGAAACGCCATGGGGGTCACCGGTGACCGGCGAAGCCAAGATTATTAGAAACACATAATGCGAGTAAATTTTTAATTTTTTTATATTATTATCGTTAGTAAAACGGTTTGAAGAAATGAATGCAGTATAGAACACACAAAAATAGTTTTATTTATATACACAGAGATGCCAACTTGCTCCGGACAGCGAATAAATATTTTCATGTGGTAGTTTATTAATTGTGATTCTTGGTTTAATAAATTCAATTTAGTAGATTTTTATCCACCACTATTTCTAAACAATTCATAGGCTTATATAATTCACCACTTTCTGTCCTCAGATATGTAATGCTAAACCTCATAAAAAACTTACAAAATCTGTCTAATGTTTGCATATTTAGCTTGCAGTTATCTACCGTTTGGTCAAAACGGGCGACGGCAAGCTATGTAAAAATAGCGTGGCATTGAACATGCTAATAGTGGAGTAGTTTCTGCAATTCAAAAGTAGTTTGTAGTCACTATATTTAAAAAAAGAATAGTTGTAATTAGCAACATTTGTAAATTTTTGCTGTTAACTACAAAAATAATGTAGTTTTTCTGACCACTGAGAACTATATAAGAGCAGATAAAAACGTTTCTAGGATCTTTCTTTGTTATCAATAAAGAAAAAATTGGTTTCACAAGTGCTAATAATGCAGTAGAACCTTAACTTATTATACTAATATTAATTTCTTAACTACTGTTTCGTAACTACCACCATATTTTACGTTATCATAAAGGGTTGAAAACAAAATATTTTAGTTCTTCAAAATATTATGATTCTGTGTCCTATGCGGACCTTTGAAAGTGTAAACTTATGTTCCCCTTTAGTTTTTATTTCTTTACAATACAATTCTCATAACTGCAAATAAATAAAGGTGTTGTATACTATCGTTAATTTTTTTTTTTAAATTTCAAATTTACTTTCAGTGATGGATCGTGGGTCTAAAAACGTAAAAAAGTGTTAACCAAGGGAAAGCAAAATCCAATTAAAAAAATATAACAAGCAATTTTTTTTTTTTTTTTTTTAAATTCAGTTTATTATTAAAAACAAATATATAAAATAATTTCGTTTTTTTTTTTTCTTCATATATCATTGATAATGCGCTAAAAATTAGGAATAAATAGTTAAATTAGAAATTGAATACCACTTTTTTCCTTCATTCTAATTAATAAACTGCTCAAGTAAGTGTTCAAATCTCTTCGGATATACAAGTATTACTTGATTGAAAACTTCATTCGCGCTTCAAAAATCTATAAAGTGGAAATAACAGTCGACATTTTTCAATAGCTCGAAAATAAGCACCCATTTTCAAGACTTGCCAGACGTGAGAAGAAACTGAAGTGGTTTGAAATATAAAACGTTAAGTTGCCTATAAAAAAAGGAAAAATAAAGGTAAGAAACAAAACTAGAATAACAGTTTCCGAGAGAGAAACTAAAAAAGATGAAAAATCGAACAAGCTACAATAGCTAGGCTACGTACTAGACATTTCAAGGGCATGAAGATCTCACGCACCCATACAAAATTCTATACCATCTGCAAGTACTGTCCTCATTTGCAACTAACTCCAGACCATGTTTTTGACTACCAGGCCATTATCGGCTCCCTCTTTGAACTTGGAGTTCCTCCCATCGAAATTCTCTATGGCCATCGGGCTCCAGAACTTCCAAATCTTGTTATCAAGACTTTTGGAGGACTCTAATCTAACATAGACATAGACTAACATAGACTAATCTAACATAGACATGACAACAACAACAATCGAACAAGAAAAAACACAGTGGTCGAGAGGGGCAAATCTGGGTAAAATGCATTTCAACGTGCTATGGAGGAGAGTAGAGGAACTATAATATCATTAACAAGGGAATCAGCATTCACATGAATAAAAAAAGATTCTATGCCCATACATGTACTTTATATTCAAAGAAAAATAGAAATAAAGAAACTTACCTAATATGTGGCTCTTCATCATTTTTTAGCGTTCAAAAATGAAATTTAAAAAAATTCTTCATTTTTTTTTCCGTTCACCCACTTATATATTCATGCAAATAAATATTTATTTAAAAAATATAACTATTTGCAATACAATACTCATCACACAAAACTTTTTTAAAGACTAAGAAATTATTCTTCTACAAAAGCATTTACTTTACTATATTTCATCACATGCAGTGTTTAAATTCGAAAAAAAGGATTTGATTTGATGTGTGTCATCGTGGATTTGTTCTAGAACTTTATTATGATTTACGACCTAAGTTCTTTTTTCTTTTTTGTATCAAGAACTGACTTAAAGTGTCACTCAAATAATTCGATATTTCCAATTGACTTCACGCAATAATAATTTTCAGAAAAATGTACTTAGTCAACCAAGATTTTTATGTCGTTTAAGTATGAGATGAATTCTTTCGATTTCTTCTTGCGTCACAATTAATAACTTTTAAGGTAGCAGTTGAGAAATTTTCGACAAATCTTCAGACTCGTAAATATTCAAAATTTTTTTTAAAGAAATTAAGTGATGCGTTTAAAACTTTTATGTAAAAAAATTACTTCATCTTAACTATTTTACTATTATCATTATCTACTAACTTTCTTAAATTCATATCTCGAGTATTAATAACAGCTAACAACATTAATAAAAAAATAGTTCTATACTCCGTTGCAAGTCAAGAAAAGACCATTGCGGTATAAGATTCAAGTAATCATCCTCGACTCTGTGCATATAGTTCTGTTTTATTTCAATATGAAATTATACAAATGTGCTTTCAAAACAATATGAATTTTTTGAAAAGTCAAACTCATCAGACAGAAATTAAATTCGGGCTATATTTTACGATATGTATCATAGAATTATTTTTAAAAAAATAAATAATAATAATAATAAAGGTTATAGTTTCGTTGACTTACTGGAATCCTAGACTTGGCGACGTATTTCCAAAAAAAGGAGGGCATTTGTTATTGAAAAAGAAACTACATGGCGTTGCAGGAGCAATGAATTCGATTGGACCATTATGAATGGTGCGTCTTAATGCTGACATGCTCTTAACAAATCACAAGCGAGATAAAGAATTTTTACTTTTATTTTACTGTAGAAAATTTTTTTTTGCCAGATACAATATTTATTATTCTTTCATTAGTTTCTTTTATTGCGAACCAAATACGTATATTTGTTACGATTTTTAGCCATTGTTTTTGTTAATTCTTATTACTTGTTAATTGATTATTGTTGTTATTAACTGTTGTTATTATTTTTAATAAGCATAGCATGAGCCTCCCACGGTTAATCTGACGGACTCCAACCCATAATCCGTCAGCCATTGATTATATTTCCCGTCAGCGCTGGGGTCAGGGCAAGCCGCGTGCAGAATTCGAATCGACGAGTCATTCCTGGGATTCGAACCTCATTGAAAATAATAGAGATATATACTAAGGCAAAAAATCTTATCTTTAAAATCCGAAGTGGCGAAAAATATTAAAGCATTTGTGCCTATAATGTTCTCTTACAAATACAATCTGTTCTCCCAATATATATATATATATATATATATATATATATATATATATATATATATATATATATTGCAAAAACAGGATAGTTCTGGGTATCATAATATATTAATAATATAAATATTTATATTTAGTTCTGAAATCTAATTGCAGAGCTCTTTTAACTCTTTCGGTTTAGTGTAGCTAATCTGGCAACACTAATTCCACAAATGTAACAATGGTTCACAACCACTTTTGTTTAAACAATAAAGAGCTGGAGTATTTCTCTTTATAACCATCTTTAGCTCATATTTAATGTAATTTCGAACAAGTTTCCCAGTCTGGAAAATCTTTTTAAGTGGTAGCAAAAATGAGATATATCTTGATGTTTGAAGCTATCAATAAATATTTGATTTTAAAGAAAATATATATGGGTGCAAAAAATAACTCTGGAATAATTTCGTAATTCACAAATAAGAGATAAATTTAATCATTTTTCTATAGTTTTGAAAAATCGTATCTACCACTCATTTTCAGGTCGTGGGAACCCCGTTGAATGTCGTACTTGCTAATGCAGGGTTCGTGCACACCTGGAAAAACTTAATAACTGGTATAAATTATAAATGCGCTGAAACTTTCTTAGATGCCATCTTCAGTCTTATTTACCTTAGAGAAAATAAAATATTCTGGTTGCTACAAACATAATAATATAAAAAAATATATGAATGTTACTACCACTTTTTTAATTTTTTATGCATATGAGCCCTGTGCTATCTGACTAACATCTGCAATCTATTGCTGTTCCTAAAAGCGTTATAGTATTATTTTATTTTATAACCAGCGGTGAACAGAGCGTGAATTCTGAGTTTAAGACTGTCAATGTTCAACTCTGTAGCCTTGTAATTTTGAACCTAATCGAGAAGAAAAGGAACTCCTGGATTAAATGTTGGAAGTAGACCTGAAATTTAAAATTTTCAGTAAGTAACCAGTGGCTGGCAGAATCTAATAACTGAGTAGCCGCTTTTTCTTTAAACCTAATGAGTCGGTGACCAACACCTTATCCTTTTATGTTATGCGAATATCCTTTTTATTTAATAGCTATTATTAGCTTTTCATTTTCTTTTTTTCTTTTGCTTGGATAAAATTAATTTTTTTTTTTTTTAATTTATATTCTAACGAAACGATCTGAGATTATAAAAAGTTGATTAAACGATAAAAATGACACAAATATGTGACAAAATTTAGTTAAACATACTATCTTGACTTCATCTTACAAAAAAATTCTTTGCGCAATAAAAAAAAAATTTAAAAAAAGGACGGGAAAAGGTGACAGCTTATTTGCATAACTTAAGTCGCTACTATATTTTACTGGCACGCCACGTTATTTTCAAATCCAATTGGGTATAATTTGCCTTCGTGGAAGACTTTTTGATGAAACTGACCCGCATTTCTGTTACATGGAGTGGAAAACCTCTCACGGTCAGTCTGACGGCAAGGGGTTTCTAACCCAGGATCCGTCTGAGGATTTTTTACGTCAACACTATGGTCGGTGCGATTCCGGTGCAGAAAACGTATTGACCAGCCATTGCTGGATTTCGAACACGGGTCTATTTTACTGACACGCCACGTTATTTTCAAATCCAATTGGGTGTAATTTGCCTTCGTGGAAGACTTTTTGATGAAACTGACCCGCATTTCCGTTACATGGAGTGGAAAACCTCTCACGGTCAGTCTGACGGCAAGGGGTTTCTAACCCAGGATCCGTCTGAGGATTTTTTACGTCAACACTATGGTCGGTGCGATCCCGGTGCAGAAAACGTATTGACCAGCCGTTGCTGGATTTCGAACACGGGTCACCTCATAAGCTATAATATTAAATAGAAAGACCCACTTGGAGTAAACAACTAGATACTTCTACTTTTTTCAAATATATGTTTTTTAGGTGTAGATCTCTTTTTATGTCCGGACTTGAACTGAAAAATATCCTTTTAAATGTGTGTAAAAAGTGCCGTTATTTAATTCGAAGATGACTAACTAAAAATAAATATATTATAACAAAAACAAATTATGCCATTGCATATCGAACTTTAATTGTTATTTGCACGCTGCGCTACAAGAAAATTTTAAAAACAGAACAAACGAAAAAATGCAATACAATGCAATTAATCGAAATTTAAAAAAAATCCCTTAATTATTGTATCATTTAATTATCACTTGAATTGCTTAGTTATCCCACCTCTAATGCCTTTTCATAAATGGCAACACTTGAATTAGCATTTAATGTATGAGTGCACTTTTTCAAGAACAAAATAAATACAATACGAAGAAATCAAAATCACTCTAAGAAGACCGGAGATACAAAATTTGTAAACAATGCCTGGAATATTTAGTGTGTTCAAACAAATAAAAGGAAGCGCTGAGATCTTGAAATAATTGTTACAAGGGCGCACGTGTTTTCATTTTTAAGCGAAATTAATTTTCTACATATTAAAATTTGACAACATTTCATGAAAATATTTTCTAAAGTTAGTAAACCGAATGTATAAATAAATAAATTTAAAAACAAAAACGGGTCACCTCTTGACTTATAAAGTTTTCGTAGTAATGCGCAATTATGTTTCGAAGATAAATACGATAAAATACTTTCAATACGATCAAATTAGTTCGAGCAGTTTGATTTACGATAACACAAAAACATACTTTTTAGAATAAATATACCTTTTTATTTATGGATTCAAATTCTTGACTTTTCAAATTAGAAATATGATAATCTCAATCTAGAAAATATGGCTCCAATAGTTTTGGTAGAATAAAACGGATAAGTCAAATATGCTAATTAATGTCTGGGCAGACGACGATATTTTAAGTTACGAAATAGAACACATAAACGCACTTTCTCTAAATAAATATACCCTTTTTTGACGAATTTGGATTTGTGACCCGCAAAATATAAGGCATATTAGCAATCTGGGTACATTTTCAGAAATAAAACGCTCACTTTTGTCGATTCAGCAATCCTTTAGCTGCATTTTGAGCAGGCGGCAGAGTTCTATGACAGAGGGATACAAAAGTTGATCCCCCGATACAAGTGTCTCAATTCTAGTGGTGGCTATGTTGAAAAATAGCAGAAACATTGCTGTACTTGTTGCAAATAAATATGTTTCTGAAAGTGTGAGTCCTTTTTTTTTAAACAAATTAGCATACCTGCCAACTTTAAATCCCTTCCATTATGGTTTTTCCCAGTGGTAATAAAATGGAATTAAAATTTAAATTTTAAGCAAAAAAATTTGTAATATATGAAAAAGCTTAAGCTGTCGACCATCATAGTAACACATCTTAATATATATGCTTAATTTCTTTATGAATAGTGGTGATCAAAATCTTTTTAAAAATTAAGTTTATAAAAGAAAAAATAGTATATATTTACTACCACTTTAAATATGAAAATAAAATTTTACGCCAAATGTGTAAAAGTTGACAGGTATGAATTAGGGAAACTTACTTTCTGGATGGCCCTCGTATTTTTTACAGTGTACAATGGTCCAAATAGTTTTGGTCAGGATAGCAGTCGAAAGTTTAAACCCCTTAATGTTAATTTTGCTTTTTGCGTATTTCGCTTATCTCGGAAAAATCAGCAAATCAAAACAATTTTGCACAAAATTATAAAACTAGTTTATCCGATGGTAAATTCATGAGAAAAAAAATCTTTTACACACTTATTTATTATTTTTCTAATATTTAATTAATTAAAGAGTTTTTTAGAAATGAAGAATATATAAATTTTTTACTTAAACTAAGTAATTTTAGTGGACAGAATTCTAACTTTGAACTGAATCTTTCGAATAATTCTAAAAAAAATAAAATATTTAAATATGAAATAGTCTAAATTTCGTTCAAACTTTGCATTTATCTTTTTTAAAATTACATATCTTAAAATGATGTCAAAATTTTTATACCTTGCGAATTAAAGAAATTTCGATTTTTAACGACTAAAATAATAAAAAAATATTAATAACTCTTCGAAAATTATTCTTTGCATCGAATTACAAATGAATAAACGAGTTAAATAATTGAAGGCAAATAGTGTTTCAGTTGATTGTAAGTTCCAAAGATGTGGCATAATGCACAAAGAAAAAATTAAGGGGAATCCGATTTAATTATCGGAACCATATTTTTCAGCAACCTCCATAATTTTAAGGTTCAAAAATCCGAATCTGAAGGGAAAAAAAGGTTAATTTTTTTGAGGTAAATATTACTATAGAACGTTTTTAATTCTGATTTCGTTACTTAAGAAATCGTCAGCAAAAATTATTTAGTATATTTACAGTAGTCGCAGCGCCCTAATGGGAAAAAAATTGGGAAATGGGAAGACCTATGACATTGTTTGCTTATTTTTTGATGAAACAAGAGATTTTGATTTTCACGGAATTTGAATAATTTAAATAATAATAAAATCAAACTATCTTTAGTTCTAAAACTAAAAACTATGCAATTTTTTTAATAAAGTAAAATTAAAAACATTTTGGTAGCCTGAAATTGAGTTTATTGTATGTTAGTTTAATGTAAATTAGCAACTACTCTTTGTTTTGTTATACAGGGCTGCCAACTACTACGCTTTTTGAAATTTATTTTATAAAGTAGTAGACATATTAAAAAGTAAATCTCTCAGGATATTTGGAACTTTTGCTAATATTTTAAAAGCCCCAGCACAATAAATCTGGAACAAAAGAGCGTTTCATATGAACTTCTGAATCATTTACATGCAGTGGTGTTCAAATTAACTTTCATTTTGTCCAAAATACGTAGAAAGTTGACAGCCCTTTAAAACGCTGCGACTACTGTATTTAAGGACTAGCGACTATGTACCCATTGGAACCACTATGATTGCATGTGTTAGTACGAGAAAATCCGATTATTAAATCAAAAGTTGTTAAAATGTTCTGTTTTTTTTTTTTTTTGTTTTTTTTTTGTGCACTGTACGTTGCATATTTAACATGTTTTGTAATTATTTTGAAAGTTTACTTTAATAATCTGCTTAAAATAAGGTTAGGAACAGAAGTGACATTAAACACATTCAAATTTAAGGGTTTTTCATTATATTTAAGATATAATGAATGAAAGGATTTTAAAAAAAGTAATTGGAAGGTTTCCACTGTTCTTTTTTTTCCTTCCTAAATGAAAGCTATATTTTCAATCACAGATTCCATACAACAGACAATGCCTCCTATAACTGAAAGCCTCCACACGGTTTTTTTTATCGGTAGTCCGATCAGACCACTGTGAAGGATATCCACTTTCCGAACGAGTCATCTAATAAAAAATCTAGTTGAAATAAGAAAGTGGTAGCAAATATATGACTAAAAATTTGTTTTATTTATGAATATTATTGGTTTGCCTAATTCACTTGTCAACCACTACAGATTCAATTCTCAAATATATATGATAAATTTCTCTCAATCATTTTTAGAAAAGGTTTTGGGTTCATGCGCACAACTGGTTCACTTTTTAAACAGTCTGCGCGGATTACTTATAAAATACCGTGTGGAGGCTTTTTGATGTAGGAGGTGATGGAACAGACCCATTCGCGATCGCAACGAACTATAGGGGGCGTTGTTGTATGTGCCGAATCCCTGCGATTTCCATAGGAACAGTCATTCAGTTACACTGGAGACGTCTTTAATGTAGCATTGTAACGTTCCATCTTTATTGTGGCTGATTAAATTTAAAAAAAAAAAATTTTTGTTTTCTTTCTTATGCAAACGAAAACAAAATGGTATCTTTATTTTTTTTAGAGAAGGAACATCCAGAACACATCGGAAAAATATTTGTAAATAAAAAGAAAAAAATATGTATATTTTTATAAGAGTTCAAACCTAATGCCTGAGAAATAGTTTTACTAAATTTAATGGTATAACATGAAAGGCCCATTTAAATTTTAACGTAAAATATTTGGGCTTACGAAACAAAAGAAAGAAAAAAAAAAAAAAAAAGAACCATTTTTTGTCGCCATTTTTTAGTGTTACGAAAATGCGTCTTTGGGACTTGCCAAAAACAAAACAAGATGCAATTTTATTTTTTTAATAGCAAAATATTTTATGGAGTGAAATATAACGAAAATTTACCAATGTCCATAACATGAAACTTTATCTTAGTAAACGTCCGTTTTGGAAATGTTATTTCATTTTGAATCTTATTTATTAGAGTTCATAATGGCTATAGAATCAGGTGAGAGAAAAGTTTGTCTTGAATCTATGCTAAACTGTATATCGGCTTATTTTCCACCGAAATCCGATTGACTACTTTGATTTTAAACAAAGTGTTTCATTTTAAGATTTTTTCCAAAAATTTTAAGTATAGATTGGCGGCACCTAAAAATCTGCCAAATCTGTAGCTGTGGTTAATACGTAAGTACCGAATTTTTCTTCCATACTTTTCTGAATCATATTACTTCAAATATTATTAGAATATGCAAGAAGTATACATAAACACATAATTTAATACCATTTAAT
This sequence comes from Parasteatoda lunata, assembly GCA_949128135.1. NCBI lineage: Eukaryota > Metazoa > Arthropoda > Arachnida > Araneae > Theridiidae > Parasteatoda > Parasteatoda lunata. Next base: position 20,314,122 of record OX421977.1, on the reverse strand, counting down.
TTTTCAAAAAAAGTATTTTGACAACAATTTTATTAAAAAAATTATAAACTAAAAAAAGTAAAATAAAGAATTCTTAGGATAAAAACGATTTTAAAAATTCCTCATTTTTCAATAAAAACTTTCGTATTGTTTCTTTTTTTTAATTCTTATAGTATTTAATCAGAGGTAAAAAAACCATTTTGTAGAGAACGATCATCAAGTAAGAAACAAAATTATTTACAAGCAAATTTTTTATTATAAAAATCATAACACTTTCCTGATTTATAAGTCCGGAGAATTCCAAAATGATATGTTCTTTGTTTGAAAACTTTATTCTCAAATAATATATACATAGTTTATCATTCATTACTTTTACCTTCATTACTTTTAGGTAACATACCACACATCAAAATTTTATAATTGTAAGATCTCGATATGAATTTTAATATGTAGCTTAAAAACAGAATAGCTGAATTCTAGTTAAAATTCTTTCAAAACTAAAAAACACTTACCAAGTAAACGATAAAAAATTTATTTATAATCAGCACAAAAAATACTTTTTCAAGTAATTCGGATTATTCTTTATTGTTGTTTTCTGAATTATGTAGATACAGAAATATATACTATTCTAAGAAGAATATTCTATAACTATTACAGTTCTGTATGGAATTCATTGGAACACATTTATTCATTGGAATGACGAAAGCAATGTTGACTTCATTTTCACTTGTAATGAATTGAAGACAGAAAAATTATTTTACCGCAATACACACATCTGTAACAGCAAGTGATTATGAAATCATGTTATGTTGTTGGTAATAGAAAGGTAAAAATTATTGAGATGTTGTTCTTGTAATGCATGGCGTGTTCTGCTTCAATGTTTGGCATGTTCTGATTAGTTTTTTCAAGAAGTTTTACCTTTTCTTTAGGGAAATTTTGCTTCTTTTTTGATGCTAAGACAATGGCGTCCGTCATTGCCAATGGTTATGTGGGAACTAATGCCCGATATTTACAGTCTCCCGCTAGATGGCGTACTCGAGTGCTGCGATCGCGAATTCCATGCTTAAGTAAAGGTCAAAAAACACTGCTTAAATTCAATTCTGACCAATTAACATGATCATCTTGCAATGTTAAGCAGAATATATAGAAATTCATAGCTCATGAGAATAACCTACATATTGTATCAACCATTTGATTATTTTTTCCAAGAAAAATATTTTTATTCACTTTATTAGTTTATTTTTTACAATTAAAAAATAACAGCTAACCTCGCATATCTTCTTTTACTTGGCCCAACATTTTAAAACTTCAGTGAGGGGAGATGCAAACTCAAGCAGATGTTGTAACATCATTACTTTATCATTTCACAATAATTATGAAAGATAACAACGATTTCTTTAACAAATTATATAATTTTCCTTTGTTAATATGAAAAAATATATGTTACATTTTTTACCAGAATATTTTATTTTCTCTAAGTAAATATACATAGATCCAAAGATGGCAAATATGAAATTTTATTTCTTTAGGGGGAAGAGATATTTTCAGCTTCTTTATAACAAAATTTAAAGCAGTTATTAATTTTTCCAGGCGCATATGAACCCAAAATTATCGGGTCATGTATGTTTAAATAAATAAAATCATTTCAAATCAAATATATTATAATAAGAATGAAATAGGAATGTAAAAGCCATTGGACAACAGGAGGACTGAATTCAGTCCACTGATTTTTATTTCTTTAAACTAATTTCAATCTTGGAGCATTGGCCTTAAATATCCTTACCCACTTGCAGTTAAGAAACCATTTCGATATGAAAATGTTCAGCACTACAACACAGCTTAGAACTTTACTTTATTAAAGAATAAACTGTAGATAATAACTAGCTGAATTTGAATATAGCCTACTTATAAATACCAGAATAGAATTTTTTTTTTAACTGACTCCCATAACAGTTTAGTTATAAGTCTGTGGCGTAACTACCACTACGAAAATTAATCATCAATTCCCTAGTATATAAGATATGCTAACTTAATTCTATCTTGAGGTACTTCTTGATAGATGAAGGTTGGCATTGTCGCAGAGATGCCAACTTGTTCCGCTTTGCTAAATAGTATTTTCTAGTGTTAACGAAATTTAAGTTATTTTTAGTTAAGTATTTTCAATTTTTATTATTCTTTCCACCACTAAATATCAAAAATTATAAGAATCATATAGCATGCAACCTAAAAGCATTAATTATTTGGTTACTGTTTTTTCAAGTAGGCGTAACTTTGCTTATTTTACAAATTATACTATTTAATTCGCTACCACTTTATTAATACTTTTCCAGAGAACGGAGCAGTTGGCATACCTGTAGTCGACAACTCCTCCCCCCACATTGGTGACTTACGGACGTGATGTGAACACGCACCTATCTTGACAGTAACGCCTATTTCGATGGATGGTCCACTTTGAACAGTTGACTTGCTACTTGTAACTGCGACATTATCCACCTCCTTACGCTATTGCTACTCAATCTCGTCTCGATAATACACAATGTCAGCTACACTCGACTGCTAACGGCAACACAGGAGCGAGCTAATACATCTCACACATTCAGCACTAAAAAAAACCTGGTGACCTTAATTCAGCTCTCCCGATCTTTCACAAGCACAGCAACTAGTGGTATCCATGCATTGACTTCTATCCCTGATAAAATTCTGGTGGGGAGTTTTGTGGCGTAACTACCACTACGAAAATTAAACATCAATTCACTAGTATATAAGACATGCTAACTTGATTCAACCCTGAGGTACCTTTTGATAGATGAAGGTTGGCATAGTCGATAACTCCTCCCCCAACAAGGCCTTAAAAAACAGAAAAAAACACGGCAGCAATTAGACACCAGTAACTAATAAAATCTTTATTCAATTCAGCACTATTTCAAAATTACATGACACATGGGTCACATACATAATTTAATACCAAGGATATCTTCGATCGACTGGGTGAATCTGATCCTTTGGATCAAAATCTTCTTCCCTCTTTACTGAAAACAAATAATAATACATTTTATTTTGAAGTAAATGTTTTGTTTTCTTGTACAAAACTTAAACATACAGAGTTCTAATTACAAAGTACGCAGGGAATAATAAGACCCTCAAACAAAAAATAGATACTATTTCCTCCATGGTAATGTACCGAGAATTATACTAACACAATTTCTATATTTGTGAGGTAACAAAGTAATATTTTTAGATATTTTTTTGTTTAATTTTATACATTAAAATGTGTTCTACAGAATTTAATAACCAATTTTAAATATAAAGGTATCATCTTTTTCAATTGGAAATAGGTAATGACATAGTTCACTTCAAACTAAATGGTTTTTTTTTCTTGCATACAACATGCAGAGTTTTTATTACAAAGTTTTGGATCAAGAATTAATAAGACCCTCAGACAAAATAAGGATCCCACTTCCTCCATGTTAATGTACTGAGAACCGTATGAACGCAATTTTCTTATTTGGGAAGTAAGTAATTAATATTTTTAGATTTTATTTTTTCAATTTTATACAGTAAAATGTGTTCCACAGAATTTAATAACCAAATTTTAAATATCAAGGTTGCAAATATTTTTAAAACTTTACCAAAGTTCACGTTTTGAAAATACTTTTTTAAAAATTTGGTAACTAAATTCTACGGAAAACATTTCTTTGATTAAAAAAAAAAAAAAGTATTAAAAAACATTAATAAATTATCTAACAAATAATAAAGTTGGTATCATACAATTTTATGCAGGTTAACACAAAGAAAGCTCTTTTCTATCTTATTTAGACCCTGAAAGATAACTATTTAATCTTTATGGGGAAAAGGAAAGAAACCTATTAACTAGTATTTGATATTTTGAAAGTGTGCAAAATTTTATTAGGATCATAATTAAGACTTAGAACTTAAGATAAATTAAATAGATGTTAAAATAAATAAGATAATATTTTTAAAAAAATTTATGATTAAAAAAACTTTAAAACAGTGTTTGGTTGTTTGAAACATAAAAGAAAAGTTTATCTCTAATTTATTAAATAATTGAAACGTCAATACTTTGATTTAACTAAATAAAATTTTGTATTCATTAGTTTGAAAAATACATTTAGTTGTAAATATTGCACTGTTAAACTAAAGCTTAAAAATATATTTAGTTGTAAGTATTGCACTGTTAAATTCAAGCTTAAAATATACATTCAGGTGTAAATATTGCACTGTTAAATTGTAAATAAAAGCAAGATCTATTGCTAGAGACAGGAGGCGTTGGAGGGATTTGCTAGAGGCCTTAAGTGCCCAAAGGCACGTAGAGGATAAGTAAGTAAAAAGTAAAAATTGTGAATAAATATTCTGGTATGTGATACTAAATGATAAGCAATAACTCTACAGTTGTAACTATTTACCTATAAGAAAACTCTCATAAATTTAACTAGTATGCAAACAACTTAATAAATTTTAAGATTAAATTAATTTTAGCTACCAAAAATAGATTTGTGCTGATTAAGAATTTTTTACATAGATTTGATTGTTTTTTGTCATTATATTTGATAAGTGTGAAATATAATGGGCCTCTTCATGGTACACTAAATCCAAAAAAACTGCAGAATCTGTGTGAACTACATAGTAATGCAGGTGTCTTCAGTGAAACAAAGAGACAATCAAATACCAAATTAATATAATAGATAATGATAGGTCAGATAGAAACTTGAAGCTATCTAGTTGGTTTGATAGAAATTGGATTTGTTATATTTCTGCAATTTGATTTGTTTCATTATTTTTCCTGATGTGATAGTGCTTGATACACACTATTCAAAGAATTGTATATTAAGTGATACTGTTAATATACTCTGGTTATCATAAATTAAAGAAAAATTACAAAAACAGTGATAACTATATCAAAAATAAGCCAATCTCAATCAAAATTTAATATGTAGTCATATAAGAGTTGCTAAGTAAAACTGCAACATGAAAATTAGTGGCACTGCATGAAATGACGTCACCTGCAGCGAGCATAAAATTTTATGTTTGATCACTAGCCTGCAAAATTTGGTGTGTTTCTAAAGTTAGAAAAAATGGCCAATTTGTAACAATGACCTCCAGGTATCATTTGTCTGAAGAACTGCAGAGATCTCTTGAAAGGCTAAATGCAAGACAAAATTAGATAGAAACCAGCCGGCTAAATACGAATCTTTTTGTAGTTCCTGGACAGGCAACAATTTCTAACTACAGGTTCAGCATGCAGAAGATTAGAGGGTTCAGCCAAGAATATCCAAATGCTAAAACGAGCACCAATGACCGATATTTATCGTTATGTGATTGAAGGAGTAGAACCGCAACTCCAAATCCACTCAAGTTCACTTTTAGTGCAAATAACAGAAGATTGGTGTCAATGTCTGCTGTGCGTAGATGACTTCACAAATGCAGTCTGTTTGTGAGACAGCCAGCCATTTGCGTGCTACTCTTGTTATGCCATAGAAGGGGGAGGGGTATTTAAATTGGGAGCAGCAACATGTCCACTGGATGGCTGTCATCCTCACAGATGAGTCCAGGCTGCAACCTGATATCGTTCATAAAAGAGATAGTACATACCAAGAAGGTAGTGTTGTGTGTGGGATGGTATCTGTTTGGGTGGAAACCCCACTCTTTTCATGTGGAACAGTGAATGTTCATGTGTATAGAGATGATATCCTAGATGTTTATGTGTGCCCTTATGTTGGCACAATAAGTGAATATTTTAAGATATGGGACAATAATGCAACCCTGTGCAGGATGATTATTATCTTCCGCAGCAAACAATTCAGCACATGGAACGGCGAACTCAATCACAGAACTTGAATCATATCGGGGATGTTTTTGATACTTTAGGAAGAGGTGTAGCTGCCCCCAATCCTCCTCATGCGACCCTTGCCACACTTGCAACTGCTTTGCAAAAGCAATGGCTCACACTTCCAACGGAAATGGTAGACTGCATAATTGAAAGCATCACACATCGCTGTATGTTCTACATTGATGCTATAGAGGAGGTAATACTCTATACTGAAGATACTTTTTCTGTTTCAAACAGGCACATCTGATTTATTCATTTCATACATATTCTAAATTGTGTAACACATAGCTGCCAAATAGATAAGGAAAAATCCAGTAGATTTTACAAAATATAAATTTACCGATAATTGTTGCATAATGTACTAAATATTTTACACATAGGGATTTTTATAGTCATCAAAATAGAAAAACTACAATATTTTCCAGCTATGATTGACATTAAACATACTTGAAATGTTACATATTATGCTTACTCATAATTACGAATATTAATAGGCATTTTATTCATCAAAAAGCTTTTAAATTAAAGAGTTAAAAAAGTTTTCTAATTAATTTAAAAAGAGAGTTCTGAATAAAAATAAACGGAACATTTTAGAACAAAATAAGTTTTGAACGGATTTCCGTGAGGTTTGCCTCATTATGTATCAGTAATACTTATTTAAATTTTCAAACAAGCAAGTAATAATGTGTACAAAAATTTTATTTCAATAGGGATTTACATACCTGCCAACTCTTCCGCATTTTGCGGAAGATTTTATTTCTACATTTTAAGTGGTAGTAAAATGTATGATTTCTATATATTCCTTGCATTTATAAACTTAATTTATAATCTTTTTGACCACCACTATTTTTTAAAAAAATTAAGCATATATATATTAATATGTAATACTATTGTGGCAGTCCACACAAGCATGCCCAAAATATAGCATATGTTTCTGCCTAAAATTGTAATTTAAATTCAATTTTACTACCACTGGGGAAGGATTAAAAGTTGGCAGGTGTGGATTTATCTACAAAACTTACTTATTTTTAGAGAAATATCTAAAATGTAGAAAAAACAAGAAAATTTTAATTAAACCAGTAGATCAGGAGAAACTGGCAAAATCCAGTAGAGTTGGCAGCTATAGTAACACCATATTTATCTTACTAATACTTTTATGTTACTTTATACATTATTAAGTGCACTATAATGTGAGCAAGTTTCATTAAATGCTATGCATAACTTGAGTTATCGTCATTTTTGTAAGAAAAAAAATTTTTCATTTATGATAGCTAATACATTTGAAATATATCTACTTTAAGTCCCTTCACACTTCTATTTGACACAAAAACTGATGTTTAGTAAAAGTATCCACTTTAAAACATACTGGAAGATTTATTCCATTAAAAGCTTAAACTTAAATCTTAATAAAAAGTATTTTATTTATGGAAGTAGTAGCAAAGATGTTTGTTATATCTTTTTTTACTAAAAATATAAGTTAATACTATCACTGCACATGAATTTTCAGGTTACACAGAATAAAAATTGGATAAATAAAAATTAAATTAATATATAGATCTTATTAGAGAAAATTGTAAAATAACAGGTGGATAATAACATACAAGATAATTGATATAAGATGAACTAATAAATTATTGATTTTTCCTTCAATAAGTTTTCTATCTTAAAAATATAAGAAAAATATTATTTTGCAATTTTACATTCATGGATCATAAGTTCCTAAATATTGAGAAGAAAAAAACAAGAAATAAGGAAAGATAGAAAGAATGACACATATCTCCTCATAATTTGGTAAAAACAAACGAAAACTAAAATTTTTGATTAATTGCTTTCATAATCTTCATGTTTTGAATCATAATTTTACTAAAACACTTCTCAGTTACTTAATAAAAAATACTTTTTAACTGTCAATACAAATTTAATTCAATAAACTCAAACATAAAACAATCTATACAAAGTTCAACTAATAAATTTTTTTTCATAATAACTATATTGAATAAAAATCGATTCTTGAATATTAAGATTTAGACAGAATCAAAATGTTTGACAGCTAAAACAATTATAAAGCAAATATTTTAAAACCATTTTTAAAAAAATTACAAAATAGATTTTAAAAAAAAAATTTCTTTGCAATTTTGAAATTTATTTTCGATAAACTTGGAGTTCTATGTATGAGTAAAAGAAAGTTTTTAAATGGCAACAAAAATAGAAAGAAAGAAAAAAATTGCTTTACGGAATTTCTTAATTGGCTAAGAAAACTTATTATAAGAAAAGTTTACAATTTAAACTTTTATCTTAAAATTATTTAGAATTTTATTTTGTGTTATAAGCGAAAAAGAAAACCTTTAAGAGAATCAAAATACAAAAGAATTAAACATACTTACACATTTATTTTACTTTTATCATCTTACATTTGAGTAAAAATTTTAAATATATATTTTAAGCTTATGATATTAAAAATTCGTATTTCAACATATGATAAAATACAAGAAATTGTAAGTAAAAAAACATAAAAAATAAAAACAGTTATACACTTATTTATTGCTTAAAATTTTTTTATTAATTAAAATTTCTTAATTAAAAATATAGAATTTTGTATTTTAACATTTTGAGTTGAACGCTTTTTGAATTCCATAGAGCAAATAAAAATAATTTTATTTATTGCATTTGATTTTGTAAATTATATATATATATATCAACAAAGGAAGAAACTCCATACTATTAACAATAAATTTATACAAAAATAGAAAATATTCTTACCAACATATCTGCGTTTCCAATGTCTTTTTTCTTTGTCATATTTTACATGAATATATAGAGCATAATAATTCAAAGCAACTCCTAAAATTAAGCACAATTATAAGAAGAAATGCAGATTTCAAAGAAAATACAAAATGTTCCTAAAGAATTAAATAGCTTTAAAGTGTTTGAAATTAAATTAATTATCACTCAGCTATCTATAATACATAGATAATACATAGAGAATATACATAAAATAATAATTACATGCAGTTCCTAAAATTAAGGAGAATTTTAAGAAAAATTACAGTTTCAAGGAAAATACAAAATGTTCCAAATTAAATAACTTCTAAATTTCTCAAATTAAAATAGTTTTCACTCATCTATCAAATTAAATAATACATAGAGAATATAGATAAAAATTAATTACATGTGATTCCTGAAATCACAAAGAAATTTAAAAAGATTGCAGTTTTAAGAAAAATATGTAATGCTCATATATCCTTAGCTTTTAAAATTTGTAAATTAAAAGATAAATTTATAAATTAGCTATTTTGAAACTTTAACACCCTTTGCTCCCTAATTTTGTTGACAGGGACTAATTTTAAATGATGAATTAGTTCACAAGATTTTTTTTTTTTTTTTTACTTTTTCTGATATCGGCCACAAAAGAATAAGGTCTTTAATTTTGAAATGAACTTTTTTGAAAATTAAACACTTTATGATTTATCAAGATCAATTTATGATCACAAATTGTAAGCATATTGTTGGCAAGAACAAATTTTAAATAAGAATAAAAAATTTCACTCTAGTTGAAAACAGTTATGCAGTTTTGCAATGACTAATGTCATTCCAGAAATTAACATTAATTTTTTTAAAACAAACAGTGGATATTCAACAGTAACATTTACAAAAAATGAAATTACAGAAATATTTTACATCTCAATGTTTTAAAACCTTTATAAGGACATTTAATTTTAAATTGATATTAATCAAATGATAAATTAAACAATACTATTTGAGACAAATAATTGTTAAATACAGTTGCATACTATGTAAAAAAAAAAAAGAATGTCATATTTAAAAACAATATTTTATACATTAATAAATAATATTATTATATCATTCAATTTTAAATTGAAAGTGATCAAAAGATAAAATAAACATTACTACTTCAGACAAATAATTGTTAAATGCAGTTGCATACTATATAAAAAAAAATTCAATATTTAATATAAAAAAATATTTTATACATTAATTAATATTGTTATAATATCATTCAATTTCAAATTAAAAGTAATCAAAAGATAAAGTAAGCATTACTATTTGTGACAAACAATTGCTAAATACAGTTGCATTCTATACATAGAAAATATAATAAGAAATTTTAAAACAATATTTCATATTATAATAAGATCTTTCAAATATTTATTACCAAAAGCAAATATTCCTCCTCCTATTACCAAATGAGGTACTTCATGTAAGCCTCGTCTGAGCAGACCAACCACTGTAAAATATAAACTGAATTAAAGCTTTAATATAAAATAAATTATGAGTAGTTATAAGAATGTTTTCTTTAATTATGTAGTCAATTAGGATAGACATCAAAAGACAACTTTTAAACCAAATATCAGATAAATAATAATTGTTAGATAAAATTTAAAAAAAATTATTCATACATTAAAACATAAAAAGAATAATTAAATATAGGTTCTGACAGTATTATTTGATTTCAGAAAGTGGAAAGAATTTTTTCTATGTTTATCGAAAATTTATAAGCTATTACACAGTTCCAGGTTAAAGTGACAGTTAATTCAGATTGGCATATGATTTATGATAGTCTCATTCAGTTGAGCTCAGAAACAAGAAATCATTTTTTTATTTATATTCTAATTAGAAATATCATCTAATTATAGTTTGAATCACCTTAACTTAGCAGTGTGTAATAACTAACACATTCCCATTGAACAATTAATGCAGGGTTGGGGTTTTGGACGTCCTAAACTGGTTTGGACAGGACACATGGGCTTTACTGTCTTAAAACTGACAAAAACTGTCTTAAAAGTATCCAAAACCCTGAACATTGGTAAAAGGTAAAAATTCTATATGTGCAACCACAATAGTTACATATATCAACAAATATTTGATACTTTTTATACAATTTGCTTTAACTTATAAAAGGGAAATAATAAAGTATAATAGGCAAATAATAAAATATAATAGGAAAAAACTTATAACTTTTGAAGCTCCACATTTCATTGAACAACAAAAGTGAAGACTCAATCCCTTAAATATGCTTTTAATACTGATAAATTATGTTTCAGCATAAGGATAAATAATAAAATATAAAAAATAATGAACTGTTTTAATAAAAGAAAAAATTGTCTTCATTATGTTTCTTATTCATAAACTAACCTTTTATTTTTCACAATATTTAAAACTGTGACATAATTTTAATAAAAGGGTTTTGGACAGGATGCTCTAAACCCTGGTTTAAATCGTGGATTAATCCATTCTGCCTTAAACCTTGCCAACTCTGATTTAAGGGCCACAATTCACCGCTGGACACCTTCAAAAAATACTTTAAGGAGAGATGCACAACCTGCAGTCATAAGGTTGTGCATCTCTAATCTAAAAATTATCTTTTGAATACAGAAAAAAAATTTTAAAAAACACTTTATGAACACTTTTAACTTGAAAAACTACTACCACATTATGCAAGCAGCTTTGTTATGCCACACATGATTTATATGACAGTTAAATTTCTAAGATAAAATTGTCAATAAATTAAAATAATAATGAACAATATATAATCGAAATACTGTATATAAGTTGACTTTTCAAACCCTCAAAATTTTACAAAAATCAGGGTGTCGACTTATATACTGGTAATAAAGTCAGACATTTGTTGATCGTGAAATCCAGTTGCATTATAAGCAATAAGATATGACAGCAATGATAAGCAACAGATATGAATAACTCTCTATCAATTTACCACTTTCAAAAACTACTTTATGTGATAGTGACTTATTTTTACAAAAAGGGCAAAGAGAGAGCATTAGTGGGGTTTAAAGGGCCAGCAAAGTGGGCCGCTCTTCTAAAAACGTCTAGGGAGAACACTGATATAATTTCACTGTAATCATTATTGTTTCATCCACAAATATATTAGAACGTGAAATTGCTATTTACGTTCATATCAATATATTAAGGCTCTTAGATTATTCTTATTATTTAACCACCAAAACCATTACTTTAAAAGATATTAAAGCCTTTTAACAACCTTATTCTGACTAAATAATATTATTATTCCAGCAATAAATATGGTTAATTTTTTGAATCTCTACATTCTGTTACATTTTTAGTCTCTTAATAGTTTTTATAAACAAAATTGCTAAAATTTTAAAACATTTTCACATCTTTCATTATAATTTTAGCAATAGGTACTTAGCTCTATATTTAAAGCAACTTTCTCAACCCTTAAAACACAGATATACTGAAAAAATTAATATATCCACAGCAGTGAACATTTAATAATTGTTTTGAAAAAGTAAAGATGAGTAACTTGACAGCAGCTATAAGTAACAAAACAGAGCTATAGCACACAAAAAGCAGCTAAAAATTATATATGTCCCATTTACCTATTTTAAACGAAATAATTATGGTTCTTGAAAAGAAATGCTTATTTGGTATCAAATAATTAGTAAAAAAATAATAACTGCACTCACACATACAAAAACCATTTTTAAAAAATTAACTATTGTTAAACTGAGAATGACGAATGACTTTACAAATATACTTAATTTCCAAAATGGGATATTTCCATATTGTAATCTGGCGTTACACGTTTCGAAAGTCACAAAGACTTAATGATTATTCTTCTACACATCATGGGGGGCCCCCATCATGGTACGGAAATATTCCCTTATAAAATTCTTTTCAATCACTTCAAAGCTAAAGAGAACTTAAAATGTAAACACTTGTAAACAATGAACATGTCGACATTCACACTTATAAAAATAAACTCAGAATAATTTCATAAATTAAAAAACTTAATTCATAAATTTCTTCTCAATCATTTAAAAGCTAAAAAGAATATAAAGTTAAACACTCGTAAACAATGAGTATCTCATCATTCAAACTAAGAAAATTTGACCTCTAGTGAGTAATGAAATTTAAAATGCTAAACAATGTTTCTTTAAAATTCATACATTACCAGCAGACATAATAAACAAATCAGACTAAATTTTTTGCAAGTCGTCAATGGCCTATATTTCTTTCATAGAGGAGGTTTTTTTTGTAATTTTGCAATTGGAAGTTTATTTACTTATTTTGCTTTTGGAGTTGGTAATTCCTAAATAAGCTTCCGCCTGACTATTTCTGCTGCAGTGACTTCATACTTATTAAGTTAACAGTTTAGGTGTTAATTGTGTCACTCAATTGTAACTTAAACCCTAGTGATGAATGGCTCTAAATTTAAGCAGAAATGTGCACTTGAAACCTTTTAAAATTGAAAATAAATTGAAACCTTGGGGAATGATACTATTAAATATTAATGTAAATAGTCTTTTAATAAATAGTCTAATGATTTGCTTAAATATATTTTTGTTAATAAATATCCCCTAAATATTCTATATAATGATGGTTATCAATGCTTAAACAGAAACAACAAAAAGTTATGTAAAATGTTTATAAAAAGTTGGATGCATGTATGTACTTGCTACATTGCTAGAACTATGTACTTAAAATAACAGTTGCTTACATTTATTTTCTGCACACTTTAAAATATTTATAATGCGTGTTTTGTATTTCTCTCTGTTTTATAAATGTTTCATATTTATAGTAAAATAATTCCAGTAAATATAAAAAATGTGTAAGTTTTCTTTTTCCAACATCATATATTCTTTCCTGTGCTGTTCTTTATATGATGCTGAGGAAGAAGAGATACAAATGATCTTTTATAAATAAGTGCCTAAGATAATATTTAGAATTGTGCATCACAATTTAATCAGAAAAGTTGATATTGGAAAGCTTAAATACATTTCCTCTGTGACATTTTAAAATCAGTTGCTCATTAAGCTGTAAGAGTTTTATCATTCCTAAATGGTACTTTTTTAATGACATTAAAAAGTGAGCTGTTTGAGCATATTTTATGAATACCCACTAACAGGATACAATCTGTCACACTTACCTGGGCTCCTGATGGAAATATCAAGAGGGAAACTCAGATTGATGTATTGAAAAATGATTTTTAAAAAAAAACTTCTGCAAGTTGGAAGAATGACATGAAACAAAATCTTAAGTTTGGGACTGAAAAGTCTGGCATAAGAAGTTAGAGACTAAGACATGAAAAGGATAAATAAGTACTGGCTCTATCCTATGTAGGCAAATTACCAATCAAAGTGAATCTAAATACTGCATTCAATGAAGTTTAAAAGTGGAAATAATTCAATTATCTGCCACATTTGTCTACAAAAATAGAGATAATTTACTTTTTTCAAATTATCTAATAACTAAATATGTTAGCCATTTCTGCACTAATTGTTGTTTAACTTTTCGTTTAAACCTTAAGAAGGCTTTACGCTGCTAGAACAGCACTTATCGACTTGTAAGTAATCTCGAGGCAATAATTTGCTCATCTTGGTGAAAAACAGCTTTTTGTGGCAAAATGATTAAGATAAGGATTTGTTTTTAATACTATTATTAAAATAATCATGAAAACATTTTATTGTGCTCATTTATTTTCTTACTTTCTGTATTAATGCATTCATACTAATTTTTCAGGATTACCAGAAATAAGGAAGCAGCTTTTAAAAGATTCTGTTAGACAGATATCTTAACTTATTGATTCTTATAAATAAGTTTGTGTGTTCGATCTGGCTCAACACATTTTCATTTCAGTAGCATCATATGTAAGTGTTTTAAAGATTTTCACTAAGTTGTACTTTTTAAGTTCACTCTTTTATTTACTTCACATCACACCACATATTTCACAACCAATAACTCAAGCAAAAAAAACTGCCTGCTGACAAAAATATTTTATATTTAGGATAGAACAGATATTATTTTTAGCAATAAAAAAAAAAATTGGGGGTTGAGAATTTGAAAAAAAATTGAGAGTGAAGAGGTTAAAAACATAAAGAATTTTCCCATTATGGGAAAGTTTATTGCTATTAATTCTGCTTTGTACAGAAATTTATTAAATACAGGAGTGCAGGAAATTCTTAGAACCTAATGCTTTAATATTTCCCCAGCATGCAGATTTTTTGCTTTGAAATTTTTACCAAAATTTTAAGGCTTTTTTTTTTATTACACTATTTTTTCAAAATATTTTTAGCAAGTAAAATCTGTTTGTTTTTAAAAAAATTCAACGTTAATTAACTTGAATTTGCATGATTCTTGAGTAAACTAACAAATGTGTTAGAAACAGCAGAGATCAAAACATCCATTATTGAAATTGTAATAATTCATAAAATTAAGTTTAAAGTCCAACTTATAAACTTAAAGTTTCAAGCTGGCATAAAGTTATTATTGTTATATTTAACATAACAGAAAATATTCCCCTTTTTTAAGACAATTAGTATGAAATAAGGAATTTAAGATTTTGGAGCATTTGAGACCAAAACATTTCCCCAAAGCTACCTGAATTTCCCCATTATCTTTTTCCTGCAATCAGACATCTTCTGCATCACATATTAAATATAATAATTTAATATATTTCTGTATTTGGCAGATTTTAAGCATAATTTACAGTATTGTATCTGAATGTGGCTCAAATCGCCTCAAGTAATCAATTCTTTTTCTTCATACTAATTGACATACTATCATTCTTTATGATAATCCTTCAAATTTTGCCTAAAATTTCATTCAGTTTATAATACATAATTCATTTTAGAAAGCATTATTATTTAAATTATTGTCAATTTTCAATGAATACTATTGTAGCAGGAAGTTTCCTAACAGTCTATTGTTTCTCGGAATGCTATGTTCAAACATTTTGATGTTGCAACGAATTTTAATGTATGAAAAATACTAAATTATGCAACCTTTGTCTCAGTACTTCGAACTCTACATGTGTTCTTAAAAGAAGTTTCTAACTTTTTTTTTTCGTAATATTTTTTGGAAACATTTTACTGGGATCTAATTCAAATACTATCTGTTACAAAATAAACAGTCTTAAATTATTTGCCATATAATTTTTTAATGTAATTAATAAGTTTACATTTTAAAGCTTTCTTAGCTAAAATACTTTTGTATTTTGCAGATATTCTACTGATAAAGATTTAATTCTATGCTTCTTCATTTTTGGTTTCTTATTACTTAGATTTTTCATGAATATTATATATATTAAATATGT
Organism: Parasteatoda lunata; assembly: GCA_949128135.1. NCBI lineage: Eukaryota > Metazoa > Arthropoda > Arachnida > Araneae > Theridiidae > Parasteatoda > Parasteatoda lunata. Next base: position 20,298,202 of record OX421977.1, on the reverse strand, counting down.
TCTCTTTTTTATATGCTTTTATTCTAGTTCCCATTTTTGTTATATTTTTAAATGTTGATGTTTTTTTATGCAGTTTCAAATGCTTATAAAATTGATTAAATTATATTTTACCTTAAAAGTATTTTTAATATACTTCTTATGTTGTTTAGAGTATCAATACTGTAATTTAAAACTAAATCTACATCATAATCTTTAAGGGAAAAAATAATTAATCTATATTAATTTCTTTTCAGTATTGTTTTAATGAAAATGCTGAGATATTCTGTTCTACAACCAAGATTGATGAATATATCTTATTACTTTTTTCAAGAACTGTACACTGTTGGAAAGACACATTTATCATCACCTCAAAGTGTTATCTTACTAAATAAGACAAAATTTCTTCAAGTTCCATCATTACACACATCTGCAAAATTGCATTCTAAAAAACATGAAATGGAAGTATCCCAAAAAGATTTGGCCTCTAGAGAACATTATTTTAGAGAAATTAAATCAAAAGATAAAGAAACGTTCTTAAAAATTATGAAAACCTTCGATACTCCTGATAAACTTAGAAGAGGCCATGTTGAATTTATTTATGCTGCCTTGAAATGCATGGAAGTTTACGGAGTTAATTTTGATCTAGAATCATACAAAAAACTGATGGATGTGTTTCCAAAAGGAAAAATGCTTCCAAGAAATCTTATCCAAGCTGAGTTCTTTCATTATCCAAGACAACAAGATTGTGCCATTGTTCTTTTAGATCAAATGGAATATTATGGTAATTTAAATATTTTTTTATTTTATTCACATGAAACCTTCCTGTTTTTTATGTTAATTTGTATGGCATTTATTATGCTTCATTGAGAAGCTAGAAAATGCAGGGGATTTAAAATTAGCTAAAAAAATTTAGAAAGTATGAATATTTTTGCTAAAAACCTGCAAAACAATATAACTACCTGGAAAAATTAAAATTACGAGCCTTTTTCTAAGAAGCACAATCTTATTTAGCACAATAAACACCAAAATTATAAAATGAAAAGATAGAAAAATGATGAAAATTAATAAGTTTTATTTACTGTACATAAGCTGCAAGCATATAGAACTCATTAAATAAATTAAAAATATAGAGAGAACATGGAAAATAATTTAATAAAGATTAGAGAAGAGGAAATAAAATGTTAAAATAAAATATTTTTAAATATATATATATATCAAAAATATAAATATATATATTATTAGAAATAAATATATTAAATTTATATTAAAAAATATTTTAATAATTTTTTTTCTTCTCATATATATATATATATATATATATATTACAGGAATAAGATTTTTCCGCTTTTTTACTTTTGTCTCTCGAATTTAGTTCATATAATTTAGTTTATATCTATTGTTAGAAAATTAATTTTAAATCTGTTTTGAAATAATTATTAAATAATTTTTTTAAATGAAAGGCAAATATTTTTAACCATGAAAATTTTTTTGATTATTTTATTTATGTTTTTTTTTTTTTTTTTAATTTATTTACATTATTATTGTGAGAGTTATTTGCTTTAATCTTAATTTAAATATGCTTGTAAATATGTAATATATTAAAAAAATGTAAAATATTAAAAAAGTGCTTGTATAGATTTTGTTCCATTTGCAAGGGAGTTCATTTTGTTTTCTAGAACTTGCACTTCTTTTTCCTCATTGATTAATAAAACCATTTCAAGGTTTTTGAAGTATAATCTAACACTCTTTTTCTATGAAATGCACAAAAAAAGAAAAAGACTACCTAAGAAGTTATTAGTAACAACATAATAAAGATATGCTAAAGATCAATAACCATAAGGTTTTTGATGTTTTTACAACCATATTCTCCAAATGTAATTTGTTTTATAAATTTATTGTTGTATAAATGTGTATATATTTTTTTTTTATAGTTCCTTTATGACAAGGAATCTAAATGTATATATTAATTTGTGGATCAATGTGATTTATGTGCATTTGTCGCAATTAATTATGAATATAAGGATAGAGAAGAAAAGTTGATTGTAATTTATTGCGGCGTGATTCAATCATTTATTCTATAATCATTTACATTAATTGATTTCTTTTGTCAAGATAAAGTTTACTGTCTTTTTTTTTAAATAAAGCTAAACCATATTTTATTTTGTAATTTTTGTCTTTCATTTAAGGTTAACTTTTTTATTTCTGTAACTATATCTATTTTTATATCTATTTTTTAATGAATTTTTCTATACTTCCATCAAAGTTTATTAATTCATTTTAAATATAGGTGTTTGCCCCGACAGAGAAATGGTTGAGATTGTTAAGAATGTGTTTGGAAAAAGCTCACATGTTTACAAAAAATTAGTTCGTATGATGTACTGGATGCCTAAACTTAAAAATATTAATCCATATTTGATGCCTGATCCAATGCCCGCTGATCCTCGAGAACTTGCCAGATTAGCTCTGAAAAAAATGTCTGTGGATATCCGAACAAAGATTACAGAATATGAAGTAATTATAAATTCTGTATTTAATTATACTGATTTAATTTTTTTATTTTAATTTTTATTACATTATGTAACCTATGGCTTGGGAGCCAAATGTGACTCTTGAAGCCTTTTGACTTGGCTTCTGAGCAGTTCTAAACTTGAAAAAATATATCTAAAATTAGTTTTACAAAAATATAAATAAATTAAAAACGGAATGAAATGTTATTTATTACAAATTTGTACAATTGAAATAGAAAGAAATTTAAAAAAAAAAAAAAAAAGAAATTTCAAAAAGAATTTTTTCAAACGCTATTTTTAAATATCACATTAATCTGATGACATTAATCTTATGAATTCTGTTTATAGGAAAGTGGTATTTTTGGGGTTATTGAAGCATTTAATTTTTTGTTTTCACCCCTTTTAATATTATCTATAAATGTGTGATACAAATTTCTTGTTCCTATATTTGTTTTTTTTTATTTTAATTAAATACTTTTATATATTTATTGTTTTTATTTTCATCATCTGTTTTTGTTTAAAAAAATTAATTTATACATGTAAAATAATGCTTTTTATTTTTTGAAATAGGAGTAAATACAACCTAAATTTTTACAATTACAGGTTTAAATAGTTAAATTTGTAACAAAAATGATATTTTTTAGTTTATGTGACCTGTTATCTGAAAAAGATTGTGCATCCCTGTTTTTATATAATATTTTACTGTAATTGGGGAACATTGAATCATCTCGGTTTTTTTCAAATAATGTCATTCTGATAGAGATTGTATGTCATGCAAGTAAATTATACCTTAAATGCATTTTTTTTTTTTTTTTTAAATTTGTTCTGAATTGAAGATTTATTAAGAATTTAAATTTATTTTATCCAAAACTTAAATTTCTCATTTACTGAAGATTTCTTTTATCAATAATAGTCCACCTTTTTATACCCATTGTCCGCTTTTGTATCCATGTTAATAAAAAATTTCTAACCACCCATCCCCTTATTTAACCATCCACTGGTTCCACTATATGCAGATTTATAAAGTGAGGAAGTAACTTTACTTTATAAAATTTTTCTCACAGTGTTACTGTAATTTAAAGCAAATAATACTCTAAACCTTCAAACAAATTCCATAAATCTATGTTGCCTCTGCAAACTGACCATCTTACCTGACTTTTAGCTGGGGATTTTTCTCCATTATTTAAAGTAGTAGTAGAATTTTTTTTCTTCACATTTGATATATAAAGAAAATTTCCACCGCAATATATAAATAATTAAACCATATAAAATGTGTATCAACTAAATAAAGCCGCTTAGATTTTTTTTGCCATTGCTGGACTCAATAAAATAAATGTCTTTATCTAAACACATGTTTACAAGGAATAACTCACTTGTACAGAGAAAGAACATTGAATAAATTTAAAAGATGTCCCATCAATATGAAGCCACTTATTATTATTAGCACCATATTTTTTATCTGACTTTAAATATGTGATGTTACATATCATTTATCAATCTCAGGCATCAATATTATTCTGAGTTTAAATGATGGCGGTAACCTTCGTGTGGTCTGGGAGAAAGGCTACTGTAAATTTAACTCCATAGCATTTATGAGCTTTCACGTTGCTGTCCACTTAGAGAAAATTTTCTTATATACCGTTCCTTTTATATATCTTACAAAAGATTTGAATTATAAAAATAAATTAGCAGTAGCCGATGTTAAAAGATATCCACAAGCAAAGGAGAGTAGAAAATAAAAAGAATTAAGACAGAAACTGTTTTGTGTGCTATTACAATAATATGAGAGAATAAGAGGATCTCTTTACCATTATACAACAAGTTGAAAGCTCATTAACCATGAGGGAAAGCTTCAAATAACTCAATGGTAGCAAACATAATCTAGCCTTCAAGTTATATGGTCAAGTTAAGTTTATTAAATAATGTTATAAAAAAAGTTTTAATCAGTGCTAAAAAAATTTTCTTATTTCACTCTTTTTAAATAATTAGTTAAATTGAAAGTTAAGTTCAGTATCGGTAAAAAAAAATCTGATTGAAAGCATGTATACAGGAGCACTGACTTGTGGGGAGTAAGAGCCAAGTTAACTAACTCTGCTTTCATAAATATAAGTTTGTGCTGCTTCAATTAATAACTTGTCTTTATTTTATTTATTTATTTTTTTAAATTTTGTTCATATAAATGGATGATGTCGTTCTTCTGTAATCTGTCATTCATTGTCACCCTATATTTACATTCTGCCAACCATGTGGCAGGGTTGGGGTTTTGAACGCCCTGAACTGGTTTTGGAAAGGACACATGAGTTTTACTGTCCTAAACTGACCAAAGCTGTCTTAAAGAGTCCAAAACCTAGAACATAGGTAAAAAGTAAAAATTCTATATGTGTAACCATTGTACACTTAATGATTACATATATTAATAAATATTTGATACTTTTTACACACTTTACTTTAACTTATTAAAGGAAATTAATATAATAGAAAAAGATTAACAACAGTTCTGGCATCTTTTGAAGTGAGGAACGAGAAGTTTAATGCCTGCTATTAGAAAGTAAAAAAATTTCATTTTATCAACATTAACATTCTATGTTTTTATTTTATTACATAAGAGATTTGAAAATGAAATTCAATTTTTTTTACCTAAACCAAAATATGCATTTCCTATTTTAAAGTTGTGATTTTATTTATTTAGGCTAAGGAGATAGAAGAATCCAATGATAAAACATGGATTATGAGTGCTCAAAGTCCTGTACAACAGAAACTAATTCAACAACATCCTGTAGAAAAGGCTCTTTTTATTGAAGGCCCGTCATTGGTTTGGTTGAAAAGATTATCAATGTCCTACTTTGTCTTGCGTGCCGATCCCAAATTCTATCCAGAATTAGAAGTTGATGATGATGGTATGTCTTGTTTACTACTTCAATATTGTGTGCTTTGGGGGAACACCACTATCAGTTTTTTAAAAGAAAAAGAAAAAAAAAACTTTTTTTCAAAGGAAATTTATTAATTACACATGTAATATATAAAATATGAAAATTTATTTTTTGTGTTACGATACATGTTTTAACTGTATTTAAAATAATTCATAAAAATAAAAAAATGGGAAACTAATGATGTACATAAAATTCTGTAAATATGAAACAAGAAATTATGTATATCTCGTTTCTGACATCAGATTTTTCTTCAGATCCAAGAATTTCTGTTTTTCTATCAATTCACTTTTTTCTATTTTTTTTTTTTTTTTTCTTATTTATTATTTCCTCTGAGATGATGTTAAAAATAACCGCACTAAAATATTTTCCTACTTCTAGCTCATTTTTTTGAAAAAAGATACATAATTTATTGAATAACAATGAATAAATTAGGAAAAGGGCATGCATTTATTAAATAGTGCATTAGTGCTTCCCATTGCGCTTTTTAAACCAAAATAAACTAACTTGATTTTTAAAAAGCCATTTTTATCAGTTCATTTTAGTTTTCATTTCAACAAATGTCATAATTAGGCTTATTTTAATCATTTTTAGCTTATGTTAATGCACCAAAAACTAATTCATAACAACACTGGATTTGGCTCCAGGACTGGTGCTTGAAATTTGAATTTTTTAATGTGTCTTATTAATAGATGAGAGATCATTCACTAATTAATTTAAATTTCGGTGAAGTTTGAGAGAAAGCTGTAAGTTTACTGTGTTCAAAGATGTTTGTATACTTTAACATTTAAGCTTTTAGTGTTTGGATTTGTCAATCCTCTAGCAAATGTTCGTTATAACTAATTGTAAACTTACTGTTAATTTAATACTGTATATTTAAAGAACTTACTGTAAATTATTATTATATACTATTAAGTCATGCATTTGTGATCATTTTCCCTCTTGATTTCAAGAGGACTCACTATCATTTTTGATGAACACATGAAAATAGACAAAATTTACTCCCTTAAATGTATCAAAAAATTAAAATCACGAAAAAATTTCAGTTCTAAAATTTTAAAAATATTTCTTAATGTTTACAGTCCGCTAAAAAAAAAAATCACCCTGAATAACTCTTGTTCTAATGATCGGATTTTCACGAACTAAGTGTCAATCTTAATGGTTCCTGGGAGTGACCTCAAATATGCTAATTAATTAGTGCTAACTATTAATTAAGTTACGAAATCAGACACAAAAACGTACTTTCTCTGAATAAACATATTTTTTTTTTACATATTTGGATTCTTAACCTTCAAAATATGCTGCAATCTGGGAAATATGGTCCCCATAGTTTGGTTAGGAGAGAGATCCAAAGTTAGTACCCCTTAATGTTAATTTCACTTTTTATGTTTTTAGTCGTATTTTTAAAACTAATAAAGCAATTCAAAGAAAATTGCAACCACTCATGAAACTCATTTACCCAAAGATAATTTCATGAAAAAAATAATTTTTAATAATTATTAATTATTTTTTATTATTTAATTAAATTGAGGATGAAAAAGTTTTGAATTATGAGGTATGAATTTTTTTATACCATATTTATCTACATATTTTTCAATTAAAAAATCTAAAGTTTCAACTGTTTTTATTTATTAGAAGCTGAGAAAAATTAAAATGAATTATTTTTAAAAAAATAATTTGGCGACAATTAAGAAATAATTAAATTGGGCGAATAATATTAAAATGTGATAAACTTGCGTGGAACTTGACTTTGCGCGCATAGCGTAAAATTTCATTCCTATTTTTTTCTCTAATAATCGTTTCTAATCTTTTTATTTTTATTTCTTTCAAACTTTAAAATATGGTGTTTCTCTTTTAGTCATTTAATAATTTATTTGCAATTTATTAAAGAAATTTGAATAAAACATTTTGAATAAAAAACACTTTATTCAACGAATGTCTAGTTTTATAAAAGCATGCTTCTGATAGAATGTGATTATACACCAGATTGTGCTTATTTGATTATATTATTTTTTAGTTTTTTGTCTCAATAATTGATACAATTACAATAATATACATAGGTATGAATAGATTTGGAATAAAATATTTATCAATTTCTTGAATATGTCTTTTATAAATATTAATAAAAATACGTAGTAAACATATTTAAGCATGTCTCACATCATCGCAAATTTCTCAACATCTTATATATCGTCTTAATCTTAAAAGTAATTTTTTCCGGAAGTGTTTCGCTAAACTATTTTACCAACTATTTAATTAAATGTTAACATTTTTAAAAATCTTATTCTTTACCCTATTACGTTTATTATTTCTTCATTAATAAACTAATCAATTTTTTTAGTACTTTAATTTAGGTTTTCTTTAAAGTAAAGTTCCTTCTTAAATTATAGTCCAGTTTTTTTAAAAAGAATTATTGTCTGCTAGCTAAGAATCAAACCTTGTTAAGAAATTAAAAACATTCCTCTGTTTAAAATTATTTAATGCAAAACAGCTGATTATTTACTAAGCATTCTATTTTTTTCGAGAAAAGAATATAAAACATTGATTGTCTTTTTTTTTGTTTCTTGTGTGACTTCAACATAGATTATCTAAAATAGTGTTGATGTTTTATAAGTCACTACAAAGAGTATAAAGATACCGAACCCAAAAAGTTTTCGAATACGTAACCAAAATTCCTAAGCGTTTTAAAATATCTCAGTATCTCAAATGTCGTCCTAACATCTTAGTTGTGAAAGTGAAATTAAACTTTTAATTAACTGACCACGTGTGATTCACTAATTATTTCATTACATCTTTTACTCTTTCTTTATGATTCCATGTAGATTTTTTCCAGATAATGTACTAAACTATTTTGTTTTATTTTTTACTTTAGCCTGATTCACAAGATATTATTGTAGTGTAATTTGTTATCAGGGAAAATGTCTTATTTTGTTAAGCAAGAAATACTGAAAATTGAAATTTGTAAGAAGATTCTGAAGCCGTGCCAATTTCAGAATCATTTGATTTTTTTAAAAAATTCAATAAAAAATACACAATTTCCGAACTTATTTTGATTAAAAATATTTTTAAAAAAAATTTTAAAAACGTGGCAAGAAGGCTAACATACTTTTTACAGAAACTGTGATAACCAATTTTTCCTATATTTCGTCAAAAGAGAATAAGAATGATATTGCTCCAAGGGACCTACTCAATAATTTCGCTATTTCCAGAATGAAATCTGTTTGATCGAAACATGTTTCCTTGAAAATTAAAACAAGGAAAAAATTAACTTTTATCATTTATCTAAGCTTATTCCATTTATTTAATAATAGCGGTATCAAGGTTAAGGATATGCAATGGAAGCCCCGTTTATTATTATAAATGCATTAAATCATATAGCTTGAATAATTTTTTTAACCAAATTATTTAATAATTTTAGGCAAATAAGGGAGTAAAAATAAACTCGATCGAAATACTCTGAAAGTTTTCCCTAAGATTATGCAGAATAAACTTTAGAATACCTTTCCAAATAACTTCAAGTAGGGCAGAAACGCTAACTTGTTTGAAATAGCTCTCCTTGTAACTATTTAATTTCGATTCCTGATGGTAGGGGACATTCTATTTTCACATTCGAGTTTTGAAATTTCAGTTGTAAACGGAATTTTTTTATGTTCTTAAAAATGTAAAGGCTTGCAACAAAAAAAAAAATAATAATAATTGTACTGCATTGAGTTTTTTTTCTAAGTAGTGAATTATTATTTTTTTCTATTTAAGAACTTGTGCCTGTAACTTATGTAAAACTTATTTTAATATCGAGTGAAATTATCTAATATGTTGTGTTACTAAATGGATAATCCCAAGAAACTGAATCGAAAATATAAAAACTTCATTGATTTAAAAAATAGTCAATGATAATAAAAATAGACATGTTTTGAGCATCCAATAATTAAAGTTACAAGTTATTCAAGCCTGACAAGTCTTGAGAATGGGCGCTTGTATTTGAACGCTCAAAACATGTCGACTTTTTACTTCCCTCTTCATATTTTTTGAAGCCATTTTAGTTTTTATCATCAATTATACTGTTTTACATTAAAAAGAGAGTATCGTATCAGATATATATATAAGAAAACAAAAATAATTATAGTAGCAGTATTTGGTAGTAAATGTAGCTTATAGTAATTGAAGAATATGCTGTGCGACATTTTATGGTGAATTTACGAACTTAGGTTTCAGAATGTATCAAAACATGAGGGTGCTATTTGCTAATCATCTTTACCCAAAGAAAACCTTGTAACCTAAATATCTAGCAAAATGAAGCGATTTTTTAAACAATGAATCATACAATATGCAACATATTATTTCAATATCTTATTCTTAAATGTAACATATTTCAATGTTTTCAAAATACCACTAAACATTCAGCAATTCCTTTGAGTTATAGAAAAAAGAAATATCGTAAATATAGAAAACCTTGTGAATATGCATTAGAATTACTATACAATATACAATTTATTTTTCAAGCACTTTTTTGCCTTGAAGACTCGATTAAAGCTGTAAAAATGATTATCCCTAAAATTTTGTATATAGTCATAATAAGTTATGTTAATTTGATTTTAGTATGAAATCCTCAAATAAATATAGAAAAAACTACATAATCTAAACAATATCAGATAAAAAGTTCATGTATTTAAATTGTAAAAACTTAGAAAATCATAAATAATTTATAAATCGATTCAAAATTTCTTTTCAAAGGAGATTAAAATAAATAAAAAAATTTGCTTTTTTCACAGAAATCAACTTTGTCTATTGCCTAGAAACTTCGAGATATTTTCTATTAACTATTAATTAAACCTCTCCGAGCAATCACAGAACATTATTTAAATTTTTTTTTTACAGTCAGAGCTTGGTTGTTTAGCAACCTAGTAAAATTAGCATTCTTCTTTGAATTAGTCAATGGGTTATCTTAAAATATTAATTTACGCTGGCGACTTTTTTTAGCGGTTTTCTGGACTATCGCCAAGTATATAAACCTTTATTTGCGACCCAATTTTTTTTAAATTTTGTCTAATTCATGTGTCTGGATTCCAAATATGTGGAAAAAAATATATGTTTATTCAAAGAAAGTATGTTTTTGTGTCTGATTTCGTGACTTAATTAATAGTTAACACTAATTAATTAGCATATTTCAGGTCACCCCCAGGAACCATCAAGATTGACACTTAGTTCGTGAAAATCCGAGCATTAGAACGAAAGTTATTCAGGGTGATTCTTTCTTTGCGGACTGTACATATATATATAATATATATATATATATATATATATATATATATATATATATATATATATATATATATATATATATATATATATATATATTCCAATTAGTTTTAGTAAGTGGCTCATTCTTCTCACAAAATTTTTTTGAAAATTCAGCATACCATAAATGCTACTGTTTTCAGAGACATCTATTCTCTCTTGACCCTGCCTAGCTACGTTACTGCTTAAGTTTAAAATAAAATAAGTGACATTACTATTATTGTTTTTTTAATAGTATTAGGTGCCCAAAAGTAATCAAATATGTTTAAAAATAGGAATGAGATAGAAATTTGTATTTTCTGCGCTGGAAACGAAGAATTTATGTTCACTAAGTTTCAGTTTAATTTCAAAGTTCATCATTAGATAGTGCTTGATACTACTGAGTTGGGAAAGCTATAAAAAAATATTTTCTTTGTCATGTCCGTCTATTTTAACTGTAATATTTGCTTAGGCATTTACCCATTTTGTCCTCAGACAGAAATATCTGTACTTTATTGCTTGTAATGAGAATGATTTTAAAAACATGGTTTTATTCTTTTATCAGTCATCAGCACCATCTGTTGACGAATTTTGTTAGTAGATTTAAAACTTGGTGTTAATAAGTCATTTAGTTTCCTGAACAAGACATAGCTAATTATATATTTCCATCTCTTTCTGATTTAAAAAATTTTTTTCTTCTACATTTTTGTCTATTTCGGGAACACCTTATAGTATATTTTAAGTAAAAATGACATTTTTTTAATAATTTTGATGGAATTTTTCTTTTCCAGATGTTACGAATTTGTCTTTATTTATGTTTGGTGAACCTAAACCTAAAGAATTGGTTTTAGCTCCCTCTTCTGTACATGAACAAGAAGACGGCATTATTATGGCAATGTGCTGTACAGGGACATCCAGTAAAGACTCCCTTTTATCATGGATTCGTTTTTTGCAAAAGTCAAATCCTAAATTGGACAATATTCCTGTTCTTTTCAAGATAAAATCCTCACCCACAACACTGGTTTCTGTGAATGCAGAAAAAATTGGAGAAGAAGCTAAACCAATTGAAGAAAATGCTAAGTCATGAAAAAATACTACCTGTTAAGCTTTTAAATTGATAGATTTTTTTAAATAGAATTTTTTAAATAGAATTAAAATCTAGCATTAAATAATTTATCAGTCGCAGATATGTTTGTATGATTTCTTTATCTAAGAGTTCTGCATTTCTTAATTTAATTCTCCATTATAATCTAATAGAACAAGGTAAATTCAACGTGTCTTCGATTCTCCATTATAATCTCATTAAACAAAGTATCACTTCTATCCTCAATTCTTCATTATAATCGCATTAAACAAAGTAAATCACATGCATCCTCAATTCTTCATTATAATCTCATTGAACAAAATAAATAATGTTTATCCTTAATACTCTATTATAATCTTATTAAAAAATAGACAAACACTTACTGTTTTCAATTAAAAACAAAATTGCAATAGACTTACACATTCTGTTACATTTGACAAACACTATTAGCACATTTTTATTGATAAATAATTATTAGAGAAAATGGATTGTAGCAATGAAGATATTACTGAGTGCTCAAAGAATAATAAATGAAAATAATATTTTTAACTGCTAGCTAAACCATTCAACGTGATTACTGGTCATGAAAGTCACGAATTTAAAAAAGGGTTTTGAAAGTCACGAGATTTTTTTCGGTTTAAGCTCTTCAAGAAGTGATAAATAATTCAGATTCAAAATTTTGCTTGTTGTAATAATATCACACAAATCATATTGAAATATTAAAAATCATGTGAAAATCGATAAGTAACTTTCAAAAAATCGATCTGAAAGCGATTGTGAGCTGATTCAAATTTATTGAGCTTTAAAATTGGAATAATTTCTTATTTATTAATTATATATAACTTTTTATATTAATAAATTTGTGTTTGCGATTGAGCTAAAAAATTTAATATGTCTTTTGTGACATTGTAAAGTTTGAAAAACTACAAAGTTGGCTGAAACACGTTTTTTATTTTTTATAATTTTTTTTTGTTAAAAACTCTGAACACCAAACCTTCAGGCAAGTGTTCAAAACTTGGGTCTGAAATCAGGTGAATTGACTGTGTAGATTCGAACTTCAGAGCTATCATGTCAACTGATTTGAAAGGTTCCACCAAAACCAGGTCGACATTAAAAAAGCTCATGGTGTAGGCAAGCACTAATTTTTTTCAATACCATTGTACGCACAGCTGGTGGACACAAATTTAAGAATTTTTGTAAAATTTTCTGTAACAAATCTTTTTTCTTTACTGTTTATCTTTGTTTTATCGTCCATTTTAATTTGCTGCTCGTTCTTTGCTTTCCTACCCATAACTGTGAAAGTTGTTTGTTTTGGCAAGTATATCACCCTTTAAAGTTGCAACGATTAGTTTTGCAACACCATGTATATAATAAAAATTACAGAATTTTACTATGTACAGTGTACTATTGATGTCTCAAAAACCTTATTATGTCAAAAAAGTATTTTTCCCCTTGGCATTACATATCTACATAATGTTAATTTGAATTCCTATTTCGAAGAGTTTCTTCTCAAAATCTTGTTATGTCGAATATTTTATGAAATAGAAAAGGAATTTTTCAAAAAAATTACAATGTAAGTTTATTGTAAACCAATTATTTTCTAATGCATGATTAATTTTTGCCTTTTAAAAATAAAATTATCATTACTGCATTTACAGGGCGCGTAGCGTTTTTAAAAAGTGCTTAAAGGTGCTTACTTTCGTTTTTTAGAAGCCCTTAAAGGTGCTTTTTTCATTGAGTGTTTTCAAAAAGGGCATAATTTCCTCTTTTGCAAAATGAGATTTTTCCTTTACAGTGTTGATTTTCGCTTCGAATTATGAAAAAGACACAGTTCACATTGTTCTATTCAACTTTTTCACAATTAATTCAACCCCAATCTATTTCAGCTTAATGTCCATCCGTAACGTATGAAAACGCCATTCGTTTTACATGATTCAATATTTCTTGATTTTTGACAATTGTCAAAAACAATGTCAAAAGGTGTGTTTGTTTTTTTTTGGCATGACTGTTAAAACAACATAAAATGTTATTTATTAGTAGTTATTTATATGTTTCATGACTCTACTTTTTAAAGTACCATCTTAGAATATATTTTTCAATTTAAAGTACCATCTTAGAATATATTTTTCAATTTTTAAAACATATTTAGTTCTGAACTTGTTATCTCAAAAACTGGCTGTCTCGAATTTTTTTTAACATCGCTTCAACTTTGAGATATCAAGAGTATACTGTATTAATTTCATGAATATTATGAAATATGTGGTATATTATGCAATTTTAGGGACATTAAATAAAGCCTCAGGACTGGGGCATAATATTTGTGCAACCAAGTATAGTGCTGATACTTTCCTGGAAAAGAGAAACTGCTAATTAAGTTCTTTTTTTTTATGGAAAATAAATTTTCCAAGACATCTACTTTTATTTCTTAATTAAAACATATTCACTTGCAAATTCTTATCAATATGTAATTTGGAATAATTTACACCTCTGTAAAACAAACTTAGTAGTTAAATGGTTTGACTTTAAATTTTTCTCTCTCGCTTTTTTTTTTTTTTTTTTTTTAGGAGGGTTATTTATTATACGAAAATCAGTTTGAAAACAATCTTTATACTCAACTGTTAATTAGCTATACGAAAACGTTTGAAATGAGAAATAAAAAGTTGCATTCACTAATTTAATATTCTCGATCGCTACGCTCGAATACGACATCTGGAGAGAATACCAGTTCCATGTCTTGACTCTCCGCTTTTTCCTCTCCTCCTCTTCTCAGTTATATGGGAATGTACTAAAATATTTTTCCCTCTCTTAATATTTTGCGTATTTAATTGTGAAAAGTATTTTTTTAAAAATTTCCATGACTTTTTTTTAGAACTATATTCAATGTAGTTGTTAAAATTCTTAATATAGTTTCCTAACTTAAAAGTTTTTAATCGGTTTGAAAATCAAGACTGAAACTAACGTACTTCCTTCTTCTATGACTATCCGCACGCTAATATTGAAAGCATGCAAAGTGTTGCCATTGGTAGAGACAACTGCTGTACGTTGCCTGTAGCCCATTTCGATCGCCAATTTTAAGTTTCAAACAAACATAGGAAACCAGAACACAATTTCACTAATTTGTTTATTAATAGCATTCTACACAAAACAAATGGAGAAAAAATTACAACAATTTTTTAACTAATTAGTATAATCTGATTCTATAAAACTTGGATATTTGTCTGGATATATAACATCTCGATGCTGTGTAACAGACGGTGGCTTCACTACATCGATGCCTAGAATTTAAAGTAAATAAATTTTTTAACTAAATTAGATTGAAGTTGGCAAAAACTACTGAATATCAAAACACTCTTAACATCAAAATGAAATATAGAGATGTCTAAGCTGACGTCACTTCACTTTTAATCCACAAATGGTCAATCAATTACTATTAGGAATACGAGTCATCCAATAGGAATAGCGGAAACGAATATTGATTGAATGATAGTGGAACACCGATCTAGTTCAACTTCTGACTTGGACATCTCTATGCTTTTGATAAAGATATTACACTTCGTGAAATTGCTAGCATTAACGACATTATATAGTGCTCAAAATTAATAAAATAAATTAAAAAAGAGGACACCTTAATAACTTATGATCCAATGGTCAGATTTTAACGTGGTTCGTTGCGAATCTTTATGGTTCAAGTTTCTAACCTTAAAAATGCTTTTTATTCAGTGCAGACGATATTAAATGCTACGAAATTAGACACAAAAAGGGGTTTTTTTTTCCCTACTAACTAAACATGCTTTTTTTCGCTTTCAACAAATCACACAATTGTGAAACTCGTTCATCCGAAAATAATTCTATATTTTTAAAAAAAATTACTTTTCCTAATTTGTTATTCAAAAATTATCATAAAATTACTAATGGTCATAATAATTACTAATAATGGCCATAATAATTACTAATGGCTATAATAATTAAAATCGGTTAGAAAAATTTTAAGTTTTTCGCAGACAAACATTTACACTATTTTAATCAAATCCATCGAAACGATTTTTTTTATTTTTATGTTGGCCCATCATAAATCAGTTTGAATTCCTATGTTGGGATGATAGTTGTTCATGATTTCCAACATTTGATTTCTAAGAAACTGTTATGGAAATTTCTGATGGTTTAACTAGAACAAACCATCAAAACAAATTGCTATTTCTATGTTGGGCCATCAGAAATCCGTTCGAATTCTTACGTTAGGGTGATGGTCACTTATGTTGGTTACCATCAGAAATGTAATGGTTCATATGGGAATTATTGATGGTTATCTTCAATATTATGTTGACCCATCAATGGAAAACCATAAAAAATTTTGACTTGGGTGTGAATCAATATACATTTTTTACTCCCTCTCCATGTCTTTTGTATGTTTTAATTAACATAAATTTTCAATCCACTATATGTAATTGGGAGGCACGTGCGTGAGAATGATTCAGAACGATGGTGTGGTACCCAGCAGATGAATGTGAAATGGCGAAGAGGTGAGTTTTCGAGGATCGAATTATTTTAGACAAACTAGTGGGCCTACAACGAACGTAGCACTATATGCAACTATGTATCTATATATATAATAGTATGTTGAATAGCGTTAAAATTAAGAAATTCTTGCTTAACACGTTTACGCCGGCGCGTACCACCGGTGGCGCACCGGAGTAAAAACTGGTAACAAATAAATTTCATTTTTTAGTTTTTTTCCGGGAATAAAAAAAATCCATAACTACCAATTGTTTTTAACGGATGCAATTTTTATATTGAATTGCTTCTTCGCCGTGAAAAATTTCCTTTCAGTAAATTGTTATTGTTGAGAATAGATTAACTCCTCCCGAATATTATCTAATATTAAAATATCTTCTACCAGTATTTTCTCTTTTCCGTCCCGCTTTCAGGACTGGGTGTGAACAGCCGGCGTGAACGTGTTAATGTACTGCATACATACATGGTTCCCTTAATATTAACCATAGATATAAAGGCCCCTATATTAGTACCTGATATTAACCCATAATATTCAAACTCGGTGGACCCATTGACCATCATTGCCTACTTTTTGTGACAATAAGCTTTCTTTTTTTTAGTTTGCTTGATAGAAATACTGCCTATATTCGAAAAACCCTTACATACCTTCCTGATTGGCACAGTGTGGTAGACTAGGAGAAAATCTTCCATCATTTGTACAAGTATATTTTTGTTTTTCTACGCTATCTTCTCTGCTAGATCGGTTGCATGAAATAGTACAGGTTGTTCCTTGTTTCAAATGATGTGTCGTACAAGAAAGTGTTCCTGGTTCTTCTAATACCACCGTACAATCAATAAATGCTGAAATAAAAATTTATGTCAATTAACAAACACACGCGATATATTAAAAAAATTACATCGTTATTAAATAGAACAACAAGACCTGTGGTCGGAAGTAAAGCACTACTGTAGTCGCTATTTTTTTTAGTAATTTGTAGTGTAGTGTGCTTCATTTTTTTTTTAAAGTAGTCTAGTGAGAAGTGTTTGTGAGTAGCGCAATTCAAGTAGGGAAACTACTGTAGTCGCTACTTTTTTTGTAGTGTAGTGTGCTACATTTTAAAAAAAAGTAGTGCAGTGAGTAGTGTTTGGGAGTAGCGCACTGCAAGTAGGGAAACTACTGTAGTCGCTACTTTTTTTTGTAGTGTAGTGTGCCACATTTTTTAAAAGTAGTGTAGTGAGTAGTGCTATACAAAAAACAGTAGTATGCAGCAACTACTTTTTACGTTAATTTAGTATATGAACAGGGTTCTAACACAACTAATTTTTCAAATTTGATAAGTAAGAATCTCCTTTTCACACAATTTAAAATGCTCCTGTGGCGTCAGTTAACAAGAATTGCGTGTCACGTATGACGAATATTTAAGCTAGCCAATATGAATAATATATAATTTATTACTTATATCACACTTTCGCATGCGAATGTACACTCTTGAAACAATGATATTATTTCAAATAAAGGAAACATATTCTCAATGTACTTAATTTCTTAGGGGAAATAATAGAGTATTAAACACTTAATGAAATTGCAATTATTTGATAATTTTCTAGGAAATTAATAGTATAACTTAAATTAAATACTTGCTGTCAAGAAGGGCATTAAAAGTTGAAGATTAAATGAAAGAATTCGGAAGAAAAAAATTTCAGAATAACAAACTGGCTCACGTAAATAATTCTTCATGTTCAATGTAAGCCAATTTTTTATTCAAAACCATTTTGAACATAACGTGTAAATTAATTTATCCAGCAGTGTAAAATTATACAGGTGTAAATTAATTTCTCCAACAAAGTTCGGTTCCTTAAAGTAGTGAAGTAGCCACTATATTTCGAAAGTAGTTAGTAGTCTCATTTAAAAAAAGTAGTTTTAGTTAACTACAGTTGTACCAAAGTAGTTGTAGTATACTACAAAAATAATGTAGTTTTGCCGACCACATATTGCTAAGGTCTGCATTTTATTTTGGTACTTAATTCTGCTCACTGTCTTAGAGTTAGTTTGTAAATTCTCTACTTATGCGGGAATGTAGCGATAGTTAAGTAAAAGCATTAGTGTGGAGCAGCTATATTTTGGTTGCTTTTATGAAATTATTTAAAATAAAATACCAAGCGGAGCCCTGCTTAAGGTTCCGTAAAAAAGATAAAGGCAATTCGAGAGTAAAATATATTTTAAACACTTTTTTTTTTGAATTTTGAAACTTCTAATTATATTTTATGACTGGTATGCACCTTGTTTTATCTCTCATACGTCATACTCGTCAGTGGATCATGTGTTGGAAAAATTACTTTATAAAGGCATTCATCATGAAGCCACAGAAGAAAAAAAAATCTCCGTAAAAGTTGAGAACTATATTTTATACCATTACTTACGTTGACATTGTTCGAACTTTTTCGTCCATTTACCTTCTGAAAAGCGACAATGCGTCTTCCTTTTGATGCCTTCTCGAAATGTATAGCCGTGAGCACAATACAGATGGCAGGATCTTAAGAGAAAAAATTTCTAAATATTGGTATTGATAACTTTAATTTCTAAAAATTTCTAAAACACATTTGAGAACACTAAAATTATGAACACTCTAAAAGAAACAGAAATCTTTCATCAGGCATTTCTAAACATTCAAATGCGAGAGACAGTAAAGCGATGTTCTGCAAACAACGCACTCTCCGTCTATTTACACAATAATGACTTACTTAATGTGTATAATGAACAAAATTGATAAGTATCAACGTTTATGTCTGCACCCTTGCGATTGTTTCAACTCTAGGTTTACGGACGTTTCTTATAAACCTATCTCTACGAACACGCGTCAATTTGACGCATGAGCGAATGCATGATAACAGCACTTACAGAGATGCTAACTTGCTCCGGTCAGCAAATATATATTTTAAAGTGGTAGTTAATCAATCGTGATTCTTGGTTTAATAAATTCAATTTAGTAGATTTTTATCCACCACTATTTCTTAATAATTCGTAGGCTTATATATAATTCATCACTTTATATATACTTGCAAAATTTACTTAATAGTTCTTTACCGTTTTTTTTTTTTTTTTTTTTTAATAATTATTTTGGCGGGTCCGGGCATCACCTCCTACATCAAAAAGCTTCCACACAGTCTTTTATAAGTAGTCCGCGCAGACTATTTAAAAAGTGAACCTGTTGTGCGCATGAACCCAAAACCTTTTATAAAAGTAATTGAGAGAAATTTATCATATATATTTGAGAATTGAATCTGTAGTGGTTGACAAGTGAATAAAGCAAACCAATATTATTCATAAATAAAACAAATTTTCAGTCATATATTTACTACCACTTTCTTATTTTAACTAGACTTCGTATTAAATGACTCGTTTGGAAAGTGGATATCCTTCACTGTGGTCTGATCGGACTACCTATGAAAAACCGTGTGGAGGCTTTCAGTTATAGCAGGCGTTGGGTCCGGAGCAGTTGGCATCTCTGCACTTAGAAAGTATTGTAATTATATTCTATAAGAAAAAAATTAAAATATGAGATATATATTTATGAAATATATTCTAGTACTATTTTATTTTTCAATACTCGAACTAAGCAACTGAAACCTTCAAAATATGACACTCTGACGTCAATTGACGTTCTGCGCTTGTTCATTCTATTATTGCTTATCGCTTGTTTCATTTGAAATTACGGGTGGAAGTATTGTCGGTACATTCCTATTTATTATTGATGTGATGTTGGCATGGTTACTCAAAATTTTGTCTAAATTACGATCGCGTCAAATTGACGCATATCCGTAGAGATACCATTAAGAGAATTTCAATATTTCAACGCTCTTGAAGAAAATAGACTTCAATATATATTTACCTCGATCAATGGATAAAGTCATCACAAGAGATAAAATAAAAATGCAAACGGGTTTCGTAATTTTCCTTACAAAATTCGAAATGCGCCAAAATGACGCATCCCGTAAACCTAGTGTTAACAATGCTTTCATAATCATAGTCTACATAATGAGTATCACGAAATGAATATTACACTTTATGATAACGTCATTTGCCATGCATTTTTAGTTTTTTAAAACCCTTTTAGAAGAATTACCAAAATAATGAATGTCATAAATTGTGCAAATTAATCTTATATTTTAGAACAACGCTCTTACCGTGTACTTTTGAAAATCCTTCAGAATAATAACCTACATAATGAGTATCATAAAATGAATATTACACTTCACGACAAAATGAAATTATACTTCATTCAATCTCTTTTCAGATTTGTCATAAACTCTGAAGTCAATCGTACATTTTATGACCGCAGCCTTGCCATGAATTTTCAAAATCCTTTCAGAATAATAACCTACATAATGAGTATCATAAAATGAATATTATATTTTACCACAAAATGAAATTACACTTCATTCAATCTCTTTTCTTATTTTCTATTTAGAACACGCACAATGAATGTCAAAAAACTCTGAAGTCAATCATATATTTTATGACTGCAGCCTTGTCATGAATTTTCAAAATAATAACCTTCATAATGAGTATAATAAAATGAATATTGCACTTTGCGTTAAAATCAAATTACACTTCATTCAATCTCTTTTCAGATTTAGAACCTACATAATGAGTGTCATAAACTCTGAAGTCAATCATATATTTTATGACTGCAGCCTTGCCATGAATTTTCAAAATCCTTTCAGAATAATAACCTACATAATGAGTATCATAAAATGAATATTATATTTTACCACAAAATGAAATTACACTTCATTCAATCTCTTTTCTTATTTTCTATTTAGAACACGCACAATGAATGTCAAAAAACTCTGAAGTCAATCATATATTTTATGACTGCAGCCTTGTCATGAATTTTCAAAATAATAATCTTCATAATGAGTATAATAAAATGAATATTGCACTTTGCGTTAAAATCAAATTACACTTCATTCAATCTCTTTTCAGATTTAGAACCTACATAATGAGTGTCATAAACTCTGAAGTCAATCATATATTTTGTGACTGCAGCCTTGCCATGAATTTTCAAAATCCTTTCAGAATAATAACCTACATAATGAGTATCATAAAATGAATATTATATTTTACCACAAAATGAAATTACACTTCATTCAATCTCTTTTCTTATTTTCTATTTAGAACACGCACAATGAATGTCAAAAAACTCTGAAGTCAATCATATATTTTATGACTGCAGCCTTGTCATGAATTTTCAAAATTATAACCTTCATAATGAGTATAATAAAATGAATATTGCACTTTGCGTTAAAATCAAATTACACTTCATTCAATCTCTTTTCAGATTTAGAACCTACATAATGAGTGTCATAAACTCTGAAGTCAATCATATATTTTATGACTGCAGCCTTGCCATGAATTTTCAAAATCCTTTCAGAATAATAACCTACATAATGAGTATCATAAAATGAATATTATATTTTACCACAAAATGAAATTACACTTCATTCAATCTCTTTTCTTATTTTCTATTTAGAACACGCACAATGAATGTCAAAAAACTCTGAAGTCAATCATATATTTTATGACTGCAGCCTTGTCATGAATTTTCAAAATAATAACCTTCATAATGAGTATAATAAAATGAATATTGCACTTTGCGTTAAAATCAAATTACACTTCATTCAATCTCTTTTCAGATTTAGAAATTACATAATGAGTGTCATAAACTCTGAAGTCAATCATATATTTTATGACTACAGCCTTGCCATGAATTTTCAAAATCCTTTCAGAATAATAACCTACATAATGAGTATCATAAAATGAATATTATATTTTACCACAAAATGAAATTACACTTCATTCAATCTCTTTTCTTATTTTCTATTTAGAACACGCACAATGAATGTCAAAAAACTCTGAAGTCAATCATATATTTTATGACTGCAGCCTTGTCATGAATTTTCAAAATAATAACCTTCATAATGAGTATAATAAAATGAATATTGCACTTTGCGTTAAAATCAAATTACACTTCATTCAATCTCTTTTCAGATTTAGAACCTACATAATGAGTGTCATAAACTCTGAAGTCAATCATATATTTTATGACTGCAGCCTTGCCATGTATTTTCAAAATCCTTTCAGAATAATAACCTACATAATGAGTATCATAAAATGAATATTATATTTTACCACAAAATGAAATTACACTTCATTCAATCTCTTTTCTTATTTTCTATTTAGAACACGCACAATGAATGTCAAAAAACTCTGAAGTCAATCATATATTTTATGACTGCAGCCTTGTCATGAATTTTCAAAATAATAACCTTCATAATGAGTATAATAAAATGAATATTGCACTTTGCGTTAAAATCAAATTACACTTCATTCAATCTCTTTTCAGATTTAGAACCTACATAATGAGTGTCATAAACTCTGAAGTCAATCATATATTTTATGACTGCAGCCTTGCCATGAATTTTCAAAATCCTTTCAGAATAATAACCTACATAATGAGTATCATAAAATGAATATTATATTTTTCCACAAAATGAAATTACACTTCATTCAATCTCTTTTCTTATTTTCTATTTAGAACACGCACAATGAATGTCAAAAAACTCTGAAGTCAATCATATATTTTATGACTGCAGCCTTGTCATGAATTTTCAAAATAATATCCTTCATAATGAGTATAATAAAATGAATATTGCACTTTGCGTTAAAATCAAATTACACTTCATTCAATCTCTTTTCAGATTTAGAACCTACATAATGAGTGTCATAAACTCTGAAGTCAATCATATATTTTATGACTGCAGCCTTGCCATGAATTTTCAAAATCCTTTCAGAATAATAACCTACATAATGAGTATCATAAAATGAATATTATATTTTTCCACAAAATGAAATTACACTTCATTCAATCTCTTTTCTTATTTTCTATTTAGAACACGCACAATGAATGTCAAAAAACTCTGAAGTCAATCATATATTTTATGACTGCAGCCTTGTCATGAATTTTCAAAATAATAACCTTCATAATGAGTATAATAAAATGAATATTGCACTTTGCGTTAAAATCAAATTACACTTCATTCAATCTCTTTTCAGATTTAGAACCTACATAATGAGTGTCATAAACTCTGAAGTCAATCATATATTTTATGACTGCAGCCTTGCCATGAATTTTCAAAATCCTTTCAGAATAATAACCTACATAATGAGTATCATAAAATGAATATTATATTTTACCACAAAATGAAATTACACTTCATTCAATCTCTTTTCTTATTTTCTATTTAGAACACGCACAATGAATGTCAAAAAACTCTGAAGTCAATCATATATTTTATGACTGCAGCCTTGTCATGAATTTTCAAAATAATAACCTTCATAATGAGTATAATAAAATGAATATTGCACTTTGCGTTAAAATCAAATTACACTTCATTCAATCTCTTTTCAGATTTAGAACCTACATAATGAGTGTCATAAACTCTGAAGTCAATCATATATTTTATGACTGCAGCCTTGCCATGAATTTTCAAAATCCTTTCAGAATAATAACCTACATAATGAGTATCATAAAATGAATATTATATTTTACCACAAAATGAAATTACACTTCATTCAATCTCTTTTCTTATTTTCTATTTAGAACACGCACAATGAATGTCAAAAAACTCTGAAGTCAATCATATATTTTATGACTGCAGCCTTGTCATGAATTTTCAAAATAATAACCTTCATAATGAGTATAATAAAATGAATATTGCACTTTGCGTTAAAATCAAATTACACTTCATTCAATCTCTTTTCAGATTTAGAACCTACATAATGAGTGTCATAAACTCTGAAGTCAATCATATATTTTATGACTGCAGCCTTGCCATGAATTTTCAAAATCCTTTCAGAATAATAACCTACATAATGAGTATCATAAAATGAATATTATATTTTACCACAAAATGAAATTACACTTCATTCAATCTCTTTTCTTATTTTCTATTTAGAACACGCACAATGAATGTCAAAAAACTCTGAAGTCAATCATATATTTTATGACTGCAGCCTTGTCATGAATTTTCAAAATAATAACCTTCATAATGAGTATAATAAAATGAATATTGCACTTTGCGTTAAAATCAAATTACACTTCATTCAATCTCTTTTCAGATTTAGAAATTACATAATGAGTGTCATAAACTCTGAAGTCAATCATATATTTTATGACTACAGCCTTGCCATGAATTTTCAAAATCCTTTCAGAATAATAACCTACATAATGAGTATCATAAAATGAATATTATATTTTACCACAAAATGAAATTACACTTCATTCAATCTCTTTTCTTATTTTCTATTTAGAACACGCACAATGAATGTCAAAAAACTCTGAAGTCAATCATATATTTTATGACTGCAGCCTTGTCATGAATTTTCAAAATAATAACCTTCATAATGAGTATAATAAAATGAATATTGCACTTTGCGTTAAAATCAAATTACACTTCATTCAATCTCTTTTCAGATTTAGAACCTACATAATGAGTGTCATAAACTCTGAAGTCAATCATATATTTTATGACTGCAGCCTTGCCATGTATTTTCAAAATCCTTTCAGAATAATAACCTACATAATGAGTATCATAAAATGAATATTATATTTTACCACAAAATGAAATTACACTTCATTCAATCTCTTTTCTTATTTTCTATTTAGAACACGCACAATGAATGTCAAAAAACTCTGAAGTCAATCATATATTTTATGACTGCAGCCTTGTCATGAATTTTCAAAATAATAATCTTCATAATGAGTATAATAAAATGAATATTGCACTTTGCGTTAAAATCAAATTACACTTCATTCAATCTCTTTTCAGATTTAGAACCTACATAATGAGTGTCATAAACTCTGAAGTCAATCATATATTTTATGACTGCAGCCTTGCCATGAATTTTCAAAATCCTTTCAGAATAATAACCTACATAATGAGTATCATAAAATGAATATTATATTTTTCCACAAAATGAAATTACACTTCATTCAATCTCTTTTCTTATTTTCTATTTAGAACACGCACAATGAATGTCAAAAAAATCTGAAGTCAATCATATATTTTATGACTGCAGCCTTGTCATGAATTTTCAAAATAATAACCTTCATAATGAGTATAATAAAATGAATATTGCACTTTGCGTTAAAATCAAATTACACTTCATTCAATCTCTTTTCAGATTTAGAACCTACATAATGAGTGTCATAAACTCTGAAGTCAATCATATATTTTATGACTGCAGCCTTGCCATGAATTTTCAAAATCCTTTCAGAATAATAACCTACATAATGAGT
Organism: Parasteatoda lunata; assembly: GCA_949128135.1. Lineage (NCBI taxonomy): Eukaryota > Metazoa > Arthropoda > Arachnida > Araneae > Theridiidae > Parasteatoda > Parasteatoda lunata. The sequence goes on along the minus strand of OX421977.1, from coordinate 20,272,578 downwards.
ATCATAAAATGAATATTATATTTTACCACAAAATGAAATTACACTTCATTCAATCTCTTTTCTTATTTTCTATTTAGAACACGCACAATGAATGTCAAAAAACTCTGAAGTCAATCATATATTTTATGACTGCAGCCTTGTCATGAATTTTCAAAATAATAACCTTCATAATGAGTATAATAAAATGAATATTGCACTTTGCGTTAAAATCAAATTACACTTCATTCAATCTCTTTTCAGATTTAGAACCTACATAATGAGTGTCATAAACTCTGAAGTCAATCATATATTTTATGACTGCAGCCTTGCCATGAATTTTCAAAATCCTTTCAGAATAATAACCTACATAATGAGTATCATAAAATGAATATTATATTTTACCACAAAATGAAATTACACTTCATTCAATCTCTTTTCTTATTTTCTATTTAGAACACGCACAATGAATGTCAAAAAACTCTGAAGTCAATCATATATTTTATGACTGCAGCCTTGTCATGAATTTTCAAAATAATAACCTTCATAATGAGTATAATAAAATGAATATTGCACTTTGCGTTAAAATCAAATTACACTTCATTCAATCTCTTTTCAGATTTAGAACCTACATAATGAGTGTCATAAACTCTGAAGTCAATCATATATTTTATGACTGCAGCCTTGCCATGAATTTTCAAAATCCTTTCAGAATAATAACCTACATAATGAGTATCATAAAATGAATATTATATTTTACCACAAAATGAAATTACACTTCATTCAATCTCTTTTCTTATTTTCTATTTAGAACACGCACAATGAATGTCAAAAAACTCTGAAGTCAATCATATATTTTATGACTGCAGCCTTGTCATGAATTTTCAAAATAATAACCTTCATAATGAGTATAATAAAATGAATATTGCACTTTGCGTTAAAATCAAATTACACTTCATTCAATCTCTTTTCAGATTTAGAACCTACATAATGAGTGTCATAAACTCTGAAGTCAATCATATATTTTATGACTGCAGCCTTGCCATGAATTTTCAAAATCCTTTCAGAATAATAACCTACATAATGAGTATCATAAAATGAATATTATATTTTTCCACAAAATGAAATTACACTTCATTCAATCTCTTTTCTTATTTTCTATTTAGAACACGCACAATGAATGTCAAAAAACTCTGAAGTCAATCATATATTTTATGACTGCAGCCTTGTCATGAATTTTCAAAATAATAACCTTCATAATGAGTATAATAAAATGAATATTGCACTTTGCGTTAAAATCAAATTACACTTCATTCAATCTCTTTTCAGATTTAGAACCTACATAATGAGTGTCATAAACTCTAAAGTCAATCATATATTTTATGACTGCAGCCTTGCCATGAATTTTCAAAATCCTTTCAGAATAATAACCTACATAATGAGTATCATAAAATGAATATTATATTTTACCACAAAATGAAATTACACTTCATTCAATCTCTTTTCTTATTTTCTATTTAGAACACGCACAATGAATGTCAAAAAACTCTGAAGTCAATCATATATTTTATGACTGCAGCCTTGTCATGAATTTTCAAAATAATAACCTTCATAATGAGTATAATAAAATGAATATTGCACTTTGCGTTAAAATCAAATTACACTTCATTCAATCTCTTTTCAGATTTAGAACCTACATAATGAGTGTCATAAACTCTGAAGTCAATCATATATTTTATGACTACAGCCTTGCCATGAATTTTCAAAATCCTTTCAGAATAATAACCTACATAATGAGTATCATAAAATGAATATTATATTTTACCACAAAATGAAATTACACTTCATTCAATCTCTTTTCTTATTTTCTATTTAGAACACGCACAATGAATGTCAAAAAACTCTGAAGTCAATCATATATTTTATGACTGCAGCCTTGTCATGAATTTTCAAAATAATAACCTTCATAATGAGTATAATAAAATGAATATTGCACTTTGCGTTAAAATCAAATTACACTTCATTCAATCTCTTTTCAGATTTAGAACCTACATAATGAGTGTCATAAACTCTGAAGTCAATCATATATTTTATGACTGCAGCCTTGCCATGTATTTTCAAAATCCTTTCAGAATAATAACCTACATAATGAGTATCATAAAATGAATATTATATTTTACCACAAAATGAAATTACACTTCATTCAATCTCTTTTCTTATTTTCTATTTAGAACACGCGCAATGAATGTCAAAAAACTCTGAAGTCAATCATATATTTTATGACTGCAGCCTTGTCATGAATTTTCAAAATAATAACCTTCATAATGAGTATAATAAAATGAATATTGCACTTTGCGTTAAAATCAAATTACACTTCATTCAATCTCTTTTCAGATTTAGAACCTACATAATGAGTGTCATAAACTCTGAAGTCAATCATATATTTTATGACTGCAGCCTTGCCATGAATTTTCAAAATCCTTTCAGAATAATAACCTACATAATGAGTATCATAAAATGAATATTATATTTTACCACAAAATGAAATTACACTTCATTCAATCTCTTTTCTTATTTTCTATTTAGAACACGCACAATGAATGTCAAAAAACTCTGAAGTCAATCATATATTTTATGACTGCAGCCTTGTCATGAATTTTCAAAATAATAACCTTCATAATGAGTATAATAAAATGAATATTGCACTTTGCGTTAAAATCAAATTACACTTCATTCAATCTCTTTTCAGATTTAGAACCTACATAATGAGTGTCATAAACTCTGAAGTCAATCATATATTTTATGACTGCAGCCTTGCCATGAATTTTCAAAATCCTTTCAGAATAATAACCTACATAATGAGTATCATAAAATGAATATTATATTTTTCCACAAAATGAAATTACACTTCATTCAATCTCTTTTCTTATTTTCTATTTAGAACACGCACAATGAATGTCAAAAAACTCTGAAGTCAATCATATATTTTATGACTGCAGCCTTGTCATGAATTTTCAAAATAATATCCTTCATAATGAGTATAATAAAATGAATATTGCACTTTGCGTTAAAATCAAATTACACTTCATTCAATCTCTTTTCAGATTTAGAACCTACATAATGAGTGTCATAAACTCTGAAGTCAATCATATATTTTATGACTGCAGCCTTGCCATGAATTTTCAAAATCCTTTCAGAATAATAACCTACATAATGAGTATCATAAAATGAATATTATATTTTTCCACAAAATGAAATTACACTTCATTCAATCTCTTTTCTTATTTTCTATTTAGAACACGCACAATGAATGTCAAAAAACTCTGAAGTCAATCATATATTTTATGACTGCAGCCTTGTCATGAATTTTCAAAATAATAACCTTCATAATGAGTATAATAAAATGAATATTGCACTTTGCGTTAAAATCAAATTACACTTCATTCAATCTCTTTTCAGATTTAGAACCTACATAATGAGTGTCATAAACTCTGAAGTCAATCATATATTTTATGACTGCAGCCTTGCCATGAATTTTCAAAATCCTTTCAGAATAATAACCTACATAATGAGTATCATAAAATGAATATTATATTTTACCACAAAATGAAATTACACTTCATTCAATCTCTTTTCTTATTTTCTATTTAGAACACGCACAATGAATGTCAAAAAACTCTGAAGTCAATCATATATTTTATGACTGCAGCCTTGTCATGAATTTTCAAAATAATAACCTTCATAATGAGTATAATAAAATGAATATTGCACTTTGCGTTAAAATCAAATTACACTTCATTCAATCTCTTTTCAGATTTAGAACCTACATAATGAGTGTCATAAACTCTGAAGTCAATCATATATTTTATGACTGCAGCCTTGCCATGAATTTTCAAAATCCTTTCAGAATAATAACCTACATAATGAGTATCATAAAATGAATATTATATTTTACCACAAAATGAAATTACACTTCATTCAATCTCTTTTCTTATTTTCTATTTAGAACACGCACAATGAATGTCAAAAAACTCTGAAGTCAATCATATATTTTATGACTGCAGCCTTGTCATGAATTTTCAAAATAATAACCTTCATAATGAGTATAATAAAATGAATATTGCACTTTGCGTTAAAATCAAATTACACTTCATTCAATCTCTTTTCAGATTTAGAACCTACATAATGAGTGTCATAAACTCTGAAGTCAATCATATATTTTATGACTGCAGCCTTGCCATGAATTTTCAAAATCCTTTCAGAATAATAACCTACATAATGAGTATCATAAAATGAATATTATATTTTACCACAAAATGAAATTACACTTCATTCAATCTCTTTTCTTATTTTCTATTTAGAACACGCACAATGAATGTCAAAAAACTCTGAAGTCAATCATATATTTTATGACTGCAGCCTTGTCATGAATTTTCAAAATAATAACCTTCATAATGAGTATAATAAAATGAATATTGCACTTTGCGTTAAAATCAAATTACACTTCATTCAATCTCTTTTCAGATTTAGAACCTACATAATGAGTGTCATAAACTCTGAAGTCAATCATATATTTTATGACTGCAGCCTTGCCATGAATTTTCAAAATCCTTTCAGAATAATAACCTACATAATGAGTATCATAAAATGAATATTATATTTTACCACAAAATGAAATTACACTTCATTCAATCTCTTTTCTTATTTTCTATTTAGAACACGCACAATGAATGTCAAAAAACTCTGAAGTCTATCATATATTTTATGACTGCAGCCTTGTCATGAATTTTCAAAATAATAACCTTCATAATGAGTATAATAAAATGAATATTGCACTTTGCGTTAAAATCAAATTACACTTCATTCAATCTCTTTTCAGATTTAGAAATTACATAATGAGTGTCATAAACTCTGAAGTCAATCATATATTTTATGACTACAGCCTTGCCATGAATTTTCAAAATCCTTTCAGAATAATAACCTACATAATGAGTATCATAAAATGAATATTATATTTTACCACAAAATGAAATTACACTTCATTCAATCTCTTTTCTTATTTTCTATTTAGAACACGCACAATGAATGTCAAAAAACTCTGAAGTCAATCATATATTTTATGACTGCAGCCTTGTCATGAATTTTCAAAATAATAACCTTCATAATGAGTATAATAAAATGAATATTGCACTTTGCGTTAAAATCAAATTACACTTCATTCAATCTCTTTTCAGATTTAGAACCTACATAATGAGTGTCATAAACTCTGAAGTCAATCATATATTTTATGACTGCAGCCTTGCCATGTATTTTCAAAATCCTTTCAGAATAATAACCTACATAATGAGTATCATAAAATGAATATTATATTTTACCACAAAATGAAATTACACTTCATTCAATCTCTTTTCTTATTTTCTATTTAGAACACGCACAATGAATGTCAAAAAACTCTGAAGTCAATCATATATTTTATGACTGCAGCCTTGTCATGAATTTTCAAAATAATAATCTTCATAATGAGTATAATAAAATGAATATTGCACTTTGCGTTAAAATCAAATTACACTTCATTCAATCTCTTTTCAGATTTAGAACCTACATAATGAGTGTCATAAACTCTGAAGTCAATCATATATTTTATGACTGCAGCCTTGCCATGAATTTTCAAAATCCTTTCAGAATAATAACCTACATAATGAGTATCATAAAATGAATATTATATTTTTCCACAAAATGAAATTACACTTCATTCAATCTCTTTTCTTATTTTCTATTTAGAACACGCACAATGAATGTCAAAAAACTCTGAAGTCAATCATATATTTTATGACTGCAGCCTTGTCATGAATTTTCAAAATAATAACCTTCATAATGAGTATAATAAAATGAATATTGCACTTTGCGTTAAAATCAAATTACACTTCATTCAATCTCTTTTCAGATTTAGAACCTACATAATGAGTGTCATAAACTCTGAAGTCAATCATATATTTTATGACTGCAGCCTTGCCATGAATTTTCAAAATCCTTTCAGAATAATAACCTACATAATGAGTATCATAAAATGAATATTATATTTTACCACAAAATGAAATTACACTTCATTCAATCTCTTTTCTTATTTTCTATTTAGAACACGCACAATGAATGTCAAAAAACTCTGAAGTCAATCATATATTTTATGACTGCAGCCTTGTCATGAATTTTCAAAATAATAACCTTCATAATGAGTATAATAAAATGAATATTGCACTTTGCGTTAAAATCAAATTACACTTCATTCAATCTCTTTTCAGATTTAGAACCTACATAATGAGTGTCATAAACTCTGAAGTCAATCATATATTTTATGACTGCAGCCTTGCCATGAATTTTCAAAATCCTTTCAGAATAATAACCTACATAATGAGTATCATAAAATGAATATTATATTTTACCACAAAATGAAATTACACTTCATTCAATCTCTTTTCTTATTTTCTATTTAGAACACGCACAATGAATGTCAAAAAACTCTGAAGTCAATCATATATTTTATGACTGCAGCCTTGTCATGAATTTTCAAAATAATAACCTTCATAATGAGTATAATAAAATGAATATTGCACTTTGCGTTAAAATCAAATTACACTTCATTCAATCTCTTTTCAGATTTAGAACCTACATAATGAGTGTCATAAACTCTGAAGTCAATCATATATTTTATGACTGCAGCCTTGCCATGAATTTTCAAAATTCTTTCAGAATAATAACCTACATAATGAGTATCATAAAATGAATATTATATTTTACCACAAAATGAAATTACACTTCATTCAATCTCTTTTCTTATTTTCTATTTAGAACACGCACAATGAATGTCAAAAAACTCTGAAGTCAATCATATATTTTATGACTGCAGCCTTGTCATGAATTTTCAAAATAATAACCTTCATAATGAGTATAATAAAATGAATATTGCACTTTGCGTTAAAATCAAATTACACTTCATTCAATCTCTTTTCAGATTTAGAACCTACATAATGAGTGTCATAAACTCTGAAGTCAATCATATATTTTATGACTGCAGCCTTGCCATGAATTTTCAAAATCCTTTCAGAATAATAACCTACATAATGAGTATCATAAAATGAATATTATATTTTACCACAAAATGAAATTACACTTCATTCAATCTCTTTTCTTATTTTCTATTTAGAACACGCACAATGAATGTCAAAAAACTCTGAAGTCAATCATATATTTTATGACTGCAGCCTTGTCATGAATTTTCAAAATAATAACCTTCATAATGAGTATAATAAAATGAATATTGCACTTTGCGTTAAAATCAAATTACACTTCATTCAATCTCTTTTCAGATTTAGAACCTACATAATGAGTGTCATAAACTCTGAAGTCAATCATATATTTTATGACTGCAGCCTTGCCATGAATTTTCAAAATCCTTTCAGAATAATAACCTACATAATGAGTATCATAAAATGAATATTATATTTTACCACAAAATGAAATTACACTTCATTCAATCTCTTTTCTTATTTTCTATTTAGAACACGCACAATGAATGTCAAAAAACTCTGAAGTCAATCATATATTTTATGACTGCAGCCTTGTCATGAATTTTCAAAATAATAACCTTCATAATGAGTATAATAAAATGAATATTGCACTTTGCGTTAAAATCAAATTACACTTCATTCAATCTCTTTTCAGATTTAGAACCTACATAATGAGTGTCATAAACTCTGAAGTCAATCATATATTTTATGACTGCAGCCTTGCCATGAATTTTCAAAATCCTTTCAGAATAATAACCTACATAATGAGTATCATAAAATGAATATTATATTTTACCACAAAATGAAATTACACTTCATTCAATCTCTTTTCTTATTTTCTATTTAGAACACGCACAATGAATGTCAAAAAACTCTGAAGTCAATCATATATTTTTTGACTGCAGCCTTGTCATGAATTTTCAAAATAATAACCTTCATAATGAGTATAATAAAATGAATATTGCACTTTGCGTTAAAATCAAATTACACTTCATTCAATCTCTTTTCAGATTTAGAACCTACATAATGAGTGTCATAAACTCTGAAGTCAATCATATATTTTATGACTGCAGCCTTGCCATGAATTTTCAAAATCCTTTCAGAATAATAACCTACATAATGAGTATCATAAAATGAATATTATATTTTACCACAAAATGAAATTACACTTCATTCAATCTCTTTTCTTATTTTCTATTTAGAACACGCACAATGAATGTCAAAAAACTCTGAAGTCAATCATATATTTTATGACTGCAGCCTTGTCATGAATTTTCAAAATAATAACCTTCATAATGAGTATAATAAAATGAATATTGCACTTTGCGTTAAAATCAAATTACACTTCATTCAATCTCTTTTCAGATTTAGAAATTACATAATGAGTGTCATAAACTCTGAAGTCAATCATATATTTTATGACTACAGCCTTGCCATGAATTTTCAAAATCCTTTCAGAATAATAACCTACATAATGAGAATCATAAAATGAATATTATATTTTACCACAAAATGAAATTACACTTCATTCAATCTCTTTTCTTATTTTCTATTTAGAACACGCACAATGAATGTCAAAAAACTCTGAAGTCAATCATATATTTTATGACTGCAGCCTTGTCATGAATTTTCAAAATAATAACCTTCATAATGAGTATAATAAAATGAATATTGCACTTTGCGTTAAAATCAAATTACACTTCATTCAATCTCTTTTCAGATTTAGAACCTACATAATGAGTGTCATAAACTCTGAAGTCAATCATATATTTTATGACTGCAGCCTTGCCATGTATTTTCAAAATCCTTTCAGAATAATAACCTACATAATGAGTATCATAAAATGAATATTATATTTTACCACAAAATGAAATTACACTTCATTCAATCTCTTTTCTTATTTTCTATTTAGAACACGCACAATGAATGTCAAAAAACTCTGAAGTCAATCATATATTTTATGACTGCAGCCTTGTCATGAATTTTCAAAATAATAATCTTCATAATGAGTATAATAAAATGAATATTGCACTTTGCGTTAAAATCAAATTACACTTCATTCAATCTCTTTTCAGATTTAGAACCTACATAATGAGTGTCATAAACTCTGAAGTCAATCATATATTTTATGACTGCAGCCTTGCCATGAATTTTCAAAATCCTTTCAGAATAATAACCTACATAATGAGTATCATAAAATGAATATTATATTTTTCCACAAAATGAAATTACACTTCATTCAATCTCTTTTCTTATTTTCTATTTAGAACACGCACAATGAATGTCAAAAAACTCTGAAGTCAATCATATATTTTATGACTGCAGCCTTGTCATGAATTTTCAAAATAATAACCTTCATAATGAGTATAATAAAATGAATATTGCACTTTGCGTTAAAATCAAATTACACTTCATTCAATCTCTTTTCAGATTTAGAACCTACATAATGAGTGTCATAAACTCTGAAGTCAATCATATATTTTATGACTGCAGCCTTGCCATGAATTTTCAAAATCCTTTCAGAATAATAACCTACATAATGAGTATCATAAAATGAATATTATATTTTACCACAAAATGAAATTACACTTCATTCAATCTCTTTTCTTATTTTCTATTTAGAACACGCACAATGAATGTCAAAAAACTCTGAAGTCAATCATATATTTTATGACTGCAGCCTTGTCATGAATTTTCAAAATAATAACCTTCATAATGAGTATAATAAAATGAATATTGCACTTTGCGTTAAAATCAAATTACACTTCATTCAATCTCTTTTCAGATTTAGAACCTACATAATGAGTGTCATAAACTCTGAAGTCAATCATATATTTTATGACTGCAGCCTTGCCATGAATTTTCAAAATCCTTTCAGAATAATAACCTACATAATGAGTATCATAAAATGAATATTATATTTTACCACAAAATGAAATTACACTTCATTCAATCTCTTTTCTTATTTTCTATTTAGAACACGCACAATGAATGTCAAAAAACTCTGAAGTCAATCATATATTTTATGACTGCAGCCTTGTCATGAATTTTCAAAATAATAACCTTCATAATGAGTATAATAAAATGAATATTGCACTTTGCGTTAAAATCAAATTACACTTCATTCAATCTCTTTTCAGATTTAGAACCTACATAATGAGTGTCATAAACTCTGAAGTCAATCATATATTTTATGACTGCAGCCTTGCCATGAATTTTCAAAATCCTTTCAGAATAATAACCTACATAATGAGTATCATAAAATGAATATTATATTTTACCACAAAATGAAATTACACTTCATTCAATCTCTTTTCTTATTTTCTATTTAGAACACGCACAATGAATGTCAAAAAACTCTGAAGTCAATCATATATTTTATGACTGCAGCCTTGTCATGAATTTTCAAAATAATAACCTTCATAATGAGTATAATAAAATGAATATTGCACTTTGCGTTAAAATCAAATTACACTTCATTCAATCTCTTTTCAGATTTAGAACCTACATAATGAGTGTCATAAACTCTGAAGTCAATCATATATTTTATGACTGCAGCCTTGCCATGAATTTTCAAAATCCTTTCAGAATAATAACCTACATAATGAGTATCATAAAATGAATATTATATTTTACCACAAAATGAAATTACACTTCATTCAATCTCTTTTCTTATTTTCTATTTAGAACACGCACAATGAATGTCAAAAAACTCTGAAGTCAATCATATATTTTATGACTGCAGCCTTGTCATGAATTTTCAAAATAATAACCTTCATAATGAGTATAATAAAATGAATATTGCACTTTGCGTTAAAATCAAATTACACTTCATTCAATCTCTTTTCAGATTTAGAACCTACATAATGAGTGTCATAAACTCTGAAGTCAATCATATATTTTATGACTGCAGCCTTGCCATGAATTTTCAAAATCCTTTCAGAATAATAACCTACATAATGAGTATCATAAAATGAATATTATATTTTACCACAAAATGAAATTACACTTCATTCAATCTCTTTTCTTATTTTCTATTTAGAACACGCACAATGAATGTCAAAAAACTCTGAAGTCAATCATATATTTTATGACTGCAGCCTTGTCATGAATTTTCAAAATAATAACCTTCATAATGAGTATAATAAAATGAATATTGCACTTTGCGTTAAAATCAAATTACACTTCATTCAATCTCTTTTCAGATTTAGAACCTACATAATGAGTGTCATAAACTCTGAAGTCAATCATATATTTTATGACTGCAGCCTTGCCATGAATTTTCAAAATCCTTTCAGAATAATAACCTACATAATGAGTATCATAAAATGAATATTATATTTTACCACAAAATGAAATTACACTTCATTCAATCTCTTTTCTTATTTTCTATTTAGAACACGCACAATGAATGTCAAAAAACTCTGAAGTCAATCATATATTTTATGACTGCAGCCTTGTCATGAATTTTCAAAATAATAACCTTCATAATGAGTATAATAAAATGAATATTGCACTTTGCGTTAAAATCAAATTACACTTCATTCAATCTCTTTTCAGATTTAGAACCTACATAATGAGTGTCATAAACTCTGAAGTCAATCATATATTTTATGACTGCAGCCTTGCCATGAATTTTCAAAATCCTTTCAGAATAATAACCTACATAATGAGTATCATAAAATGAATATTATATTTTACCACAAAATGAAATTACACTTCATTCAATCTCTTTTCTTATTTTCTATTTAGAACACGCACAATGAATGTCAAAAAACTCTGAAGTCAATCATATATTTTATGACTGCAGCCTTGTCATGAATTTTCAAAATAATAACCTTCATAATGAGTATAATAAAATGAATATTGCACTTTGCGTTAAAATCAAATTACACTTCATTCAATCTCTTTTCAGATTTAGAACCTACATAATGAGTGTCATAAACTCTGAAGTCAATCATATATTTTATGACTGCAGCCTTGCCATGAATTTTCAAAATCCTTTCAGAATAATAACCTACATAATGAGTATCATAAAATGAATATTATATTTTACCACAAAATGAAATTACACTTCATTCAATCTCTTTTCTTATTTTCTATTTAGAACACGCACAATGAATGTCAAAAAACTCTGAAGTCAATCATATATTTTATGACTGCAGCCTTGTCATGAATTTTCAAAATAATAACCTTCATAATGAGTATAATAAAATGAATATTGCACTTTGCGTTAAAATCAAATTACACTTCATTCAATCTCTTTTCAGATTTAGAACCTACATAATGAGTGTCATAAACTCTGAAGTCAATCATATATTTTATGACTGCAGCCTTGCCATGAATTTTCAAAATCCTTTCAGAATAATAACCTACATAATGAGTATCATAAAATGAATATTATATTTTACCACAAAATGAAATTACACTTCATTCAATCTCTTTTCTTATTTTCTATTTAGAACACGCACAATGAATGTCAAAAAACTCTGAAGTCAATCATATATTTTATGACTGCAGCCTTGTCATGAATTTTCAAAATAATAACCTTCATAATGAGTATAATAAAATGAATATTGCACTTTGCGTTAAAATCAAATTACACTTCATTCAATCTCTTTTCAGATTTAGAACCTACATAATGAGTGTCATAAACTCTGAAGTCAATCATATATTTTATGACTGCAGCCTTGCCATGAATTTTCAAAATCCTTTCAGAATAATAACCTACATAATGAGTATCATAAAATGAATATTATATTTTACCACAAAATGAAATTACACTTCATTCAATCTCTTTTCTTATTTTCTATTTAGAACACGCACAATGAATGTCAAAAAACTCTGAAGTCAATCATATATTTTATGACTGCAGCCTTGTCATGAATTTTCAAAATAATAACCTTCATAATGAGTATAATAAAATGAATATTGCACTTTGCGTTAAAATCAAATTACACTTCATTCAATCTCTTTTCAGATTTAGAACCTACATAATGAGTGTCATAAACTCTGAAGTCAATCATATATTTTATGACTGCAGCCTTGCCATGAATTTTCAAAATCCTTTCAGAATAATAACCTACATAATGAGTATCATAAAATGAATATTATATTTTACCACAAAATGAAATTACACTTCATTCAATCTCTTTTCTTATTTTCTATTTAGAACACGCACAATGAATGTCAAAAAACTCTGAAGTCAATCATATATTTTATGACTGCAGCCTTGTCATGAATTTTCAAAATAATAACCTTCATAATGAGTATAATAAAATGAATATTGCACTTTGCGTTAAAATCAAATTACACTTCATTCAATCTCTTTTCAGATTTAGAACCTACATAATGAGTGTCATAAACTCTGAAGTCAATCATATATTTTATGACTGCAGCCTTGCCATGAATTTTCAAAATCCTTTCAGAATAATAACCTACATAATGAGTATCATAAAATGAATATTATATTTTACCACAAAATGAAATTACACTTCATTCAATCTCTTTTCTTATTTTCTATTTAGAACACGCACAATGAATGTCAAAAAACTCTGAAGTCAATCATATATTTTATGACTGCAGCCTTGTCATGAATTTTCAAAATAATAACCTTCATAATGAGTATAATAAAATGAATATTGCACTTTGCGTTAAAATCAAATTACACTTCATTCAATCTCTTTTCAGATTTAGAACCTACATAATGAGTGTCATAAACTCTGAAGTCAATCATATATTTTATGACTGCAGCCTTGCCATGAATTTTCAAAATCCTTTCAGAATAATAACCTACATAATGAGTATCATAAAATGAATATTATATTTTACCACAAAATGAAATTACACTTCATTCAATCTCTTTTCTTATTTTCTATTTAGAACACGCACAATGAATGTCAAAAAACTCTGAAGTCAATCATATATTTTATGACTGCAGCCTTGTCATGAATTTTCAAAATAATAACCTTCATAATGAGTATAATAAAATGAATATTGCACTTTGCGTTAAAATCAAATTACACTTCATTCAATCTCTTTTCAGATTTAGAACCTACATAATGAGTGTCATAAACTCTGAAGTCAATCATATATTTTATGACTGCAGCCTTGCCATGAATTTTCAAAATCCTTTCAGAATAATAACCTACATAATGAGTATCATAAAATGAATATTATATTTTACCACAAAATGAAATTACACTTCATTCAATCTCTTTTCTTATTTTCTATTTAGAACACGCACAATGAATGTCAAAAAACTCTGAAGTCAATCATATATTTTATGACTGCAGCCTTGTCATGAATTTTCAAAATAATAACCTTCATAATGAGTATAATAAAATGAATATTGCACTTTGCGTTAAAATCAAATTACACTTCATTCAATCTCTTTTCAGATTTAGAACCTACATAATGAGTGTCATAAACTCTGAAGTCAATCATATATTTTATGACTGCAGCCTTGCCATGAATTTTCAAAATCCTTTCAGAATAATAACCTACATAATGAGTATCATAAAATGAATATTATATTTTACCACAAAATGAAATTACACTTCATTCAATCTCTTTTCTTATTTTCTATTTAGAACACGCACAATGAATGTCAAAAAACTCTGAAGTCAATCATATATTTTATGACTGCAGCCTTGTCATGAATTTTCAAAATAATAACCTTCATAATGAGTATAATAAAATGAATATTGCACTTTGCGTTAAAATCAAATTACACTTCATTCAATCTCTTTTCAGATTTAGAACCTACATAATGAGTGTCATAAACTCTGAAGTCAATCATATATTTTATGACTGCAGCCTTGCCATGAATTTTCAAAATCCTTTCAGAATAATAACCTACATAATGAGTATCATAAAATGAATATTATATTTTACCACAAAATGAAATTACACTTCATTCAATCTCTTTTCTTATTTTCTATTTAGAACACGCCCAATGAATGTCAAAAAACTCTGAAGTCAATCATATATTTTATGACTGCAGCCTTGTCATGAATTTTCAAAATAATAACCTTCATAATGAGTATAATAAAATGAATATTGCACTTTGCGTTAAAATCAAATTACACTTCATTCAATCTCTTTTCAGATTTAGAACCTACATAATGAGTGTCATAAACTCTGAAGTCAATCATATATTTTATGACTGCAGCCTTGTCATGAATTTTCAAAATAATAACCTTCATAATGAGTATAATAAAATGAATATTGCACTTTGCGTTAAAATCAAATTACACTTCATTCAATCTCTTTTCAGATTTAGAACCTACATAATGAGTGTCATAAACTCTGAAGTCAATCATATATTTTATGACTGCAGCCTTGCCATGAATTTTCAAAATCCTTTCAGAATAATAACCTACATAATGAGTATCATAAAATGAATATTATATTTTACCACAAAATGAAATTACACTTCATTCAATCTCTTTTCTTATTTTCTATTTAGAACACGCACAATGAATGTCAAAAAACTCTGAAGTCAATCATATATTTTATGACTGCAGCCTTGTCATGAATTTTCAAAATAATAACCTTCATAATGAGTATAATAAAATGAATATTGCACTTTGCGTTAAAATCAAATTACACTTCATTCAATCTCTTTTCAGATTTAGAACCTACATAATGAGTGTCATAAACTCTGAAGTCAATCATATATTTTATGACTGCAGCCTTGCCATGAATTTTCAAAATCCTTTCAGAATAATAACCTACATAATGAGTATCATAAAATGAATATTATATTTTACCACAAAATGAAATTACACTTCATTCAATCTCTTTTCTTATTTTCTATTTAGAACACGCACAATGAATGTCAAAAAACTCTGAAGTCAATCATATATTTTATGACTGCAGCCTTGTCATGAATTTTCAAAATAATAACCTTCATAATGAGTATAATAAAATGAATATTGCACTTTGCGTTAAAATCAAATTACACTTCATTCAATCTCTTTTCAGATTTAGAACCTACATAATGAGTGTCATAAACTCTGAAGTCAATCATATATTTTATGACTGCAGCCTTGCCATGAATTTTCAAAATCCTTTCAGAATAATAACCTACATAATGAGTATCATAAAATGAATATTATATTTTACCACAAAATGAAATTACACTTCATTCAATCTCTTTTCTTATTTTCTATTTAGAACACGCACAATGAATGTCAAAAAACTCTGAAGTCAATCATATATTTTATGACTGCAGCCTTGTCATGAATTTTCAAAATAATAACCTTCATAATGAGTATAATAAAATGAATATTGCACTTTGCGTTAAAATCAAATTACACTTCATTCAATCTCTTTTCAGATTTAGAACCTACATAATGAGTGTCATAAACTCTGAAGTCAATCATATATTTTATGACTGCAGCCTTGCCATGAATTTTCAAAATCCTTTCAGAATAATAACCTACATAATGAGTATCATAAAATGAATATTATATTTTACCACAAAATGAAATTACACTTCATTCAATCTCTTTTCTTATTTTCTATTTAGAACACGCACAATGAATGTCAAAAAACTCTGAAGTCAATCATATATTTTATGACTGCAGCCTTGTCATGAATTTTCAAAATAATAACCTTCATAATGAGTATAATAAAATGAATATTGCACTTTGCGTTAAAATCAAATTACACTTCATTCAATCTCTTTTCAGATTTAGAACCTACATAATGAGTGTCATAAACTCTGAAGTCAATCATATATTTTATGACTGCAGCCTTGCCATGAATTTTCAAAATCCTTTCAGAATAATAACCTACATAATGAGTATCATAAAATGAATATTATATTTTACCACAAAATGAAATTACACTTCATTCAATCTCTTTTCTTATTTTCTATTTAGAACACGCACAATGAATGTCAAAAAACTCTGAAGTCAATCATATATTTTATGACTGCAGCCTTGTCATGAATTTTCAAAATAATAACCTTCATAATGAGTATAATAAAATGAATATTGCACTTTGCGTTAAAATCAAATTACACTTCATTCAATCTCTTTTCAGATTTAGAACCTACATAATGAGTGTCATAAACTCTGAAGTCAATCATATATTTTATGACTGCAGCCTTGCCATGAATTTTCAAAATCCTTTCAGAATAATAACCTACATAATGAGTATCATAAAATGAATATTATATTTTACCACAAAATGAAATTACACTTCATTCAATCTCTTTTCTTATTTTCTATTTAGAACACGCCCAATGAATGTCAAAAAACTCTGAAGTCAATCATATATTTTATGACTGCAGCCTTGTCATGAATTTTCAAAATAATAACCTTCATAATGAGTATAATAAAATGAATATTGCACTTTGCGTTAAAATCAAATTACACTTCATTCAATCTCTTTTCAGATTTAGAACCTACATAATGAGTGTCATAAACTCTGAAGTCAATCATATATTTTATGACTGCAGCCTTGCCATGAATTTTCAAAATCCTTTCAGAATAATAACCTACATAATGAGTATCATAAAATGAATATTATATTTTACCACAAAATGAAATTACACTTCATTCAATCTCTTTTCTTATTTTCTATTTAGAACACGCACAATGAATGTCAAAAAACTCTGAAGTCAATCATATATTTTATGACTGCAGCCTTGTCATGAATTTTCAAAATAATAACCTTCATAATGAGTATAATAAAATGAATATTGCACTTTGCGTTAAAATCAAATTACACTTCATTCAATCTCTTTTCAGATTTAGAACCTACATAATGAGTGTCATAAACTCTGAAGTCAATCATATATTTTATGACTGCAGCCTTGCCATGAATTTTCAAAATCCTTTCAGAATAATAACCTACATAATGAGTATCATAAAATGAATATTATATTTTACCACAAAATGAAATTACACTTCATTCAATCTCTTTTCTTATTTTCTATTTAGAACACGCACAATGAATGTCAAAAAACTCTGAAGTCAATCATATATTTTATGACTGCAGCCTTGTCATGAATTTTCAAAATAATAACCTTCATAATGAGTATAATAAAATGAATATTGCACTTTGCGTTAAAATCAAATTACACTTCATTCAATCTCTTTTCAGATTTAGAACCTACATAATGAGTGTCATAAACTCTGAAGTCAATCATATATTTTATGACTGCAGCCTTGCCATGAATTTTCAAAATCCTTTCAGAATAATAACCTACATAATGAGTATC
Organism: Parasteatoda lunata; assembly: GCA_949128135.1. Taxonomy (NCBI): domain Eukaryota; kingdom Metazoa; phylum Arthropoda; class Arachnida; order Araneae; family Theridiidae; genus Parasteatoda; species Parasteatoda lunata. Next base: position 20,254,302 of record OX421977.1, on the reverse strand, counting down.
ATAAAATGAATATTATATTTTACCACAAAATGAAATTACACTTCATTCAATCTCTTTTCTTATTTTCTATTTAGAACACGCACAATGAATGTCAAAAAACTCTGAAGTCAATCATATATTTTATGACTGCAGCCTTGTCATGAATTTTCAAAATAATAACCTTCATAATGAGTATAATAAAATGAATATTGCACTTTGCGTTAAAATCAAATTACACTTCATTCAATCTCTTTTCAGATTTAGAACCTACATAATGAGTGTCATAAACTCTGAAGTCAATCATATATTTTATGACTGCAGCCTTGCCATGAATTTTCAAAATCCTTTCAGAATAATAACCTACATAATGAGTATCATAAAATGAATATTATATTTTACCACAAAATGAAATTACACTTCATTCAATCTCTTTTCTTATTTTCTATTTAGAACACGCACAATGAATGTCAAAAAACTCTGAAGTCAATCATATATTTTATGACTGCAGCCTTGTCATGAATTTTCAAAATAATAACCTTCATAATGAGTATAATAAAATGAATATTGCACTTTGCGTTAAAATCAAATTACACTTCATTCAATCTCTTTTCAGATTTAGAACCTACATAATGAGTGTCATAAACTCTGAAGTCAATCATATATTTTATGACTGCAGCCTTGCCATGAATTTTCAAAATCCTTTCAGAATAATAACCTACATAATGAGTATCATAAAATGAATATTATATTTTACCACAAAATGAAATTACACTTCATTCAATCTCTTTTCTTATTTTCTATTTAGAACACGCACAATGAATGTCAAAAAACTCTGAAGTCAATCATATATTTTATGACTGCAGCCTTGTCATGAATTTTCAAAATAATAACCTTCATAATGAGTATAATAAAATGAATATTGCACTTTGCGTTAAAATCAAATTACACTTCATTCAATCTCTTTTCAGATTTAGAACCTACATAATGAGTGTCATAAACTCTGAAGTCAATCATATATTTTATGACTGCAGCCTTGCCATGAATTTTCAAAATCCTTTCAGAATAATAACCTACATAATGAGTATCATAAAATGAATATTATATTTTACCACAAAATGAAATTACACTTCATTCAATCTCTTTTCTTATTTTCTATTTAGAACACGCACAATGAATGTCAAAAAACTCTGAAGTCAATCATATATTTTATGACTGCAGCCTTGTCATGAATTTTCAAAATAATAACCTTCATAATGAGTATAATAAAATGAATATTGCACTTTGCGTTAAAATCAAATTACACTTCATTCAATCTCTTTTCAGATTTAGAACCTACATAATGAGTGTCATAAACTCTGAAGTCAATCATATATTTTATGACTGCAGCCTTGCCATGAATTTTCAAAATCCTTTCAGAATAATAACCTACATAATGAGTATCATAAAATGAATATTATATTTTACCACAAAATGAAATTACACTTCATTCAATCTCTTTTCTTATTTTCTATTTAGAACACGCACAATGAATGTCAAAAAACTCTGAAGTCAATCATATATTTTATGACTGCAGCCTTGTCATGAATTTTCAAAATAATAACCTTCATAATGAGTATAATAAAATGAATATTGCACTTTGCGTTAAAATCAAATTACACTTCATTCAATCTCTTTTCAGATTTAGAACCTACATAATGAGTGTCATAAACTCTGAAGTCAATCATATATTTTATGACTGCAGCCTTGCCATGAATTTTCAAAATCCTTTCAGAATAAAAACCTACATAATGAGTATCATAAAATGAATATTATATTTTACCACAAAATGAAATTACACTTCATTCAATCTCTTTTCTTATTTTCTATTTAGAACACGCACAATGAATGTCAAAAAACTCTGAAGTCAATCATATATTTTATGACTGCAGCCTTGTCATGAATTTTCAAAATAATAACCTTCATAATGAGTATAATAAAATGAATATTGCACTTTGCGTTAAAATCAAATTACACTTCATTCAATCTCTTTTCAGATTTAGAACCTACATAATGAGTGTCATAAACTCTGAAGTCAATCATATATTTTATGACTGCAGCCTTGCCATGAATTTTCAAAATCCTTTCAGAATAATAACCTACATAATGAGTATCATAAAATGAATATTATATTTTACCACAAAATGAAATTACACTTCATTCAATCTCTTTTCTTATTTTCTATTTAGAACACGCACAATGAATGTCAAAAAACTCTGAAGTCAATCATATATTTTATGACTGCAGCCTTGTCATGAATTTTCAAAATAATAACCTTCATAATGAGTATAATAAAATGAATATTGCACTTTGCGTTAAAATCAAATTACACTTCATTCAATCTCTTTTCAGATTTAGAACCTACATAATGAGTGTCATAAACTCTGAAGTCAATCATATATTTTATGACTGCAGCCTTGCCATGAATTTTCAAAATCCTTTCAGAATAATAACCTACATAATGAGTATCATAAAATGAATATTATATTTTACCACAAAATGAAATTACACTTCATTCAATCTCTTTTCTTATTTTCTATTTAGAACACGCACAATGAATGTCAAAAAACTCTGAAGTCAATCATATATTTTATGACTGCAGCCTTGTCATGAATTTTCAAAATAATAACCTTCATAATGAGTATAATAAAATGAATATTGCACTTTGCGTTAAAATCAAATTACACTTCATTCAATCTCTTTTCAGATTTAGAACCTACATAATGAGTGTCATAAACTCTGAAGTCAATCATATATTTTATGACTGCAGCCTTGCCATGAATTTTCAAAATCCTTTCAGAATAATAACCTACATAATGAGTATCATAAAATGAATATTATATTTTACCACAAAATGAAATTACACTTCATTCAATCTCTTTTCTTATTTTCTATTTAGAACACGCACAATGAATGTCAAAAAACTCTGAAGTCAATCATATATTTTATGACTGCAGCCTTGTCATGAATTTTCAAAATAATAACCTTCATAATGAGTATAATAAAATGAATATTGCACTTTGCGTTAAAATCAAATTACACTTCATTCAATCTCTTTTCAGATTTAGAACCTACATAATGAGTGTCATAAACTCTGAAGTCAATCATATATTTTATGACTGCAGCCTTGCCATGAATTTTCAAAATCCTTTCAGAATAATAACCTACATAATGAGTATCATAAAATGAATATTATATTTTACCACAAAATGAAATTACACTTCATTCAATCTCTTTTCTTATTTTCTATTTAGAACACGCACAATGAATGTCAAAAAACTCTGAAGTCAATCATATATTTTATGACTGCAGCCTTGTCATGAATTTTCAAAATAATAACCTTCATAATGAGTATAATAAAATGAATATTGCACTTTGCGTTAAAATCAAATTACACTTCATTCAATCTCTTTTCAGATTTAGAACCTACATAATGAGTGTCATAAACTCTGAAGTCAATCATATATTTTATGACTGCAGCCTTGCCATGAATTTTCAAAATCCTTTCAGAATAATAACCTACATAATGAGTATCATAAAATGAATATTATATTTTACCACAAAATGAAATTACACTTCATTCAATCTCTTTTCTTATTTTCTATTTAGAACACGCACAATGAATGTCAAAAAACTCTGAAGTCAATCATATATTTTATGACTGCAGCCTTGTCATGAATTTTCAAAATAATAACCTTCATAATGAGTATAATAAAATGAATATTGCACTTTGCGTTAAAATCAAATTACACTTCATTCAATCTCTTTTCAGATTTAGAACCTACATAATGAGTGTCATAAACTCTGAAGTCAATCATATATTTTATGACTGCAGCCTTGCCATGAATTTTCAAAATCCTTTCAGAATAATAACCTACATAATGAGTATCATAAAATGAATATTATATTTTACCACAAAATGAAATTACACTTCATTCAATCTCTTTTCTTATTTTCTATTTAGAACACGCACAATGAATGTCAAAAAACTCTGAAGTCAATCATATATTTTATGACTGCAGCCTTGTCATGAATTTTCAAAATAATAACCTTCATAATGAGTATAATAAAATGAATATTGCACTTTGCGTTAAAATCAAATTACACTTCATTCAATCTCTTTTCAGATTTAGAACCTACATAATGAGTGTCATAAACTCTGAAGTCAATCATATATTTTATGACTGCAGCCTTGCCATGAATTTTCAAAATCCTTTCAGAATAATAACCTACATAATGAGTATCATAAAATGAATATTATATTTTACCACAAAATGAAATTACACTTCATTCAATCTCTTTTCTTATTTTCTATTTAGAACACGCACAATGAATGTCAAAAAACTCTGAAGTCAATCATATATTTTATGACTGCAGCCTTGTCATGAATTTTCAAAATAATAACCTTCATAATGAGTATAATAAAATGAATATTGCACTTTGCGTTAAAATCAAATTACACTTCATTCAATCTCTTTTCAGATTTAGAACCTACATAATGAGTGTCATAAACTCTGAAGTCAATCATATATTTTATGACTGCAGCCTTGCCATGAATTTTCAAAATCCTTTCAGAATAATAACCTACATAATGAGTATCATAAAATGAATATTATATTTTACCACAAAATGAAATTACACTTCATTCAATCTCTTTTCTTATTTTCTATTTAGAACACGCACAATGAATGTCAAAAAACTCTGAAGTCAATCATATATTTTATGACTGCAGCCTTGTCATGAATTTTCAAAATAATAACCTTCATAATGAGTATAATAAAATGAATATTGCACTTTGCGTTAAAATCAAATTACACTTCATTCAATCTCTTTTCAGATTTAGAACCTACATAATGAGTGTCATAAACTCTGAAGTCAATCATATATTTTATGACTGCAGCCTTGCCATGAATTTTCAAAATCCTTTCAGAATAATAACCTACATAATGAGTATCATAAAATGAATATTATATTTTACCACAAAATGAAATTACACTTCATTCAATCTCTTTTCTTATTTTCTATTTAGAACACGCACAATGAATGTCAAAAAACTCTGAAGTCAATCATATATTTTATGACTGCAGCCTTGTCATGAATTTTCAAAATAATAACCTTCATAATGAGTATAATAAAATGAATATTGCACTTTGCGTTAAAATCAAATTACACTTCATTCAATCTCTTTTCAGATTTAGAACCTACATAATGAGTGTCATAAACTCTGAAGTCAATCATATATTTTATGACTGCAGCCTTGCCATGAATTTTCAAAATCCTTTCAGAATAATAACCTACATAATGAGTATCATAAAATGAATATTATATTTTACCACAAAATGAAATTACACTTCATTCAATCTCTTTTCTTATTTTCTATTTAGAACACGCACAATGAATGTCAAAAAACTCTGAAGTCAATCATATATTTTATGACTGCAGCCTTGTCATGAATTTTCAAAATAATAACCTTCATAATGAGTATAATAAAATGAATATTGCACTTTGCGTTAAAATCAAATTACACTTCATTCAATCTCTTTTCAGATTTAGAACCTACATAATGAGTGTCATAAACTCTGAAGTCAATCATATATTTTATGACTGCAGCCTTGCCATGAATTTTCAAAATCCTTTCAGAATAATAACCTACATAATGAGTATCATAAAATGAATATTATATTTTACCACAAAATGAAATTACACTTCATTCAATCTCTTTTCTTATTTTCTATTTAGAACACGCACAATGAATGTCAAAAAACTCTGAAGTCAATCATATATTTTATGACTGCAGCCTTGTCATGAATTTTCAAAATAATAACCTTCATAATGAGTATAATAAAATGAATATTGCACTTTGCGTTAAAATCAAATTACACTTCATTCAATCTCTTTTCAGATTTAGAACCTACATAATGAGTGTCATAAACTCTGAAGTCAATCATATATTTTATGACTGCAGCCTTGCCATGAATTTTCAAAATCCTTTCAGAATAATAACCTACATAATGAGTATCATAAAATGAATATTATATTTTACCACAAAATGAAATTACACTTCATTCAATCTCTTTTCTTATTTTCTATTTAGAACACGCACAATGAATGTCAAAAAACTCTGAAGTCAATCATATATTTTATGACTGCAGCCTTGTCATGAATTTTCAAAATAATAACCTTCATAATGAGTATAATAAAATGAATATTGCACTTTGCGTTAAAATCAAATTACACTTCATTCAATCTCTTTTCAGATTTAGAACCTACATAATGAGTGTCATAAACTCTGAAGTCAATCATATATTTTATGACTGCAGCCTTGCCATGAATTTTCAAAATCCTTTCAGAATAATAACCTACATAATGAGTATCATAAAATGAATATTATATTTTACCACAAAATGAAATTACACTTCATTCAATCTCTTTTCTTATTTTCTATTTAGAACACGCACAATGAATGTCAAAAAACTCTGAAGTCAATCATATATTTTATGACTGCAGCCTTGTCATGAATTTTCAAAATAATAACCTTCATAATGAGTATAATAAAATGAATATTGCACTTTGCGTTAAAATCAAATTACACTTCATTCAATCTCTTTTCAGATTTAGAACCTACATAATGAGTGTCATAAACTCTGAAGTCAATCATATATTTTATGACTGCAGCCTTGCCATGAATTTTCAAAATCCTTTCAGAATAATAACCTACATAATGAGTATCATAAAATGAATATTATATTTTACCACAAAATGAAATTACACTTCATTCAATCTCTTTTCTTATTTTCTATTTAGAACACGCACAATGAATGTCAAAAAACTCTGAAGTCAATCATATATTTTATGACTGCAGCCTTGTCATGAATTTTCAAAATAATAACCTTCATAATGAGTATAATAAAATGAATATTGCACTTTGCGTTAAAATCAAATTACACTTCATTCAATCTCTTTTCAGATTTAGAACCTACATAATGAGTGTCATAAACTCTGAAGTCAATCATATATTTTATGACTGCAGCCTTGCCATGAATTTTCAAAATCCTTTCAGAATAATAACCTACATAATGAGTATCATAAAATGAATATTATATTTTACCACAAAATGAAATTACACTTCATTCAATCTCTTTTCTTATTTTCTATTTAGAACACGCACAATGAATGTCAAAAAACTCTGAAGTCAATCATATATTTTATGACTGCAGCCTTGTCATGAATTTTCAAAATAATAACCTTCATAATGAGTATAATAAAATGAATATTGCACTTTGCGTTAAAATCAAATTACACTTCATTCAATCTCTTTTCAGATTTAGAACCTACATAATGAGTGTCATAAACTCTGAAGTCAATCATATATTTTATGACTGCAGCCTTGCCATGAATTTTCAAAATCCTTTCAGAATAATAACCTACATAATGAGTATCATAAAATGAATATTATATTTTACCACAAAATGAAATTACACTTCATTCAATCACATTTCTTATTTTCTATTTAGAACACGCACAATGAATGTCAAAAAACTCTGAAGTCAATCATATATTTTATGACTGCAGCCTTGTCATGAATTTTCAAAATAATAACCTTCATAATGAGTATAATAAAATGAATATTGCACTTTGCGTTAAAATCAAATTACACTTCATTCAATCTCTTTTCAGATTTAGAACCTACATAATGAGTGTCATAAACTCTGAAGTCAATCATATATTTTATGACTGCAGCCTTGCCATGAATTTTCAAAATCCTTTCAGAATAATAACCTACATAATGAGTATCATAAAATGAATATTATATTTTACCACAAAATGAAATTACACTTCATTCAATCTCTTTTCTTATTTTCTATTAGAACACGCACAATGAATGTCAAAAAACTCTGAAGTCAATCATATATTTTATGACTGCAGCCTTGTCATGAATTTTCAAAATAATAACCTTCATAATGAGTATAATAAAATGAATATTGCACTTTGCGTTAAAATCAAATTACACTTCATTCAATCTCTTTTCAGATTTAGAACCTACATAATGAGTGTCATAAACTCTGAAGTCAATCATATATTTTATGACTGCAGCCTTGCCATGAATTTTCAAAATCCTTTCAGAATAATAACCTACATAATGAGTATCATAAAATGAATATTATATTTTACCACAAAATGAAATTACACTTCATTCAATCTCTTTTCTTATTTTCTATTTAGAACACGCACAATGAATGTCAAAAAACTCTGAAGTCAATCATATATTTTATGACTGCAGCCTTGTCATGAATTTTCAAAATAATAACCTTCATAATGAGTATAATAAAATGAATATTGCACTTTGCGTTAAAATCAAATTACACTTCATTCAATCTCTTTTCAGATTTAGAACCTACATAATGAGTGTCATAAACTCTGAAGTCAATCATATATTTTATGACTGCAGCCTTGCCATGAATTTTCAAAATCCTTTCAGAATAATAACCTACATAATGAGTATCATAAAATGAATATTATATTTTACCACAAAATGAAATTACACTTCATTCAATCTCTTTTCTTATTTTCTATTTAGAACACGCACAATGAATGTCAAAAAACTCTGAAGTCAATCATATATTTTATGACTGCAGCCTTGTCATGAATTTTCAAAATAATAACCTTCATAATGAGTATAATAAAATGAATATTGCACTTTGCGTTAAAATCAAATTACACTTCATTCAATCTCTTTTCAGATTTAGAACCTACATAATGAGTGTCATAAACTCTGAAGTCAATCATATATTTTATGACTGCAGCCTTGCCATGAATTTTCAAAATCCTTTCAGAATAATAACCTACATAATGAGTATCATAAAATGAATATTATATTTTACCACAAAATGAAATTACACTTCATTCAATCTCTTTTCTTATTTTCTATTTAGAACACGCACAATGAATGTCAAAAAACTCTGAAGTCAATCATATATTTTATGACTGCAGCCTTGTCATGAATTTTCAAAATAATAACCTTCATAATGAGTATAATAAAATGAATATTGCACTTTGCGTTAAAATCAAATTACACTTCATTCAATCTCTTTTCAGATTTAGAACCTACATAATGAGTGTCATAAACTCTGAAGTCAATCATATATTTTATGACTGCAGCCTTGCCATGAATTTTCAAAATCCTTTCAGAATAATAACCTACATAATGAGTATCATAAAATGAATATTATATTTTACCACAAAATGAAATTACACTTCATTCAATCTCTTTTCTTATTTTCTATTTAGAACACGCACAATGAATGTCAAAAAACTCTGAAGTCAATCATATATTTTATGACTGCAGCCTTGTCATGAATTTTCAAAATAATAACCTTCATAATGAGTATAATAAAATGAATATTGCACTTTGCGTTAAAATCAAATTACACTTCATTCAATCTCTTTTCAGATTTAGAACCTACATAATGAGTGTCATAAACTCTGAAGTCAATCATATATTTTATGACTGCAGCCTTGCCATGAATTTTCAAAATCCTTTCAGAATAATAACCTACATAATGAGTATCATAAAATGAATATTATATTTTACCACAAAATGAAATTACACTTCATTCAATCTCTTTTCTTATTTTCTATTTAGAACACGCACAATGAATGTCAAAAAACTCTGAAGTCAATCATATATTTTATGACTGCAGCCTTGTCATGAATTTTCAAAATAATAACCTTCATAATGAGTATAATAAAATGAATATTGCACTTTGCGTTAAAATCAAATTACACTTCATTCAATCTCTTTTCAGATTTAGAACCTACATAATGAGTGTCATAAACTCTGAAGTCAATCATATATTTTATGACTGCAGCCTTGCCATGAATTTTCAAAATCCTTTCAGAATAATAACCTACATAATGAGTATCATAAAATGAATATTATATTTTACCACAAAATGAAATTACACTTCATTCAATCACATTTCTTATTTTCTATTTAGAACACGCACAATGAATGTCAAAAAACTCTGAAGTCAATCATATATTTTATGACTGCAGCCTTGTCATGAATTTTCAAAATAATAACCTTCATAATGAGTATAATAAAATGAATATTGCACTTTGCGTTAAAATCAAATTACACTTCATTCAATCTCTTTTCAGATTTAGAACCTACATAATGAGTGTCATAAACTCTGAAGTCAATCATATATTTTATGACTGCAGCCTTGCCATGAATTTTCAAAATCCTTTCAGAATAATAACCTACATAATGAGTATCATAAAATGAATATTATATTTTACCACAAAATGAAATTACACTTCATTCAATCTCTTTTCAGATTTAGAACCTACATAATGAGTGTCATAAACTCTGAAGTCTATCGTACATTTTATAACAACAGCCTTGGATGATTTTTCTGAATCCTTTCAGAATAATAACTCATGTAATGAGTATAATAAAATTAATATTATACTTCGACAAAATGAATATTACACTTCAATCTCTATTCAGATTTAGAACCAACATAATGAGTGTCATAAACTTTGAAGTCAATCTTACGTTTAATAACAGCAGCCCTGCAATGAATTTTCAGAATTCGTTCAGAATAATAACCCACGCAATGCGTAACAACGTCCTAACTGTGTATTTTTAAAATTCTTTTCGATTTATGTTTTAGACTATATATGATGTGTATCATAAACTATATAAGTTATTGAGTTTTGAATAGTCAACTAAAATTATTTTTCCTTCAATTTTTCTTATTAATATAAACGAATTATATTATTCATATTAGAACACAGATTAGAAAGATTAACATTTAAATACATTTTATGAAAATTTCCTCAAAAATTTTGAAAATTTAGCCATTGAGAACTGATCTTTGGAGATTCCATAAGAAAATGTTATATTTGAGATAAACATGATTTTTTTTAAAAACTAATGCCTCTGTCATATAAAAGTTTCCCATACTTCTTTTCAATCTAAAATTCGAGAGTTTAAAATAAAATTTACATTTTTAGCATAGTAGTTTGTAATAAAAAAAAGATTTTCGATAAAAGTTATAAATCACAATTTGTCTATTAAAAAATGTGTCCTACTTAGAAAATAATATTCTTCTTAAATTAGTCCTGCTTAATAACGTTTTTTAAATATTTGAATCATACAAATGGGGGGGGGAAATAATACGAACTACTCTATACTAACTTTATGTAAACAATCTTACTCTTAGCAGCAAATATTTTGGATGATTTAACATGGCAAAACTGTTGCACAGTTTCGAAGATTATGCTTGAAGCTCTTAGTGTGCTTTTACCCATGGGAAATTCGGATTGACCAAAATGAGGAGAGGAAGTTAATAATTTATTCCTAGCTTTCATACCAGCAATTTTGAAATCATTAATTAATTATAGAATAATCAATTTAAAATATTTTTAATTAGCTAGAGAAACAAAAGGTATAGTAGCAGATGATAAAGTGAAGTAAGTGACTGAAAAAGAATTCACTGTTTGTGTCTGGCACGCATTAAGGGTTGTCTCAATTTCAAGCGTGGAGATATTTCTCTTCGTTCTACCACGCTGAAAGGAACTCTGAGGAGGTAGAACCGAGGGCCAACTCCTGGAGAACGAACTATACAGATTACGCGTTTTTATTACTTTTTAACAAGGTAAGTTAACATATCAGTTAGATTTATCAAATAAGATAAGGGGTAGCAGAGAGGCTAAATTAAAATGTTTTCTTCCTTATAGACAATGCGGGACTTTTTTATTTTGTGACGTAGCAAAATCAAATATTAACCAGCAAATAGCCAAAACATAAACATTTCTCTTAATATTGTTCAACATCAAAAGAAGCCACTTTTCAAGGGATTGAGATTTTCTTCCTCACGAGGGAAGAAACAGAACTCGTTACGTAGTAAAACAAACTGAACCTCTATTTCTAAAACTTGTCAACTCAATTACTACTTAATTGGAAATTAATATTTATAGTGGTAGTTACGATACAAATTGTTGACTTTGAAAACAAAACAGTTGAAAAGTTTCTCCCCCCGCACTGTGTCTATTTTATAGTTTGTCTATAGAGAAAGCTTTCCTCACCACAGAGTCTAAAGCCGTCTGCTGCTATGGAAACAAGAATAGCGCATTTCAAAGAGGGGAGCTTCTCTCTACTCTAATTCCCTTTAACTCGCCATGCCAAGCCAAACCTATCTTAAATATTGAACCAACAACCCTACTTGAAATAGTTAAACCTCGCAACCATAGTTACCACACCGGCACTGCTTCAGACAAATGGCGAAGGGAGCTGTTTACATAGACAGGCTACATATTTTTTCATAAGGATCTAGAATTTTTGCCGATATAAAACTTTTTTTTTTATTAAAAGAATTTATTGAGCCGTGGTGGCTCAGGGGATAGAGCGTTCGCTTTCCAATGAGGTGAAAAAGGTTCGAATCCCACCATTGGCTAATCGATACGAATTCCGCATCCGGCTTGCATCGACCACAGTGCTGACGTGAAATATCCTCAGTGGTAGACGGAGCATGGGCCAGAGTCCCCTTGCCGTCTGGTTCTCGCGGTTTTCCTCTCCACGTAACGCAAATGTGGGTTAGTTCTAAAACGTCCTCCGCGAAGGCAAAATTTTTCCCAATACTTGGTCCAGGAGTTCCCTTGTCTTCTGGATTGGGTTCAAAATTACAAGGCTACGGCGTTGAATATTAGTAATCGTAAACCCAAAAAACTAGTTCGGCTGTTCAACGACGGTTATAAAATTATAAAAAGAATCCATTCTGTAACTGATGTGTAATATTCAAATACGTATTATTCGAAATATTCTTACATTGCATGAGGCCATTTCTTGCAAAGTATTTCCGCATTACTAGCACGATCGGGCAATCTGCAATTGGTCCAGAGATATGGAGAATCTTCTGCTGAACCTACCATAAGTTCTCCAGAATTGGAATGAGATGGATTGCTATCTAGGAGGGGATCTATTATCATTTCATCTGAATCCACTGATTCGCTTGCTTCATCGGGTAATTCCTCTGAAGATTCAGGCTCTGGATCAGATTCCAGAGAAGTCTCATCCTCTTCTGAAGGGTCTTCGATACTTTGAGAAGAATCTTCTTCAGTATAATCTTCTTCAGTATAATCACTCGTATCATGCCTTCTCTTAACCCTACCATCGGAATCGAAAATATTATTTGATTTGTTTTCGCTGCTATCGCTAGGTTCATCAGACTCTTCGTGAGACAAAGATCGTTTATTTCTTTTATCCCTCGAATTCATAACTGTGATTGTTTGCCCTGAAATAAAAATATTTGTACAAATACTTTATTCTGGCGTAATCATCAACGTAAATAAACAGAAATAAAAAATTAATTAAAATATAAGAATAAAATCAAACACTACTTACCTGATTTTGCAGACAATTTCATTTCATCTGTCTTAATATATTTATCATCTGAAACACCAATCTACATATTATTTTTAAGTTAAACACAAACAAAAAATATAACCTCAAATCTCATTAGAAATCATTATTTAAATTGTTTGGCTAAGCTATTGCTCAAGGTAGGGATGGACAACGTATTCTGAAGGAGTGTTAGCTTCCGAAGAAAAAATGTTATATTTGTCCACTTCGAACTTTCCCAACATATTGTGACGAAAACTTTTATGTGTAGGATAATTCGGGGTTTGTTGCACACACAAAACATGTTTGTCATATAAGTCTATTGTGGATGCTTTAAAAAAATAATATAATAAGTAAAACAAGAGAGCAAAATTAGATTTTAATGTTCATTAAGTTAAATGTTAATTATGTGTAAAGCAAAAGCGAATAGCTACAGACATTTAGATCAAAATAATTATTATTCCACCGAAATGTATGAAACTCAAAATCATCATAGTTGGCCAGACAGCCCAATGTGGGCGAATGCTTTCCTGTGAAAATTTCTTCATATCGACTTCCGATTTTTAAACTCAAAATAATCTTTTAAAAATTGTGTTTTATGTTTTCCCTTCTTAAAAAAAAAAGGGGGGGATTATATTATTTTTTTTCACTGTCCATGTCATCTCCGTACCATAATTGTCCATTAAATATTAAGATCTGAAATGTATGGCTACTATGTGTGATTTTAATGCGACCGCAACAATTTAATAATTAATATTGAGATTTAATATGTTGTTTTTTCTTTTTTATCAAGTCATCTATAGTAGCATTATTTCTTGGAGATAGTTATAAAATTATAAATTTTGGATGCATATCAATTAATCTTGAACTTTATTTTTATTTTATTTTGTTCCATATAGGAAACATTAGCTCATAATTATGTGTTCATAATTACTTCATAATTGCGTGTTATAATGGTAAAGCTTTAAATCAAATTTGCTAAACAAAGAATCACACATTAAAACATAAACTTAGCTACCACTATAAAAAAAAAAAAATTTCCCAGAGAGCCCGGTTGAAAGTACAAAAACAACATCACTCCAAAGTTTTGTATTGTTTTATTACCAGTATCGCTGCCTAATTATAGACATGCACTCGTTTACATGGAACATTGTTGCTTTTTAGAATCATTAGTGAAAAATTAGGCTTTTGACGTTTTTCTGCCCAAAAAATAGCAACACCCCCATAATTTCTTCACTGAGTATATAAGTTCCCTATTAGGACAAGTTCTTCGACCCAGCACTTTTCTGAGTTATCGATGCTTTTAGTAAATATAGCCATTCGATCTTTTAAAAATTTCACTTTTGTCTTTAGCTTTTCTAAAAACAGCATCGTTGCTGAAAAAACGAACTATACCATATTATTATGTAAATGTATCTGCTAACACGTGGAAGAGAAAAATCAATGGTTCCTCGTCCCATTTTTAAGAAATTTTTTTTTTCCAAAGTTGAATCTAAATGCTTTGTTTAAAATCACATCCCTCCCCCTTTTTGAGATAGTCACAATGGAACTTCCCATCAATGTTTCATTTTAAAAATCGTGTGAAAACAAAATGCGAAATTTATATAAAATCGTAAAAATACGAAACACGATGCGCATAAATAGGAATTGTTACGGAGTTAAAATTGGTTAGTCGTAAACCCAAAATTGAGTCGGCTGTTCAGCAACGGTTATAAAATAAAATAAAATGTGCCAGATTGTGGCAATTGCGGATAAAATATTCCCAAACGCGTCAGTTAAAAAAATTGTAAAATTTTCTCTAATCTATCAATTACAGTAAAAATTAAAGATTTCTTAGGATGAGACAGTTACAGTAAATTTAAAAATTCGAAATACAAAGTGAAAGTAACTCTTTCATAAGGAAGCTGAATTTTAACAAAATAATTTAAACTTACCCTTTTTGTCATAATTCTTGTAATACTTCATATGTTTCATTTTCTGTGCCAGCTTTGCTTCTTCATCCTTTGCAAATTTTTTGGTTTTTTCTATTTTCTTTGGATCTAAAAATAAAATTACCATGCTCAATAGTATTTTGCTTATTGAATGAAACGTATAGAATATATTAAATGTAAAGAGAGTTTATGAAACCTAGCAAAGAGAAACTAGAAAATATGTGCAATTATCGTCTGGAAACTAATTAAATATACTTATATATCAAATGACAATATGTGAGAAAAACAGTTTCACTGCTTTAATTTAGTTTGACCGAATAGCATTCTGTCGTACAATAGAAAAATCAACATAAGTAACAAAAAATTCAAAATTGATATTTTTATATGGTTGGTATTATTGTACGATAAACTACATTTTTTTCCTAATTAGCACACATATTAATATTAGACCAGTTCCTCCGATACCCTCAATAGTATATTTCGATCAATATTCGCCATAATAACATTAACGCAACATCTGCAAAAATTTCATGTGGGGAACATACATTTTCCCCTCCACAAATCGACATAAAGATCAGATAAACAAATTTGTACAACACAAAAAATATTTGTTTTTAATAAAAATGAACAAAAGCTCAGAAGAAAAATCAAACAAGTTCATTCGAATTATATGTTATAATTTATTATTTGTTTTTATGTTTATTTGTTTTAAAGATTATATTAGTTGCATTATCCATTCTTATATTTTCAGCACTACGAAATAAAAACGAATTTCTTCTTGAAAAGTTGGTGATGGCTGGAGCTGACGTCAATGCGACAGATTGCAGTGGGTGTATTGGGGTTTGTTGAGAGTAAATTAGACTGAAAGTATCACGTAGAATAAACTGAAACTTACTTTATTTACATCAAATAATATACTGAAGAACGAAGAAGTTGCCAGAACAGGAAACTAAAAAACTACCTAAATAATCTCGAACTCAGCATCCTCCTCACCCTGGTCGACCTCGAGGGGGATGACCAGAGCTACCGGACGGGTAATATTGTGACCATTAACTCTCAGCCCACAGGATCTTATTTTTCTATCTCGTCTTTCATGTAAGTTCACCACTCTAGCTTTCTTCCACATGTGCCGTGGTCGGACGTCTTCTTGGAGGAGTACAATATCGCCAATTCGGACGTTAATGATATTGTCCTGATTACGAACTTGATGAAATGACCGCAATTGAAGCAAATATTCCTTGGACCATTTTTTCCAAAAGCAGTCAAGTAAGTCCTGCTGCTGCTTGTGGATTTTTTAAGCTTTGGGTTGTTATTTGGGCTGGATGGAATGGCCGTTAGTTTTCGTCCTGTCAAGAAATGGCTTGGTGTTAAGGCTGTGGAACTGTCAACCTTTCCACCTTCGTATACCAATGGTCGGCTGTTCAGAGCAGCTTCTATTCCAATGAGGGCCGTGGACAGCACTTCCTCGTCAAGAAGTGCTCGTCCGAGTATCTTTCGTAGACATCGCTTAACAACTCTTTTTAGGAGTAAACTGAAGCTTACTTTATTTACATCAAATAATATACTGAAGAAAGAAGAAGTTGCCAGAACAGGAAACTAAAAAACTACCTAAATAATCTCGAACTCAGCATCCTCCTCACCCTGGTCGACCTCGAGGGGGATGACCAGAGCTACCGGACGGGTAATATTGTGACCATTAACTCTCAGCCCACAGGATCTTATTTTTCTATCTCGTCTTTCATGTAAGTTCACCACTCTAGCTTTCTTCCACATGTGCCGTGGTCGGACGTCTTCTTGGAGGAGTACAATATCGCCAATTCGGACGTTAATGATATTGTCCTGATTACGAACTTGATGAAATGACCGCAATTGAAGCAAATATTCCTTGGACCATTTTTTCCAAAAGCAGTCAAGTAAGTCCTGCTGCTGCTTGTGGATTTTTTAAGCTTTGGGTTGTTATTTGGGCTGGATGGAATGGCCGTTAGTTTTCGTCCTGTCAAGAAATGGCTTGGTGTTAAGGCTGTGGAACTGTCAACCTTTCCACCTTCGTATACCAATGGTCGGCTGTTCAGAGCAGCTTCTATTCCAATGAGGGCCGTGGACAGCACTTCCTCGTCAAGAAGTGCTCGTCCGAGTATCTTTCGTAGACATCGCTTAACAACTCTTTTTAGGAGTAAACTGAAGCTTACTTTATTTACATCAAATAATATACTGAAGAGCGAAGAAGTTGCCAGAACAGGAAACTAAAAAACTACCTAAATAATCTCGAACTCAGCATCCTCCTCACCCTGGTCGACCTCGAGGGGGATGACCAGAGCTACCGGACGGGTAATATTGTGACCATTAACTCTCAGCCCACAGGATCTTATTTTTCTATCTCGTCTTTCATGTAAGTTCACCACTCTAGCTTTCTTCCACATGTGCCGTGGTCGGACGTCTTCTTGGAGGAGTACAATATCGCCAATTCGGACGTTAATGATATTGTCCTGATTACGAACTTGATGAAATGACCGCAATTGAAGCAAATATTCCTTGGACCATTTTTTCCAAAAGCAGTCAAGTAAGTCCTGCTGCTGCTTGTGGATTTTTTAAGCTTTGGGTTATTATTTGGGCTGGATGGAATGGCCGTTAGTTTTCGTCCTGTCAAGAAATGGCTTGGTGTTAAGGCTGTGGAACTGTCAACCTTTCCACCTTCGTATACCAATGGTCGGCTGTTCAGAGCAGCTTCTATTCCAATGAGGGCCGTGGACAGCACTTCCTCGTCAAGAAGTGCTCGTCCGAGTATCTTTCGTAGACATCGCTTAACAACTCTTTTTAGGAGTAAACTGAAGCTTACTTTATTTACATCAAATAATATACTGAAGAGCGAAGAAGTTGCCAGAACAAGAAACTAAAAAACTACCTAAATAATCTCGAACTCAGCATCCTCCTCACCCTGGTCGACCTCGAGGGGGATGACCAGAGCTACCGGACGGGTAATATTGTGACCATTAACTCTCAGCCCACAGGATCTTATTTTTCTATCTCGTCTTTCATGTAAGTTCACCACTCTAGCTTTCTTCCACATGTGCCGTGGTCGGACGTCTTCTTGGAGGAGTACAATATCGCCAATTCGGACGTTAATGATATTGTCCTGATTACGAACTTGATGAAATGACCGCAATTGAAGCAAATATTCCTTGGACCATTTTTTCCAAAAGCAGTCAAGTAAGTCCTGCTGCTGCTTGTGGATTTTTTAAGCTTTGGGTTGTTATTTGGGCTGGATGGAATGGCCGTTAGTTTCCGTCCTGTCAAGAAATGGCTTGGTGTTAAGGCTGTGGAACTGTCAACCTTTCCACCTTCGTATACCAATGGTCGGCTGTTCAGAGCAGCTTCTATTCCAATGAGGGCCGTGGACAGCACTTCCTCGTCAAGAAGTGCTCGTCCGAGTATCTTTCGTAGACATCGCTTAACAACTCTTTTTAGGAGTAAACTGAAGCTTACTTTATTTACATCAAATAATATACTGAAGAAAGAAGAAGTTGCCAGAACAGGAAACTAAAAAACTACCTAAATAATCTCGAACTCAGCATCCTCCTCACCCTGGTCGACCTCGAGGGGGATGACCAGAGCTACCGGACGGGTAATATTGTGACCATTAACTCTCAGCCCACAGGATCTTATTTTTCTATCTCGTCTTTCATGTAAGTTCACCACTCTAGCTTTCTTCCACATGTGCCGTGGTCGGACGTCTTCTTGGAGGAGTACAATATCGCCAATTCGGACGTTAATGATATTGTCCTGATTACGAACTTGATGAAATGACCGCAATTGAAGCAAATATTCCTTGGACCATTTTTTCCAAAAGCAGTCAAGTAAGTCCTGCTGCTGCTTGTGGATTTTTTAAGCTTTGGGTTGTTATTTGGGCTGGATGGAATGGCCGTTAGTTTTCGTCCTGTCAAGAAATGGCTTGGTGTTAAGGCTGTGGAACTGTCAACCTTTCCCCCTTCGTATACCAATGGTCGGCTGTTCAGAGCAGCTTCTATTCCAATGAGGGCCGTGGACAGCACTTCCTCGTCAAGAAGTGCTCGTCCGAGTATCTTTCGTAGACATCGCTTAACAACTCTTTTTCGGAGTAAACTGAAGCTTACTTTATTTACATCAAATAATATACTGAAGAAAGAAGAAGTTGCCAGAACAGGAAACTAAAAAACTACCTAAATAATCTCGAACTCAGCATCCTCCTCACCCTGGTCGACCTCGAGGGGGATGACCAGAGCTACCGGACGGGTAATATTGTGACCATTAACTCTCAGCCCACAGGATCTTATTTTTCTATCTCGTCTTTCATGTAAGTTCACCACTCTAGCTTTCTTCCACATGTGCCGTGGTCGGACGTCTTCTTGGAGGAGTACAATATCGCCAATTCGGACGTTAATGATATTGTCCTGATTACGAACTTGATGAAATGACCGCAATTGAAGCAAATATTCCTTGGACCATTTTTTCCAAAAGCAGTCAAGTAAGTCCTGCTGCTGCTTGTGGATTTTTTAAGCTTTGGGTTGTTATTTGGGCTGGATGGAATGGCCGTTAGTTTTCGTCCTGTCAAGAAATGGCTTGGTGTTAAGGCTGTGGAACTGTCAACCTTTCCACCTTCATATACCAATGGTCGGCTGTTCAGAGCAGCTTCTATTCCAATGAGGGCCGTGGACAGCACTTCCTCGTCAAGAAGTGCTCGTCCGAGTATCTTTCGTAGACATCGCTTAACAACTCTTTTTAGGAGTAAACTGAAGCTTACTTTATTTACATCAAATAATATACTGAAGAAAGAAGAAGTTGCCAGAGCAGGAAACTAAAAAACTACCTAAATAATCTCGAACTCAACAGGGTGGTTTCCTCTCCATCAGGCTACGAGCAGTAAAAAATGTCCACTGCAGTACCCAGAATGTACTCTGCAAGAACACATCACTATTGCTGTGACGGATATTGATAAAACGTCTAAATGGAACTGTTTTGCTTTCGGAGAATTCGCCGGTTAACCAAAGATGCCCACATCGAACATTTGTAGCCGTAT
Organism: Parasteatoda lunata; assembly: GCA_949128135.1. Taxonomy (NCBI): domain Eukaryota; kingdom Metazoa; phylum Arthropoda; class Arachnida; order Araneae; family Theridiidae; genus Parasteatoda; species Parasteatoda lunata. Next base: position 20,233,895 of record OX421977.1, on the reverse strand, counting down.
ACTTGTAAATAAATAATCCATTAAAACTGATTGAATTATTCAGGCCTTTACCTTTTTTATGGTAAAGACGAAAGACGAATGCGTCTTAAATATAAAAATTAATGCTGTAGTCATTAAGTTACCTCAACACTTAACAAAACTAGAAGATGTTTCTAATATGGGAACACGGATGCCTAATGGATCTTATGGTAATCTTATCCAAATATCAATTTTAAAATTTTTAATTGGATTTTTAACAGCAGTATTTTAATTTCCCTCTCCATATGTTTATTCTATGCACGTGTGGCCGTTCTCATTATACACCATATCTCTAAACTCATTATGATCTTTGACTAAATAATTAAAGATATAAGTTCACCGGGCAAAAAATCAGTCACCCCTCCTGATGGTCTGCAAAATCAGATTCAAGCCAGAGGTGGGTCCAGGAAGCTTTAGGGATTTCTTGGCCCACTTATGACCAAGAACATGAACTAGTAAATTTCGTAAAAAATTCTGAATTATCAAGTATTGCCTCTCAGTCAATACCTTAATGACGAACATGCTGTTGATACCCCCCTTTTTTAAGATGCCAACATAGTTCATAGGGGTTGGAAGAGTATGTGATTAGTTTTGTAATCACTCGCACACTCTATTGCAATTTGATTGGCTTGCAGAATCAACTGACTTGATTCCCATAGCAAATCTCTAAGACTTCGAGTAAAATTCCAACAACAGCTACTATGCAATTTAGTTGATTTGCTCTAGCAAATCGCCAGAAAGTGACTTAAACTATATCTAACATATTACTTGATTAATAACTTCATTCGCTCGAAAAATATTAAAAAAAGAAAAAAAAAAAGGAAATAACAGTCGATATGTTTCAAGCTCTCAAAAAACAGGCACCCATTTTCAAGACTTGTCAGGCGTGAGTGAAAAGAAACAAAAGTGATTTGAAACATAAAACGTAAAATTGCCAACGAAACATTTAAAAATAAAGGTGAAAAACAAAACTGGAATAACCACAGTAGCAGAGAGAGGGAAAATATTAAAAAAAAAAACAGAATATTAAAAACCACAGTGGGTGAGAGGGGAAAATACATTTCCACGTGCTAAGAAGAGATGGATGGTGAGGAACTAACGTCGGTAACAAGGGAATCAGCATTCATATGAATTAAACACGATTCCAGGACATCAAGATGAGTTGATGTAACTCGGATGGAAATAATTTTGGCATGGTCTAAATTGAATTTATGCTCATGACTCCAAAAATTTGCAGCAATTGAAGATTTTTTTTTAATATTTAATAACGGACATATCTATAGTGTTCCTTTAAGTCTCAATTTTAAGACGCGTCTACTTCAAATCCCTTTTGTTTCTTCCCATTCACGTCTATCGAGTCTTTATATATATATATATATATATATATATATATATATATATATATATATATATATATATATATATATATATATATATATAAATATATATATATATATATATACAATGATAAAGTAATGACAAAAAAAATATTTCAAATCTTCGATTCACACAAGTGTTAAATAAATTGCAAATAATTCAGTATGGACGGTAATTATTGATTATAACATTCTAAAATATAATATTTATTCATAAAATTTTTATTAATTAAATATGAATATTAAATAAGAAGAATTTAAGTTTTTAAGACATATTGAATTATTAAAATCGTAAATTCTTACTTGCTCGAATGCGAATTTCTAATGGAGTATCAATTTCTTTGATCGGATTCAGCCCAACTAAGAGATAAAAGAAAATTATAATTTATCTGTCATTAATTAACATTGAATTATCATCTAATTAATGTTAAAAATATATTGATTAGTTTCCAATTTTCTTTGTTAAAATATTATATTTGATTACTTTAAACAACTTTTTAATTATGTCAAAGAATTAAATAATTAAGAAAATTATCCAGTTACGACGAGATTGTTGCATCCAATGAACCTAAAGAGAACAGAGAAAAGGGGTAAAATAACACTTTTCTTTTTTTATTTGAGAAAAAGTAAATTTTGGTCCCACTTTTATAAATATGCTTTATAAATTTAAGGCATAACGGTGCAAAACTTCAAGTTATGGCAATATAAACGATTTAAAGACAGCACTATTCCCATTTGGTGCTTTCGTACAATTGTTTCGATTATTCCCAAAATTTGGTGACTTCATATTTTCCATGCCAAAGTTTAATTATTTCTTTAGACCCTAGAATCGAGTATTTGCAACTCGAGAAGAAGAATACCTCTGAAATTATATGGTTGTGCCTAATCGCGTGGTTTTGTATATATTTTACCTTTTTTTGCATATCTCGTCATATCTCGAGATATCGTCATATCTCGTCATATCACGAGAACTTTTTAAGTGAACTGAAAAATTTTTAGACACAATTATTAAATTCTTTTATCCAAAGATAAATTCATGCTAATAATAAATTTCAGTAGATGTTTATTATTTTATTTATTATTTTATTAAATAATAGTAAAAAAAATTTGAATTAAGGTATACAGTTTTTACGTCATTTTAAAGTACGTAATCTAAAATGACGTATTGTAAGTTTAAGTATGTAATTTTGCCATGATCATAGGTCATGACAAAATATAAAGTTTGAACAAAATCGGTTGAACAGTTCCTGAAAAATTGAATTTTTAAAATACGACTTCTTTAAAATCCAATTTCTCAGGAACTAACAACCGATTTCGTTCAAACTTCGTATATTGCCGTTTAAAGTTATATACTTTAAAATTATGTAAAAATTGTATACTTTACAATACGACATTTTTTCGACTATTAAAAATAATAATAAAAATAATATAAAAATAAAATAAAAGTAATATAAAATAATTAAAAAAAATATTTACATGAATAAAATTTTTTGCATGAAATTATCTTTGGATAAACAAATTTAGTAATTGGGTGCAAAAATTTTTCAAATCGCTGAATAAGTTCCCTAGATATGGTCAAATACCCAAAAAGTAAAATTAATATTAAGGGGTCCAAATTTTGTATAGCTCTCCTGATAAAACCATGAAGACCATATTTTCCAGATTGGGGGTACGCCCTGTGTTTCGGGGGTCAGAAATCTGTATCTCTTGTATGTTTATTCAGAGAAAATAAGTTTTTGTGATTCATTAATTAATATATTTGAAGTCACCCCCTCGAACCATTAAGATTGAGTCCTAAAACGTAAAAATCCGATCATGTGCAACTTTAGTCAAAACAGCAATTAGTTGGGCAAAATTGGGAAGTGGAGAGAAGGAATCGGATCAGCAAATTTAAAGATTTGTATCAGGAATTAACAAAAAATTAGAAAATTAAATTAAACGTGTGACTCGATGTCACGCATGTGTTATGCATCCCTTTTATAACTAATGAGAACATAAATTTTTGAATAATTTTCATGCTAAGATCTGAATGCAGTGTTAATGCATGGTAAGGTCAGAAATTATTAGGGTAATCTTAAAATAGTTCTTAAATTTATGAAATAAGATTAATACGGGAAGCGTTCTTTTCTACGAAATATTTACAGGTGATGGAGTGTGGCTTAATTTATCCCTAACAAGAAAAGAAAAAAAACTTTTCGAAATAACTGCCACATGTTTAATTCCAAGTGCAATGGTAGTTGACGAATATGTGCTGAACCATCCCCTCCTACATCAGAGAGCCCCCATATGGTATATTTTAAGTAGTCTGCCCAGATTATTTAAAAAGTGAACCACTTGTGCGCATGAACCCAAATTCTATTTTATAAGTAATTGAGAGAAATTTATCATATATATTTGAGAATTGAATCTCTGTAGTAGCTGACAAGTAAATAAGACAAACCTATCATTTTCATAAATTAAACAAATTTTTTGACTCATATTTGCTACCACTTTCTAATTTTTATTAGATTTCGTATTAAATGGCTCTTTCGTAGACTAGATTACCATCATAGTGGTCTAATCAAACTACATATAAAAAAACAGTGTGGAGACTTTCAATTCTTCAGCTCCGTGTCTAAAATGACTCGGATCAGAAGATTATCTTTTATGATCAAGACACTGCATTTCCCGTTAAATGACCAAAATATTAACATTTTCGTTCAAGGATCTAAATTTCTAAGAATTAATAATAAAAACATTACCATACGAATAGCAGTGCACTCGTTAGTTCAAAGCTCTATACAACAGCGATTTTAGCAATGAATTTTTCTGTAATTTTGGCAGAAGTATACATGCTTGGCAGTTCATAGTAATCGTATTGCATTTGAAGGAAAAAGAAATAAAAAACTTATTACTTTTAGTGGAAACTTGATTCAATGAATTTCAAAAATGAATTCTCAAAATCCCACAATTCCCGTGATTTTTAATAAGAAAATAAAATGGAAATTCAATTCGATTAAAACTTATGTAGCAATGTTTTATGGAAAGCTAGCACAAATTCTTTGACTAAATACTTATTACATTAGTTAGCTGTCCGTTATTTAATTTAATAATGAAAAAAAGAAATAAAAAAAAAAACATGCAGTAAGAAAAGTTCAACCACAAATCTGTGACAAATAAAAAGGATTTTGTGTTTTTCTAAAACCACAAGGCACATGTTTGTAAATAAAGAGTGAAAATTGCAAACCTCCTTCCTTTTGATTTCTAACGCTGTTTTTTGAGGCTCTGTCGCTAAGGAAAATATAAAAAAAATCTTTTTTCAAGTGCCCTACACTTAAAGCAAAGTGATGATTTTAAACTATATATATAATCTTGCCGTGAAGAATTATCTGGGCATTAGAAAAGAAAAATAACTTAAATATTTTTTAAATTATTACACTTTTTTAAAAATCGCCAATTTGGCGACATTTTTTCACCTAGACAAAAATTATCAAAATCACTGCCTTATTCTCAGTTTCTGCAAATTTTATGAGCCCAGGTAATGCAGCATTGGGGTGAGCTTTTAAATATTAAAAAATTAGACCACAAATGCTTTTCATTTTTACAAAATTGTTTCCTATCTCCATATTGACGTTTTGCGCCATTTTCAAAATAAGCGTAGAGGGCGCTGGTTTTAGATAGGCTAAACTTGACCTAACAGTCATGAGTAACAGTTGTAAACTCACAGCAGTTTTATAAATAGCATATTATTCGCAAAAAAGCAACATTTCATACTACGATAGAGCCTTCGAAAAACAGCCTTTTAAAGAGTTCTTATACTTTACTGTCAAGCGGCTCATCCCATTCAATCAAAACTACTCCATACATTCTTCAGTGTCCCCACATGATCCGTATTGGTTAAGTACCTGGGGACACCAGGTCTTTAAAGAGATTAATGCAGCATGTAAATCACTCTGGACTTAGATTTAAACATCGTATTGCTACTATTATAATCCAATTTAGTAGCTAATTTTTTTTTAAATGAAATTTTTCTTTAACTTCTTTTCAATTTCCTGTAAGACTTTCGGCTAATTTTATCAATTCACTTTAAAAACTCTTCCTCTTCAGAAGTTACTTTCTATTTTAGAAATGCAAAATGAATGCATAATCGTATATATCTTACCTTCCATGCAATTCTTATACGCTTTAGAAACAATGCAATATTTCTTAATCATCCAGTCTTCACTTATACGAAACCTACAAAAGAGAAAGAAATAAACAAAAATGTAATATAGCTCGTTCAATATAATATGTTACTGTCCGGTGTAGTAACATATTTGTAATTAATATCTTGATTTTCTAAAAACAGTAAGATTCTCAAGTACTACTCTGACATGCTCAAAAGTCCAGCTACTAACGACATAAACTGCTTAAGGTTCGTAGAGTCAAATGACCAATGAAATTCTGTAGTTTAAAAAAAATGCAGTAAAATTTCTTTGTAACTGAAAATTGCACAACTGAATATAACACGTATAAAAATTACTTTGGTCCTAATTAGTAAAAGTAATTTATCTTTTCAATATAAAATAGAAACGCACAATATATTAGTGATCATACCCCAATACATTTACAATTAAAAATTGAAAGTTACCAATATCATTTCGTAAGTTTGAAATGGCAGCTAAAACAAAAAAAAATTATCTAAAATCTTTAGCTATAATTATTAAACTTCATACTGCAGTAAAAATAGGGTTTGAAGTGGACATCTAATATTAATATCTAAAATAAGTGAGGTTTAATAAGGTATTTTTGAGGTTGACAGATGTAAATAAATATATCTGAGATATAAAAAATGAGGTTATATTTTGCACCAAACTTAACCTCATTAATAAACCTCAATTTCAACGTCATTTACACCTCAAAAAGTCAACATCATATATCACTCAGAAATAATTTTAGTTTAGATCAAGTGAAATTATTCTCACCCCAATTATACGTATTTGCTTGAAGTGAAAAAAATAATAATCCGTACTCCTTAAAAACAACCTCCCTAAGCTTGTTGCTTTAAAGAAGATTTCCATTAACCTCAAAATAACCACAAGTGTGAATAAAGCAACTTTATACACCTTGGGGGGTTGATCTTTTAAGGTAGTTTTTGAAATTAACTCCGAATCAACTTCAAATCAACCTTGGCACCTCAAAACTACCTCAAATAAATCTCTAAAACACTTTAAATTTCTGTAAGGGTTGTTTCCTATGCATTTTTTACGCCGATATCAATAATTTCAAGCAGGAGTGAAAGAACAACAAGTCAAATCAACATTATGTGACCAAGCTAAATTAACTGCTAACCGCGATTAAAGGCAAAGCGTAAATATTTTCCTCATAATGCTACTTCATCGCTGAATAGAAACAAAAACCGATTCTGAAGCATGAGGTGAGGTTTTTCCTTTCTCAAACATACCCCAATCAGAGCTTGTTACATAATAGAACCGGTTGATCCGGTCTTACTTGCTTAGGAGATCACCTTACTTAAGAGGCAAACATAAACATTTAAATCGAAATAGTTTAGAGGCTCCACCCCTTTCACGTTGAACTATTTTCGAATTTCACTTAACATGAATAAAACTCGGAATTCGACTGGAATTTTATTTTATTCGAATTTACACACACAAATGCATATTAGACATTAATTTCCTTTGATTCTGTGTAGTAAAAAAAAAAAAGGATACGCAAACCTTACTAGTTTAGATAGCAATCTTAGAAGCATAAGTGAAGTGTGAAATGCCTATTTATTGTTTTCATCTGATTTATTTGTTATTATCATCTGATGCCTTATTTGAATATAGTCGTTACTTATTTTGTTCTGTAAAAAAAAGCAATCTTCCATTTAATTATTTTTAATTAGCCATGGGAAACACGGAAATTTTATTTCTTTTTGAAAAATTGCAAATGAAATAGTTTTTCGATCTGTCTCCAGGTAAGGATCCCTGTTTCGACGCTCGATCGATTTACTTCCATATCGTAAGTTAACAGCTTTATTAATAAATTTTCTACTTTAAATATATTTTTACTTCAATTTATGAAATATTTTTCAACAGCCCTTTTAGTCAACAGTTAGAGATCGAAACATTTGCCTAGTTAATGCAGGATAGTAAAGGATTTAACCCTTAACCAAATTAAAGCATTAACCTGATCTTTAATGCAGTTAGTAAAACTAAAAAAAAAATTCTAAATTTTTTTTGACACATGTAAAAATAAAAATATAAAATAAAATTGAAAAAAAACATCGAGTTTGAAGATTTTAGAATTAAAAAGAGACAAATGTGACATACGAATCTTGAAAAATTTGGGGTTTTCCATTTTCGTATATTTCATATCTGTTTTTATCTGCTTCATTCAGTGTCTTATTCAGAGAAGATAGGATCCAAGCTTGTGCTATGTCATCAGCAGTCGGAATTCTGTAAGTTAAATTTCTTTCCACTCTGTTCTCTGCATTGTCATCGTCAATGAACGGAAGAGCTTTCACATATGAGCTATTTGTACTTCCAAGAAAAATAACTGAAAATTAAAAGAAAATTAGATATAAGCCACTAAAAATCTATTTATCTATTTACGCCACTAAAACTCTATGTGACATTTTAAACACCATTTAAAATCTACGTGCTGTTGGCTAACTTTTTGCTAACAAACCAATGTATTCTATGAAAAATCCAAAAGGTATATAGTTCAGAAAACTAATTAATTTTACAAAATTACAAAAATCAAAAAAAATTTCTCTTGAATGAATGACTAGAAAAATTTTTAATGGGATCTCAGTGATCAATAAGTTTAAAAATTATTTTTTTTTTTTTCACTAGAATAAATATAGTGCATAGTGACACAAGAGCAATTTTTAGTGGATCTCAGTGATCAATGTGTTTAAAAAAATAATTTTTTTCACTAAAATGAATGTAGTGCTTGGTGACACAAGAGCAATTTTTAGTGGATCTCAGTGATCAATGTGTTTAAAAAAATAATTTTTTTCACTAGAATGAATGTAGTGCTTGGTGACACAAGAGCAATTTTTAGTGGATCTCAGTGATCAATGTGTTTAAAAAAATAATTTTTTTCACTAGAATGAATGTAGTGCTTGGTGACACAAGAGCAATTTTTAGTGGATCTCAGTTATCACTGCGACTTAAAAAATACTTTTTTCACTAGAATGAATGAAATGCATAGTGACACATGAGCAATTTTTAGTGGATCTAAGTGATCGCTGCGTCTTAAAAAAATATAAAAATTGGTAACACATTTATTTTCAACTCACAAAATATTTAAATTTAACCGACTCTGAATACAGAAAAGCAAAATTTCATCGTAATGTAAAAAGTACCTTCATGAAAAAATTGCAAGGCTTTTTGTGCTTAGATTATTGTGATATTTTCTATTTTACACTATCCTTAAACAAATGTTATGAAAGACCGCTCAAGTTATAGAACACGAAACCTCTAGATATGTAACTGAGTACTCCAACCTATTGCTAAAGAAGTTGGACAAAATAAATATTTTTTTATAAATTAACTTGTTAATGATGAAAATTGTTTTGAATTGTAAATTACAATATATATATATATATATATATATATATATATATATATATATATATATATATATATATATATATATATATATATATATATATATATATATATATATATATATATATATATATATATATATATATATATATATATATATATATATGGTCATAATAATTTGGCCACTCAGTGTATATATATATATATATACACTGAGAGGCCAAATTATTATGACCACCCCTTCAATAAGCTGTTGGGCCACCTTTTGAGCGTATTACTGCCTTAATTCGTCTGGGCATGGATTCTATAAGATGTTGGTAGGTGGTAGAAGGTATGCCAGACCACAGACCATGCTCGCTGAACTGCACTTGCCAATTCCTGCAAATTTGATGGTACTGGATACATCTGTCTGAGCGCCCGTTCAATTTCATCCCACAAATTCTCAATTGGATTAAGATCTGGGGATTGTGCTGACCAACGAAGCAAGTCAAATTCTCCGTCATGCTCTTCGAACCATCTGGGGACAATGCCAGCTTTATGACAAGGAGCGTTGTCCTGCTGGAAGTATCCATCCCCGACTGAGTACACCATTGACATAAACGGATGTACTTGATCTGGAGAACATTCCCCATACCACAACGTTGCCACCTCCAGCTTGAAGTGTCGTTGCAATGAAGTTGGGATTCATACTTTCGCGCTGTTTTCTCCATATCCCTGTAGCCTGCCGTCTACGCGATGCAATCGTGATTCATCGGACCACATGACCCTCTTCCAGTCATCTACTGTCCAATGTTTGTGCTCCTATGCAGATTGGAGACGTCTGCGCTTATTTAAAGCAGACAGTAGAGGTTTACGAACAGGTCGTCTGCTTCCATACCCTATTCGGCGCAATGTGCGTCGAACAGTCCGTTCAGAGACGTTTACAGTTGCTCCTTGATTAAGATCACTTGCAATTTGTCGCACTGTTGCTCTCCTGTTGCGCTGCACAACCCTGGCCAGCCTTCTCTCTGATCAAGCATTCAGTACCCTGTGACGACCACAAGTCTGACGTTGAGACCCGGTTTTTTGCTTGTTTGTCCATTCTCTGTACACATTGACAGCTGCTGCTCTAGAACACTTCACAATTGCAGCCGTTTTGCTGGTACTCGCACCCACACTCGCATAAATAACTGATACTCGCACCACATCTCGCACCCACAATCATTCCACGTTGAAAATCAGTTAAATCACTTTTCTTCCCCATATCTGAGCAAGCAACACAGTAAAACTGATGACTCACTTGTCCAGCATTCCCGTGTTGTAGTTATCTTGCCCTCTAGCGGCAGCGCTGTGACGCAATAACTCATTTGCATAAAACTCTGAGGTGGTCATAATAATTTGGCCACTCGGTGTATATATTTCGAATTTTCAGGTTACTAAAACTTTAAATTTTAATTTGATTAATAAAAAAGGGCTTGAAATTATTGAAATGTCGCCTAATTGCAATATTCAAATTCAACGCCATTCTACGAAATTCTACGTGATTTCAAACTTTCTAACGTTCTCCTTCGCTAACTTTTTATAACGTGATTTCCAGATTGCAGCTATCTTCCATATTAATTAAAATATGGAAGGTAGCTGCAATTACCTTCCACAGTTTTTCTAGTCAAGAATCCAAATCCGTCAAAATTGTGTGTTTATTAAAAAAAAAAAAGAAGAAGATGTTTTTGTGTGTAGTTTCGAAATTTAAACTATCTTCCGCACGAATTAATAAATAATTTGAGATAAGACGTTCAAACCATCAAAATTTAAATCTAGAATGTAAAAATACGATTATTAGGTCAAAAATGATTGAGAATGGTTCCTTTTTTTTCACATGCGCAAGCTTTATATAAATATGCGCAATACGCAATATAATACGGTTCGGGATCAGAACTTCGCCGATCCATAACTTTGCGGGTACAAAACTTCGCTGATCTAAGACTTCTCTAATGTAGAACTTAGCAATCATGGCTAGAAAGTTTTTTTTTCCTTCTTTTTTATGAGGGAAGGTCTGAGTTTGATTTTTACCGATTTCCAAAAAAGGATTAAACACTCTAATGATCAAATTAATTTTTAATAATAAATTATTTTGCTTCATGTGCGAATCATAGATTTCCAACCTTTTTTTAAAATTACTGCCTACTTAGCAAATTAAAAAAATTTCGTCTCCCCCCCCCCTTCCTGAATAAAAGTTTTTTAACAAAACAATTATTAAAAACCAATCAAAGAATCCTTTTAAAATTCTATATCATTTTTTATATGATACACTTTCATTCATATCGTAATTTAAAAAAAAAAACTTCAACTGATCAATAAATCTATTGAAACTACACAAATAAGTATACGTTTATCATTATATGCTAAAAATTATTCAATTATATATAAAAATACTAAGTTTAATATTTTTATTTTTATTAAAATTAATTTAATTATGAATTTTTAATTTATTAAAATTATATAATACAGAAAAAATTTTCAATTTAAATTAATGCATAAATTAGTTATAATTTAACGTTAATTATTAATTTTAGAATTTGTTTGAGCGAAGTTTTGTCCACGTGAAGTTTTGTCCACGCGAAGTTTTGTCCTGCGAAGTTGTCTATCCAAAGGGTATCTTCCAAAGGCTTTGAAGATTTGTCCCATTACTATATAATACATCAGTATAAATATACACACACATAGAAAATTTCTACGATGTTCACAGTCCCAACGTTGTCCTTCTTTGTCCCAAGACCTATTATACAATGGAATAATAAAAAATTTAAATGTATTGTTCACTTGTAACATTTAAATTAACCATACAATTTACCTCATTATAGACAAGTAAACAAAAGCAACAGCATCTGGAAAAATAAGGTTTATCATTGTCCAAAGACCTTCAACCATACAATGGACTATGAGAAAGTTCGAATTTATTGTACACTTTTTAAATAGCCATACAATTTACCTCATTATAGTCAAGTAAACGAAATCAATAGCATCTTGAAAAATAAGGCTTACCATTGTTTCAAGACCTATTATATAATGGAATATTAGAAAGTTTAAATATATAGTACATTTACAGCATTTAAAATAGCCATACAATTTATCTCCTTATTAAAAAGTAAGCAAAAACAAAATTATTAGCACAGTAACGTCATTTAATGAATTAAAAAAGGTAATCATATACTTACGAACAGCAGTTATAACATTAAGTTCCTTAATCATTTTGGTTCTATTCCTTAACCTTTATTCTAAATGAATTTCTATGTGCTTGAGAAGTAAGTCAATGCAAAATCCAGAATAAATATAAGAGATATAAAATTAGACGTCTTCATAGCTAGTTCCGGGAACTTTTAATAAAATTAGTGCCGAAATTCTTAGAATAATATTATGTTTAAGACTATAAAATTGATGGTATTACAAAAATAATAAACGGTATGCATCCTGTTTACCTGAGAGAAGTGAATTAAGGATATTTATACTATATGAAAATATATGACAAGAATAAATAAAATTAAACAGCTCAGAAAAATTAAGATTTTAAAGTACTACCTTATGCTTTTTTTATATGACAGTTTATTATATTTGTTTTAACTTTAATTTTTCAGATTTTTTGAAATATTTATCTACAGATTTAGCTTGTTGTTAGTCTGTATTGTACATAATTGTCTAAAAAATTATAAATTGTGATTGTCCTAAAATAAAAACTTTCCGTAAAGTTGTTTTTACTTGTTTTTACACAACAAACTATAAACTTTAACTTATACAAGCTTATTTTATCCTGTATCTCTGACATTCAGCTGTTAACGCAGAGCGTCATCGTTTAACGGAAGATATTTTATGCTTCAAACAAACAAAAAAAACTTAGAAGTCTGTTTAATTTTTTATCGTCATATTTCATAGTCTTACCTTTATAAAACAGTGTTGAATAAAAATATGGAACCACTTCTGTATTTACTTTATGCAGACAATGTTTCTTTTAGCTACAAATATTTTGCAATATTTTATATGGCAAAACTTTTGGCATAATTCGAAAGCTCATGCTGGAAGGTTTGAGAAATTAGGTTCTTTTTACCTGTTATATTTTGTGTTAGACATAATTTATGTGTTGTGCAATTTCATTAAAGTTTTATGCAGTATAAATTACATTCGTTTATTATATTATTGCACTCGACATTCAATCGATTATTTGATTTCGATTTTATTTCTTTTATATTGCACGTTTTGCAGAACTCTACAAATCCCATGACGAACGAAAATATTTCGTTTCTTGGCTAATATTTTAGGAATTTCCTACCAATACTATGCATCTGTAAAACATTGTTTTAATTAATGATTTGCCTTAATGGGTAACATACTATTTTTGAAACTTTAATAGAAAATATAGACATTAAAAACATAAATGCTCACAACACTTTTTTCAACTACCAAAGACGTTGTCAATTATGCTAGAATGAAATTATAGTTTAATGTTAAACATAATATCATGAGTTTTTTAATTGGTAATTTTCAAAGTTTAAAAATCTTTAAAAAAAATAGATTTTTTTCTTCATTCAACTTTCTAAGCATTTGAGAAAAAGTTCGCATGAATTTTCTAGAAATAATGAAATACAATGTACTATTATTAAAAATAATCCCATTTGATTTTTACACCTAGGTATAAAATGGTTAAAAAAAAAACAGTTTGTAAATTTAAAGATAACCCCATAAAATAAATATTATCAGAACATAATAACGCATTTACAAAACCTTGATGTCGCAGTCTGGTATTTATATCAAATTTCGCAATACGAAAGCGAAACCACCAAGTATGATAGTATCTTATTATCAAATTTATGAGTGCGTAGGAAGTCGAAAATTTAAGCTGATATCGAATCTTAACAATTCTAGAATTATCCAGTTAAGCACAGACTTTAATTTTAAAAATCTTCCTCAAGTTGATGTATTTAAAATACAATGACGTGGACACACGTCGAATCCCGGGCAAATGGTCCTATTATAAATTTTACAAAAAAAAAAAAAAATTACTACCAAGAATTTTTTTATTTATTATATATATATATATATATATATATATATATATATATATATATATATATATATATATATATATACAAAACGGACAAAAAGAGAAAAAAAGAAAAACGAAGAAAATAATTCTATTTATTGAGTGCTCCTCACACTATTGTATTGATATATTTTGCTTTAATCTATATTGATACAGTATTAGAAAACACTCCTTTTTGCGGATATAATCGTGTGAGCTGATGAGGAATATTTTTCCAGGATTTTTATTAAATTTTTTTCTAATATTTTTCTTTCTTCATTATTCTGTAATTTTTTCCAAGTTTTTTTCTGCTTTTTGAACTTATATTATATAGATAGTTAAACCTCGAGAAGACCGCCTCTACCTCCTCTATTTACTTCCACTTTTGGGAGGCACAGAATTTTTTCCATACACTTTGTATTGAAGAAAACCTTTAGGAGAGACCTTTAAAACCTCTCCCAGTGACCAGGCAAAACCTCTGCACTGAATGCGGTAAAGATCGTATAAGGAAACACGAAAAAATATTTAAAAACAAATATTAACAAAAGAAATGGGTAGATTAAAATATATTCTAAATATTTGTGTGAGGCTCTTATTTCGAGAGCTCTTTTTGACTATCTCTGTATGATATCTACAACCTCATGTTTCAGTCAAAGTACACTAAAGACGATGCTATCAATGGTTTATTTTTAGAGTTGAAAGTTAAATTTAAAAAAAAAAATTACTTTAGAAAAACTAAGCCTCTGGAAAACAAGAGAATACCTGTTTAAAGAATTCACTTTCAAAAGGAATTCTCATCAGCATTTGTGTAAAATGGATATATAAACCACGAAAAACTCTCGTGTTTAGCTCGATGCCAATGGAACTGATGTGTGTTTCGACCAAAGTATAATTTGCATCAGCAATCTCTACAGGCAGGGAACGAAATAAAGTTTTATTATCTGTGATTCGTGCATTTGTCGACTTAATCTGACTTCTCTGAACCGATTTTTATGAAAAAGTTGCTATTAGTTTTGCTTAAATATAAAAGTACGCTTAACATTTCGGATTTAACACTTAATATTTTAAGTGTGCGCACACACCTTAAAGATTCTTAATGAGCCCCTTCTTATTTTCAATTTAAAAATAATATAATCAGAAAAATAAAAGAAATTTTAGTAATAGATAATACTGATATCATGTTAGTTGGTATTGTTTTAATATGTACTATATATACTAAGTATCAAGATACCTACGATAAGCACTGAGGAAATATAATTTTTATAATCTATCTAATGGGATAAGTACCAGAGAAAATTTCTGATTATGGTAGGTTTTGATTATCAGTGTTAATTGTTAATCTGAAACATTGTTAATCTTCATTCAATTTATAAGGAAGATTAACAAATAACCATGTATAAAAACAATATATAATATTTTTTAAGTTAATAAATTGCTTTAGTATATCTCTTTCAATTGATCATTACCCATTTATTGATTATTTAGTTTTATTCCAACCCGCAAGAAAAAAAAAGAGTATTCTAAACTTTTTTTTCCAGGTGTAAAATAAGAAAAATCATCAACAATGTTCTCAGCAAATGGTAGCGCTCGATAATTTATACTTTACTTAGTGAAAGACTTTTAAAAAAATGAATTTTGTGTTTTGATGAATGAAATGAAATCAGTACTATTATTTAATCAGTGGCAATGCTATTATTTAAGATAAATATTTTAAACTTACTTAGCCATCCTTAAAACCATTTTTTTTTATTTTTTAAAATAATTCTTTTTTAAAAAATTTTATGAAATATTTCTGCAACAGAATGCCATTTTACGCATGTAATTGCGAATAATCCAAATCACGTAAGGATCGCAACTCTGATAACTTTTTCATAAATTTATTGTTTAAGCTAATCTAATGTCCCAAAAATTCAAAACAAAATATCATAGAGTTAATTTTTTAAATATTAAAGCATTTAGTACAAGTGAGGCATATTTAGTACATAAAGCACGATTATCAATAAAATTTGCATATATGTATGAAACAATAAGGCTATATTTTGGAGCAAGTAAAATTAATGTCAATCATAGATACACAATTTGGTTTCATTTTACTTTTCTTTAACACTTTGAGGCAAGGTTTTCCTAGTGGGGGGTGTTGGGAACGGGCTGCGGTTGTTCTAGCCATTGTAAATATAAAATGACTCATACGAGTCCCTTAACATTAAATCATAGTTTAAAATAGATACCTCTCATTAATTCTAAAGCAAAAAACATTTTTGCTTACTTTAACATATTCATAAATATTCAATATTTCAATTAAAAGAGTATTTTTTAAAATTAATGAGCAATAATTCTTGGAAGTAGTGATCAGTACAAAATTTCGCAAAATTTTTCTGGAGTCGATTTGGTGCCATGATTCGAACAAATCTAGATGTTTGAATTCTCCCATTTGATTGATGCTCATTTACGTAATTGAAATCTGCAACCTTTTCCATTCCTAAATCCTCGTGTTTAAAGATAGAGACATGCGGAAATGCTTGGCTTTTTCCTGATTACAATGGCTTGAATAACTGCGTTCCAATCAAAATATTCCTTGCAGGGGAAACACAGCCTTAAACTGATAAAATTTGAATGGATCCAAATTTTGTGCTTTGTGTTGACATTGCCTGCGTTCTCCAAAAATATCCTTATTGTTTCAAGTCGAATTCGAGCCTACGTGTAGTAAACCAACGCATCCTATAACTGAAAGCCTCCACATGGTTTTTTATAGGTAGTCCGATCAGACCACTCTAAAGAATATCCATTTTCTGAACGAGTCACTTAATACAAAACCTGGTTAAAGTAAGAAAGTGGTAGCAAATATATCTCCAAAAATTTTTTTTATTATTGAATATTATTGGTTTGCCTTATTCTCTTGTCAACCCATATAAATTCAATTCTCAAATATATATGATGAATTTCTCTCAATTACTTTTATAAAAGGTTTCGGGTTCATGCGCACAACTGGTTCACTTTTTAAATAGCCTGCGCGTACTACTTATAAAAGACCGTGTGGAGGCTTTCTGATGTAGGAGGTGATGGGTGAACCCCGATAGATTTGTATTAGAATTCCCGAGAAATTGTGATGATGAATAACGTTTTATAATAAACTTTTAAGAATTAGAAACACCTTTTGTTTTATATTTTTATTTTGCAACCAAAGTCAAACAGCTGACCCACTTTTTAGTTTACGACAACCAAAATTCAACTCCGTAGCCTTGAACCCAATAAAGAAGACAAAGGGGAAAAATTTCCTCTCCTTGAACCCAATCAAGGTGAGAAAAACCTACCATGTATAGCTTGATAGCAAGGTGACTCTAACCCATGATCCGTCTACCACACAAGATATTTTACAGCAGTACTGTGGTCGGTGCGATCCGAGTGCGGAATTCGAATTACAGTCATCGGTGGGATTCGAACCCAGTTCACCTCATAGGGAGGCGAGTGCTCAATCCTCTGAGCCACCATGACTCAAACACCTTTTATTTTATTTTATAACCGTCGTTGAACAGCCAAGCCCAATTTTTTGGGTTTGCGACCCATAATGTTCAACTCCTTAGCTTTATAATTTTGAACCCTCTCCAAAAGACAAGGAAATTCCTAGATCAGTACCACCAAAGGTATTTATTTTTTGAGAGGACTTTGTGACTCGACAGATTTAACGTACTTCAGCCTGCATTTACTACACGGGGAGTCTTCGGCGAGCGGAAATCGAACCTACGACCACTTGGACGTGGGCTCAGTCAACGCCTCCTATAACTGAAAACCTCAACACGGTTTTTTGTATGTAGTCCGATCAGACCACTATGAAGGTAAGCAAGTTTACGAACAAAGCCTTTAATACAAAATCTAGCAAAACTTCGATAGTGATAACAAATATATAGCTAAAAAAAAAATTAATTTTTGAATGTAATTGGTTTGTCTTATTTACTTGTCTACCACTACCGATTCAATTCTCAAATATATATGATAAACTTCTCTCAATTAATATTAGAAAATTACAACCACTGTGACGAATGAGTTGGGGCCCCTGACGGGGCCGATACTTAGATAAATATATCAGATTAGATTAGAATATTAGAAAATCAACTCACCAATATTATAAATTCAAGCCTCAAACTATGCCATTTCCCAACTTATTGGAAACACGCAACCATTATATTGTTCCCAATACCGGGAAAAAACCATCTTCACGCAGAAAACTACCGTCCAATTAGTTTACTATCATCCTTATCAAAAATAATGGAAAGAATACTACTTAACAGACTTTATCCACTTCAAAATTTCCTCCCATATGAACAGTACGGGTTCAGGAAAAATCTATCCACGACTAAACAATTAATAAGAATTTTGGAATTCATTAGTGAGGGATTTTACAAGAAACAAACTACAACCTTACTCATGTTGGACGTCGCAAAGGCGTTCGACAGAGTATGGCATATCGGATTAATATATAAAATGATACAATATAATATCCCAAATGATATAGTTCACATTATCAATAACTAACTAAATAATAGATCATTCTCAATAAGAATAAATGACCACTTTTCCTCAATTAGAAGAATCAAAGCAGGAGTGCCCCAGGGCTCAATTTTGGGTCCTATACTCTTTCTGATATATTGTTCTGATTTCCCAGTTAATAGAAGCGACGTTAATCAACTAACTGCTTTCTACGCATATGATACTGCAATTTTATGTAAATCTATAAACACAAATGATGCTATTAAGAAACTGCAAAATAATATTACTGATATAGAAACCTGGTGCAGCAGGTGGAAAGTGAAAATAAACAGTTCAAAATCTAATCTTCTAGTTATCAGAAAGTTCTATGAAAGAAAAATTATCCAATACGAGAAAATTACTCTATTTAACGAAGAAATCCCAAAGGTTTCGAAAGCTAAATATTTAGGAATTACCATAAACTGTACCCTAAATTGGAAGCTACACATATCAGACAAAAAAGCCGTAGCTGCATTTCAAGCATTAAAACCCCTGCTGAACAGTGAAAGTAAAATGGCACTTAACACAAAAAGACATATTTACCTCATGTGTATAAGACCAATACTATGTTATGCATCCCCAGCCTGGGGGGCTCTAACAAACAACCAAAGAAAAAGACTCAGAATTTTTGAGCACAAAATACTTAGAAGAATGACCGGGGCACCTTGGTTTGTTTGAAACAATACTTTATATAACGACCTAAAAATCGATAAAATTGACCAATATTTATTTAAATTAAACGCTTCCTTTTTTAAAGGCGCTAAAGACTGTAGCACCTGCGACTTCAACAAACTATTAGACTTTGACATTATAGAAAATAATGCAAATTTCAGTCCGATAACCGCATTCTTTCTTAGCGATTGCGTATTATCAAAATATTACAACCGATAGTTTTAATATTATCACCCTTACCATAGACAAACTATGCATTGCACCTGAGAAACCCGGCTAAAACCGGAGGGGGGCGAGGGAGTGCATAGGGAGTCTTCCCCACTTGTAAAATAATTGTAAATATTTTTCTCTTTTATTTTATTTTTGATATTATTCTAAATTTTTTTTATGTATCCCAATGCGATTTAACCCAGATTTTATTTTAATTGTAAAATATTTCGAATTGAGACATAACTTAGTTAACCCCCACACCACCCATCCCATCACCCTTATAATTATTACTTTAGATGAAGAAGCAGATATTCCCTTAGGATAGGTACTCCGATAAAACTGTATCAGTCAGTAAAAGAATTTGGATTCCTGTGCACAACTGGTTCACTTTTTAAGTAGTCTGCGCAGACTACTTGTAAAAAACCGTGTGAAGGCTTTCTGGTGTAGGAGGTAATGGCTCAGTGCCGTACCAACCAAGCTATCCCGGCCCTAAACACCTTTTCTTGAATAAACTTTGCACTTCTGCTTGCATTGAGAGACCTGGAAAAGGAAATCGCAAAGAATTGCATAATTACCATAAGCACACAAGCATGAATCTGTAACTGAGGGCTTAAGGAAACTCAGGAATTACATAAACTGGAATTGAGTAATCAAGAATCGTGACTTTTAAGAAAATCTCGAGGAATCAAAGAAAAGTCGAGGAATTCTTCTTAGAAAACTATAGATTTACAGAGATTACAGTTGCAGTGTTGAACAACGGAAAAATTCGTGGAGGTAAAACGTGTTCCTGGTATTTATTATTCTTTCCTCATTTGCGCCTCGTCTAGATTTCTGCCTTTTGCGTATTCTTCGATGTATAAATTAAACCATGGGTGTAATGTAAAATCCCTTATGTTTTAAAGAATCTACATACAGGTAAGAAAATATTTACATTTAAAAATACCTTAAATTTTCCTGGTCTGAAATATATTGGAAGGTATATATAGAAATATATTGAAAGGGATATCAACTGTTCCGTTTTCTGCGAAAGTCTTCATAAAGTAGTTGATAATTAAGTCTGAGAAATTTGGTTAATTTCGCCAACACTTTGAGAAGCTCACTAAAGATAACGAGGAGAAAGTTATGTTTAATATAAACTTTTTTTATTTCAAAATAACTTAAATCAAATTAACTAAACGTTAAATCATCCATTAAATCATATATTTTGATATTACTGGATAAGTTTACCCGCAAAGCGAACTGGTTACCTACACTGTAAGAAATTATTACCTACATATTATTGTACCATTATTATTACATTATCTACACTGTATTACCTACACCGTAAAAAATGTTGGTGTTCAGTTGCCATCTTGATTTGACTAGATATGAGTTCTAATGGAGTATCAGTTCACACACCCCGCTCCTTTATCTGGGATGAACCCTAGAAAAAATTAGATAAATAGCGTGATAAACATTTTAAAAAAGTGTGACTGGAGAATAGTTTTTTAAACTAAATGTTCTTGCAATGAAGTCATTAAATTTATTGTAATCCGCATCAGAATATGTGTTATAAGCAACGCCTACTACAACTGAAAGCCAACACATTGTTTTTTATGGGTAGTCTGATCACACCACTATAAAGTTAAAACCAATTTACGAAAGAGCCCTTTAATAGAAAATCCAGTAAAAATATGAAAGTGGTAGTAAATATATGCCTAAAAATTAATTTAATTTATGAATATGATTGGTTTGACTTATTTACTTGCCAGCCACTACAGATTCAATTCTCAAATATATATATTATAAATTTCTCTCTGTCACTTTTCATATAGAATATAGTAATCATGCGTACAACCGGTTCACTTTTTAAATAGTCTGGGCAGACTACTTATAAAAAAAAAACCATTTAGAGGCTGCAAGTAAACAAGCAAACGTAAAAGTTTAAAAAAAATTGACTATAGAAGGAACTCCCCTCGCCCCAAAGTCCAAGGTCGTCTGCTGCTATGGAAAAAAGAAACAGCACATTTCAAAGAGGTTAGCTCATCTTTCCCCTGATTCCCTTTATTCCTCTGACTCAAGCGAAAACCTATCTTAAATATGGACCCTACTAGTAATAGTTAAATCTCGTAGCCATAGTCATCACCACTGTATCAGACGAATGACGAGGGGAGTTCTTTTCATAGACAGACTGTGCATGCACTGCAAAAAATTTCAATTTACCTTGACACCACTGGTGACAACTGTACACCAAATTTTTTTACAGTGGGTAAAATGATACTCGGAGACTAGCTCGTTCAAACGAACCGCATCTTTCAAATAGTTTGAATGTTACATTTAAATATATATTTTTTAATGTGATTAGCAATTGTTAATCAATATAAGCCTCAAATAAAAATATCAAATAACAGTGGGAAATAATTTCTGTACTCGTGTAAATTCAAGCAGTTCACAGTTTTGCACAGCACAACAGTTTTGAAATGTACTCATTTCAAGAATGCATACATGTTTGAACGGGTCTTAAATATTTTTACGTTTCCGATTTCAAATCTGCAAATAGTTTCTTTTCACAAAATTTTCCCACAGTGAACTGATCGTAAAGACACGAAGCTTGCCAACCCCCAATAATTGCTACGCAATTACATTTTTGTTGGCTTCTCGAACAAACTTAAAGTCGTTTTCCTGGAGATACTCGTAAGCTGGCAATTTTTCGTCCCCCAACATCCCATAGAGAGTATATGATAGGATTGTAAAATGTCAGAGGTGCTTATTATAAACTTATATAAAGCAATTTTAATACAAACAATATTACAAACTTATATAAAGCGAGGAAGCAATATTATTCAACACATTAAAGGGCATTAGCTGGAGATTAATCTCCGTATTCGAAGCACGCGTGGCAGAGCCTAACTCAAATCATTGTTGATCTTATAGGATGGCAGACGCTCCTTATATGGTGTTTCATCTCCCCCCCCCCCTCCAGTAACTTAAACTGAAAACAATTAAAATCTGATGAAAAAAAACTTTAAAATAAGGCAAACAAATTAAAATATGTAATATTAATAAGTTGAAGTTAAGTAATAATTCAAAAGCAAATACCATTGCAAGTAATTGCCCAATTAACTTCAATACTGTTAACTGACAAAATATTTTAGTTTAAATCAGACAAAAAGCACATTATATAATAAAAACACATGTAACTAAAATTCGACAAATTAAATTAAGCAATTCAATTTTTTTGTCATACTGAATACTAATAAAAAAAACATAAAATGAAATAATTATTATGTTATCAATGATCAATAAACATTTTTGTCAGAATTGATATAAAAAAATGGGTAGACTATATTTGAGGGTGCCCCTTGATTCTCGCCAAGTTGTGATCGCGGTTGATCGCTAAGCTGGGCGATGTTGAAACCCAATCGTGATTCTGATAGATTTAGATTTCAGCTTTATTTTTAAATGTTCAACAGTATATGTAATTTCAGAGGTCCGTTAGTTCTACGTTGGATACCGACTGGTAAGGCCACTTTTGCTTATGCTTCATAAGATCGAAGGTATGTGTGCAATCATAAAAAGGGACTATATAAAAAAAATAATTTCACCGCCAGTACGGTACCACGGATGCCATTATTGATTCGTATTTCACTGAATTTATGTGGCGATGGAGGTACACAGATTCTATTTTTGATAAATTTAGACGGTATCTAACTGCTATTAGAGAATTCTGTGCACCTAAATCTGAGGATATTCAAGCTTAATGAAGAAGTGAGTTTATTAATTTTTTTATTTTCCTTTTCTTTCTGTGCTTACTCCATTAATTTTTGTTTCGATTCAAAATTCATTTTATTGTGTTAATTAATTTTGCTTATATTGGGTTCATTACAATTTTATTAAGTTTTGGCCGCCAATCCTGTTACCACAGTGTTCCGCGCAAACAGGAATGACGCCAAACATAAGTCACCAATTTCGCCAAGGGGCACCCTCATGTATATTTTTACCTAAAAAAATAAGGTGAAAACAATAAAATTAAAATTATTTACAATAGATCTCTGAATATTCATAAAACCTTGCTATGTACATTTTTCATTGATCTTTCTTTTCACATTATTTTGAGAATCAATGATTTGCACTTTTATGTATTATTTAAGAAATATCTCAAATATGAACTGTTAATTAATATTTCTGGCTGAACAGTTTTTTGAAAGTAAGTAAACGATTGTTAAAAGTTGTTAATTACTTTTTATGTAAGCTAAAAGCTAACTTTTGATTTCTTTAAAACTGGCGAGTTGCAATGGCGACGTTTTTCTTTTTCTTTTTGTGGAACAAGAAATGATCGTCTGAAAATTATTATGTAAATAAAATGTTGTTCTTTTTTTAGTAAAAGTTGGAGACAGATTTATTATTTTGAGTAGAAGAAGAGAACGACAGAATATTTTAATTTCCGATAGAGTCTCGTAACAAAGGTATTCACGCCTAGATATTCACGGCGATCCATTTTATGTGACAAAGATATGAGTATTTTAAAGTAAACTCTGATCATAGAGGAATCTATATACACTCATGTCCATAAATTAAGGATAATGAAGTTCAGGCACAGAAAGAGACAGAAGCCAAACAAATTTGACTTATTTGTAAAGTCTATGTATTAAACAAAAGGTAAAGAGCGAAAAAGATGTTATATGTTTGACATAATTAATAAAAATTGCGATTTTTACTCCCTGGAGCAAATTTCAAAAAAGAACCTATTTATAAAAAACAGTATAACATGGTTAGTGTGATGGTAAATACGGAGTATGTCTCCCGGACGATGCAATACAGGCCGTACAACGTCTAGGCATGCTGAGTATCAAATTATCAATCTGATCTTGGGGAATATTACACCACTCATCAAGCAATGCCCTCCGAAAGTCCGGTAGACAGGTGGGAAGGGGTTGACGGGCTGCAATTCGTCGGCCAAGCATATCCCACACATACTCTATTGGATTCATGTCCGGTGAGTATGCTGACCAATCCATACGGGTGATATCCTCCGATTGAAGGCATTCGTCTACCATGTTTGCACGGTGAGGACGGGCGTTGTCGTCCATAAACAGAAATTCAGCACACATGGCGCCCCGAAACAAACGTACATGTTGTTCCAGAATGACATCCCTATAGATGTGGCCTGTCATCGTTACACTCTGAACATGCAGGTCAGTTCTGGAACCAAGAATAATAATTCCTCCCCAAACGAGCCATCCTGCACCACCGTAACGGTGTCGTTCAATGGTGTTGTCTTGGTGGTAACGGGTACCTGGCGCTCTCCATATGAAAGTCCGGCGAGAATCAGACTGCAAACTAAACCTGGACTCGTCAGAAAACATCACACAAGACCACTGCGGTGTCCACAATGCATGCTCTCTACTCCAGGCTAATCGCAGGCGAGAGTGAGTTGCGGTAAGTGGATTACATCTGACAGGCCTACGAGCATATAGATCAATGTGCCCTAAGCGTCTGTACACGGTCTGCCTTGAAACTGTCGTACCGGTAGCTGAAGAGAGCTGACGAGACAGGTCTGATGCTGTGCTCCGTCTGTTTCTTTTGCTAGTAACTGCCAAATACCGGTCTTCATTCGGCGTTGTAACTCAGGGGCGACCTGTGCTGTAACGTCCACTCACATTACCATCATCTTGGAATCGTTGCCAAAGCCTGGAGATGACACTCTGGGCGATTCCAAGTTCCTCGGATACTTCCAGCTGGGTACGTCCACATTCCAGTCGTCCAATGATTCTGCCACGTAAAAAATCATCCAAATGATTCCTTTGTGCCATAACTATGCGGTTATTGCACTGAAAAGCTTTTAAAGCGCTTGTGAACAATTTTACTTCTTTGCCACCATTCCTTATATACCCCTCTCTTACACTCTCGTCATTTTGACGTACAACCAGCGTCATCTAGTGGTTTTCTGTAATTTGCACATTCCTCTTCAGGATGTGTGTGATAATTCTACAGGAGAAATTTTAATTTTAGAGTTTGATTTCCGTGTGATTCTGAATTATCCTTAATTTATGGACATGAGTGTATTTCCAACATTCAATTCAAAATATAAATCGCAACAAGCTTTAGCTGGTAAGTTTAGTTGTAACATTTCTGCAGGCCGCATTATTCAAAATTATTACCTTTTCACACACATGCGTTCTCAATTTTGATTGGCAGTTTTGTGCGTTACTAACCAGAAGTCTTCTGTGATTGGCTAAATGTAATCATTCCACTCTCTTCTTATATATGTATATATATATATATATATATATATCGTTTTTTTTTCTTTCTGTCTTTTTTGTATTTATCTATTATGATATATATATATATATATATATATATATATATATATATATATATATATATATATATATATATATATATATATATATATATATATATATATGTAATACAAAAATTATAATACTTTTGTATTAATAAAAGAATTAAATCTCTTTCGTTTTAATAAAATGTCTTTGTTAAAGAATAAGCGTAGAGAGATTCTATTTTGGGAATTCAAGGCTGATAAACATACGATTGAGTTATTTTTAGAATCTCTCCCCCTTTCACTTCCATATAAGGAAGCATGAAATGATTTTCCTTAATGCGTAAGGATACAAGTATTTCAAAGACTGTGCCTTTTTACTACAAAATGTGTTAGTATAAAAGCGAGAGCAATGCTTTTCGCATGGCTTTTTCATCATGTTCTGATCCTAATAATTTGTTCCGGAATTGTCCAAAGTCTTGTCCACCCTCTCCCTTGCAGAGTGTGGATGTGAAGTGTTATCGATACCAGCCTACTACCATTAATAAAAATTTTTTGTGTGTAACATGGCTTACGACTGCATTATTTAAGCTATCTATATACAAAATAAAAGGGATTTTAACCCTTTTATTACAAGTTTAACAGGATTATTACAAGACGCCAGGATGGTTACTTGCTGAGGAAACCATTGTTATCTATTTTCCCGCTGACTACAACGTTGATAAAACCTCATCCCAGGGGACGAAAGAAGAAAGTTGCCTATTCTGCAGTGAAAAAAAGAATGAAGGAAGGAAGGATTGATTTCACTACCTGTACACCTCATCGCTGTGAGAATGCTGACGTTGGCTCGAGCTCGTCACATGCCTCTCTGAAACCCATAGTGTTGATCGAGATGACCCTACAATTCCGTAGTGCTCAAATTGTGAAAACAAAAGTGAATGTGCGCGATTTATATTAATTTTATAGAGAAGCTTTTTGCTTCTTTATTAAAAGTTCCTTTCACATGAAAATCGGAGAAAAATTTGGCTAGTGAAAAAAGAAAACAAAAGTGAATAAGGTGCGCGAATCTAAATCATGAATATTCATGAAGTGCAATAATAAATGTTTTATTTCTTCTCTTCACAATCATGAAGGTCGGCGAAAAATTTGGTGAGTGGAAAAAGAAAGAAAAAAAAAAAAAGAGAGAGAGAGAAGTCTGTATTTATAATTTTTTCTCTTCATAATTAGTAGTGCTAATTTTATGATTACGTAGGTCAAGTGATCCAAAAATTTTTATTATGAATAATCAATTCAGTATATTATATTATGAATAGTTGATTGCATTTCTTGTGTTTATATTGCTTTTTTTTAAAATTATGATATAATAGTGTATTTTTCAGCATGTAAAATGTTTTTGAGGGAAATAAATGTGTTTCAAACGTCAATTAAATTTGTGACGGCAAACAAAATTCAAAATTTTTCAGATTTTCAAACAAAAAACAAAACTAAAAGAAATTTGTAATGCTTTTTCTTTTTCGGACTTGGTCAAAACTAAATATTCCTATTAAAAATGGGAAAAATTAAATGTTACCCAAACAAAAGGACATTTCACACTTAACAAATTGTGTGAGTTTCCCCTTATTACGATAGGCGAAATTGTTAACTCAGCTAAGTTGTTATACTTGATACTGAGTTACTGTATGCTTTAGTAGGGTTGCAGACTTGCAAAGATTTTTGTTTGTTTTTGATTGTGTCGGGCCAGTTGTTACTCAAGTTGGTAAGAGACTGATCATCTCTGCTAATTCTAACAATGACAACTTATCCTTGCACATTAGACAACAGAATTCTCATAATGTTAAGGTCAAAAATTGTGAAAAAAAAATGAAAGTTTAAGATGTTTCAATAAAAGTAAACATTTTGAAAAAAAAAATAGAAGTTTAAGATGTTTCAACAAAAGTAAACATTTTGAAAAAAGTTTAAGATGTTTCAGTAAAAGTAAACATTTTGAAAAAAAAAATAATGTGAGGGGCAACAAAAATAAAAATAACAGGAAAAATAGGAAAAAGAAAGCATGACCAAGAAGTTAATAACAAAAAGTACAGGAAAAAGAAAGAAAGGCCAAACATTTCAAATGATTCGAAGATAGAACTAGGTAATGGGTGCATACATTATCAGGTTAACATCGACGAAAAAATAGGAAATAAAAAGAAAAGTTTAAGTAAACAAAATTTTGAAATAGTTCATGTATCAAATCTTAGGAAATATCACAACCCACAAATGTTGAAATTAAATCATGAATAGAGTCCAAAACAAAAGAAAATTTTTACTTCTTCAAGGGAAGAAGTGATATTTGGATAAAAATCCATAAAAATTTTGTATATTTTTGTGTGAAAAATTTTTGAAAATTTTAGTAGATTAGTTATAAAAATATGCTTTATTTTTCTTTCTGTTTAGTTGCCTATAAATTGTATTATCATGTTTTTATTGTTATCATTGTATATAGTTTTTTTTACAGATAATTGAAAAAATGTTATTTGTAGTAGTGAAAAGGAACAGTCGTACCAACATAAATTTTAAAAGTTCAGAGAATTCTAAATTTTATTATGATTTCTTTTTGGCTTGCCAAAACTCTTTTTTGGGGGGATGTAATACAAAAATTATAATACTTTTGTATTAATAAAAGAATTAAATCTCTTTCGTTTTAATAAAATGTCTTTGTTAAAGAATAAGCGTAGAGAGATTCTATTTTGGGAATTCAAGGCTGATAAACATACGATTTAGTTATTTTTAGAATCTCTCCCCCTTTCACTTCCATATAAGGAAGCATGAAATGATTTTCCTTAATGCGTAAGGATACAAGTATTTCAAAGACTGTGCCTTTTTACTACAAAATGTGATAGTATAAAAGCGAGAGCAATGCTTTTCGCTTGGCTTTTTCATCATGTTCTGATCCTAATAATTTGTTCCGGAATTGTCCAAAGTCTTGTTCACCCTCTCCCTTGCGGAGTGTGGATGTGAAGTGTTATCGATACCAGCCTACTACTATTAATAAAGATTTTTTGTGTGTAACATGGCTTACGACTGCATTATTTAAGCTATCTATATACAAATAAAAGGGATTTTAACTCTTTTATTACAAGTTTAACAGGTTTATTACATAAATATATATATATATATATATATATATATATATATATATATATATATATATATATATATATATATATATATATATATATATATATATATATATATATATATATATATATATATATATATATATATATATCATAATAGATAAATACAAAAAGGACAGAAAGAAAAAAAAACGAAGAAAATTAGGAAAAGCAATAAGTTTTATTTACTGCGCATAAGCTGCGAGTAAATAGAGCTCATAAAATAAGTTCAAAATGTAGAGAAATCATGGAGATATTACAGAACAATGAAAAAAGGGAAAAAGAAAAATAATAATAAAAATTCGGAAAAAAAAATCCGAAAATAGGAAATTTTTTTTAAAAAAATTCGAAAATAAAAGATATAATGTTTTCATCAGCTCACGCGATCATATCCGCAAATAGGAGTGCTTTCTAATATTGTATCAATTTAACCAAAGCAAAATATATCAATACAGTAGTGAGAGGAGCATTCAAAAAAATTTATAACAAATAAAATCGAACACATTAAGTAAAAATATCACGTTAAAACAGAAAATAAAATATAAAGAAAAAACACATGTAAAAACATGTTTTATACATAAAACGAAATCTATAAAGCGAGTAGCGAATTCAAATGAAAGGGAAATTTTTCAAGAATGATTTAAATTATTTTCGTAACAAGATTGCCAGATTATAAAATATGAAAACAGAAGCGCAAATTGAGGTAAAGGCATAAATAGAGGAGTTTTGTTTTATAGTGCGTTCTTACTGCAGTACTGAAGTGAGTTTGATTTGTTAGTTACCAAGGATAGTTCCGAAAATGGATGTGCGCAAGGTAATATTTTACTGGGTAATTTATAGAAGTTGACAATTAATAATTTTAGAAAATTAACTTTTATTTAAGAATAAAATAAAATAGAAAACAGAAAGACACAGCCATGGATTTGCCCGAAATGGATTTGCACATGGTAAAAATTATATAAATTAACAAAAAAGTTTTTTGGAAATTTATTTGCAATAATATACAATTAACTCAATGATTTTATAAAGAATTTAATTAATTTAGTTGGGTATCCATTTTCTTTATCAAATTTTCAAAGGGTTTGTCTATTTGTTTTTTGGATAAATAAACATTACTACATATTCTTTTAATTCTATTCATTTGATTAAAAATTGTATTTAAATAGATGTTATTAGAAACATTAGAATTCCTAGTAATTAGTTTATTTATATTAAAATTAAAATCATTTCTTTTATCGCATAAATCAACAAAGCAGATATTTTATTCTTTTATAATACCCAAATCCAAAAAATTTTAATTAATATTATCATCATGATTACGAAGGAAGAGTAATTTTTCGGAGCAAATATTATTTAATAAAATAGTATAATCTTGAAAATTAAAGATAATTAAATCATCAATAAATCTAAAAACAAATTTAATATTAAGAGTATAATTTTAAGAGTATACATATTAAAAAAATAATATAAGTTTTTAAAGTAATAATAAACATCCCATTTCCATTCTTTTACCATACCTAAAGGTAAAGAGAATCTATTTGATATCTTTAAAAAAAAACTATTGAGATCGTTAAGAAAGCATTTTTGAATTTTGTTAATTGATATATGGTAAATGGGTCTAAATTTTGTGCCTTTTATCATTAAATTCCTAAGTTCTAAGTTTTCTATAATATTTAAATTACCAGTAATAATATGTTTATGATGTTTATCAATTAAATCAAAATATTTCTCTTCTTTACAGTGACATTCATAATCGGATACTACTTTAATCCTCCCTAAAGTTTTGCTTATATCATAATAATTAAGTATCTACCAAGAGATTCATTTTATTTAAAGCTTTTAATTATGTTAAAATCTTTTAATGGAAATAAATTTTTAAAACTTTCAAAAATATTATGAACGATCTGATCTTAACGAAAATTGGATTTTGAAAGTTAATGACGAAATAGAAATTATCTAAATTTTTCTTTTTATTTAGGGAAATTTTACTCATTTTAGCTTTTACAAGATCGAAACAAAGAGTTTTGAAGAGTATATTAATAAAAGAAAAGTTAATTATAAGATCTTGAAGCTTATATACATAATCATTATTAAGGGGGAAAACAAAATCTTTAATTGGTTTAATATTATATTGTTTGTAAAAATCTTTTTTCTTATTAGAAATAAAATTTATATTTAATTTGTCACTATTAAGAGAGTTTCTATTACTTCTTGATCCCCGTTTACCTCGATTTGTACACTTATCTTTAACATGGAAAAGTGAATAAGATGAGGAGTTATTATTGCCTTCCAACATAAACAGATTAATTTTAATAACTCCTCAACTTGTTCACTTTTTCATACTTAAAAATATTTTTTAAAGATGTTTATTAATAATTTACTTCTTCTCCTTTAAAAAATCTTTATGATTTCTTCCTTGCTTTCTCTATATTTTTAACTTTTGAATTCTATGTACTTGCAACTTATGTGCAGTAAATAGAACTTATTAGTATTTTTTTAATTTTGCTCATATATGTTTATATATATATATATATTGCCATAGAAGATCCTTAAAATTTAAAATATTTGAACTCTCCGAATTGCAGAGTAAAAAGTGTCCATAAATAAAGTTTCCATATGCTATAAAGCGAACTCATATAAAATTAATCAATAAACAAACTCGAGCTACTTGTATTCGTAATGTTAATTTAATAAAATAAATAAAACGGAATCTATATATAAAATAACCTATTCCATTTTTCAAGCCAACATCTTGAAGATCAATATTGATGACGCAAGAAAAAGCAACTTCACGCACGCGCAATTGTTATTTACCTGCAAAGGAAGAAACAGACATGTCGTCGGTGTACCTGCTAATCATCGGGCTGCTCCTATTTGCAGCTACAAATGGAGATGATACTCAACAAAAAGGTATGAACCTTATCCAAATCATGATTACTATCCATAACAGTTGAATTTAGAATTTCAATGAATTTTGCCAGGCAACAAAACAGCATTAAGGGCCAGTGATGTTTGGGATTCAATGCCAGAAAATGAAGGATTGCCCAAACATGTTCTATTCATACTTCGAGGTTAATTAATCATCACTCTGAATTAAATTTTAAAAGAACTTTGGTAGAGTTCATTTTAGATTACTCAATTCCAAAAATAGTTCTGTAAATCGAATACCAAACAATAATACTTTCTTCAAGTTATAAAAAGAACAAAAACTTCCAGATAGGACTTGGAGCAAGCTTTTTTCTTAGAGTGATACATTTACGCGCAAATTTTCTTGTCCTAAAAATCAAAAAGAAAATATATAATCAAAGGTTTGACATTTTAATGGATAATCGGATAAGCTACTCATACTGACAATACTAAAAGAATACAATTAATATCTAAACAAAATGGACAAAACTTCTTTTTAAAAAAATGCGCTAAAAAGCAGCAGAATTTTCAAAAAAAGAGAGAATAAAAATAGCAATAAAAGTAGCAAAGGAAATAAAACAAAATTAAAAATATGACCACTGAAGCCGACGTCTTCAGGGGGTACCGGCCCCAGTGGCCAAAAAACAAAACCTTTTCTATTGAGGAAGATGGCAAAAGCCTAAAAACCTTCCTCAGTACTCCGAAGGTTTTGTTTAAAAGTCCAGGAGAAAAAAAACATGCAAGACATAAAACTAATACAGAAAAGAAACTCATACAAATTCATCAGAAAATAAAAATCAACAGAAAATAAAAACTCACATAAACAAGGTCAGACAGCGAACTCTAAAGCAAACCAAATGAAATGGAATCACTTAAACCAAAAGAAAAACAACGCCCTCTTTTAAAATGCGCAGATTGAGAAAATGATAGGAAAAAGTTGTCAAAGAAAAGTTACGTCACATATTAATAGAATGCTTAACTCGGGCTGCTCAGTTAAGTCTTGAATTGCGCCCTGTTAAAAGAAATAAAAAAAAACTAATATTCCTCAATCATTTTCTTAGTTAACAAATTAACATTACAAAAATTATAAGGAAAATCATTATTACTCAAATTATTCAAAAAATTATTCACAGCTTCTTGAAAACTTTCAACATTATTGCAAATATTTTTAATCCTAACCAATTGTGAAAAAACTAAATTTTTAAAAATTTTATTACACAAATTAGTATAAAAGTTGCAGAAAAATATAACTTTAAATTTAAAAGCTTTTCTTTTATCAAAAACACCATTTTTAATAATTTTGTCCACAATAACAATTTTAAAATCTGAATACTCAACATTAAAACAATTCTCATTAGTTTTCCTCAAAACCAAATCTTTAGGATAAATATTATAAATAAAATTATAATTATCACAATTAAACAAAATCAAATCATCAATATATCTAAAAGCTTTAAAATCATTATACTCAAGAAATTTAGCTTCAAAAACATGCAAAAAAATATTAGCAAAAGCACCAGAAAAGGAATTACCTTGTGGAATTCCAATAATTTGTTTATAAAAATCTAAACCATTAAAAAGAACATTCTCAAAAAGATTAAACCTACATAAATCCAACCAATTAGACTTATCAATTTTCTCATTAAATAAATATTTATCAAAAATGCCTCTACAAATATCAATAATCTTTTCGTGTGGTATACTTGTATACAAATTTTCAAAATCAAAAGTATTAATGTTGGATATTTCATTATTATTAATATAATCCAAAACATCAACATTACTATTAATAACAATATTTTTTTCTTTTTTAATTTTAAGCAAAATAATTTTTAGAAAACTAAAAAACTTTTTACTAATATCAGAATTGTAACTAGTACCACACGCTATAAACCTAAATTTAACAGGATTTTTATGAAATTTAACAATAGGAAATAAATATGGAAATTTCATCCTATTTAACCTAAATTTTAATTTTTTACTAAACGCAATAATTCTTTTTTCAACAACTTTCCTATCTACTTTTAGTTTTAAATAAGTATAATTTGCGTTATATTCTCCAATAATCAAATTTTTTAAAAAATATTTACACATAATACAAAAATTATTTGAAGCTTTATCCACTACCGTAACAATAAATTTATCTTTAAGATTTTTAATTTTACTAGACAAATCATAATCAATAATAGTACCACTAGGAAAAGAACCAAAACTGGTATTAAATAAATTAAAATTAACCTTTTCAATAATATTAGCCTTCCACTCTGAAAAACCCTCAACGGGCCAATGATATTTTCTGGAAATTTTTGCTATAAATAAATCAAGATCTTTTTTAATGGACAAAATAAAATCTTCTTTATTCATTCTAAATCTTGTCCTAAATTTTGAACCTTTGCTTAAAATATTAATTAAATCTTCATTTATTTAAATAATATCATTAATTAAATCTTCAATTTAAAATATTTGAACCCTCCGAATTGCTGAGTAAAAAGTGTCCATAAATAAAGTTTCCATATGCTATAAAGCGAACTCATATAAAATTAATCAATAAACAAACTCGAGCTACTTGTATTCGTAATGTTAATTTAATAAAATAAAAAAAACGGAATCTATATATAAAATAACCTATGCCATTTTTCAAGCCAACATCTTGAAGATCAATATTGATGACGCAAGAAAAAGCAACTTCACGCACGCGCAATTGTTATTTACCTGCAAAGGAAGAAACAGACATGTCGTCGGTGTACCTACTAATCATCGGGCTGCTCCTATTTGCAGCTACAAATGGAGATGATACTCAACAAAAAGGTATGAACCTTATCCAAATCATGATTACTATCCATAACAGTTGAATTTAGAATTTCAATGAATTTTGCCAGGCAACAAAACAGCATTAAGGGCCAGTGATGTTTGGGATCCAATGCCAGAAAATGAAGGATTGCCCAAACATGTTCTATTCATACTTCGAGGTTAATTAATCATCACTCTGAATTAAATTTTAAATGAACTTTGGTAGAGTTCATTTTAGATTACTCAATTCCAAAAATAGTTCTGTAAATCGAATACCAAACAATAATACTTTCTTCAAGTTAAAAAAAAGAACAAAAACATCCAGATAGGACTTGGAGCAAGCTTTTTTCTTAGAGTGATACATTTGCGCGCAAATTTTCTTGTCCTAAAAATCAAAAATAAAATATATAATCAAAGGTTTGACATTTTAATGGATAATCGGATAAGCTACTCATACTGACGATATAGGGCAGTGGTTCTCAAATGGTGTTCGGCGGAACCCTAGGGTTCCGAGAAAGGATTCCCCGAGTTTGTACTTTTTATAATAAGTGATGAATTTTACATCCTTTCATTACATTTAGATACAACCTATTATTTAATAATTTATTTAATCTTTCGGTTTCCTTTATGAAATTATTTCTAATAAAATGCAAAGAAATTAGAAATGGCGTTTTTCAAAATAAAACATAATGTTTCTTATAAGAATGCATTCAATAAATTATGAAAAGAACAATCATTTCTAAAATACTGCATTAGAGTTTCCTATCTCGCTTTACAAATCAAAATAATAAAATTCTTTAATAAAGAAATATGTTTCCCTAATAACCATTTTCAACGTTTATAACAATTCTTTTAAGTTTTCCTTTCGAAATAAACCATAATCTGGCTTATTTTATTCATTTTCAGCTAATTTATTTACACCAAAAGCAAATTTATAACTAAACTAGGTGTGGCACAAGAACTGCAAATTTAACCGCTTGGCATGAAATCTAATTTAAGATTTATTGGTGAAAAATTTTCATTCCTCTAATTAATTATTTAAAATATAGGACGAAATTTTAAATGTAGTATATAATAAAACAATCACAATTACCTTTATAAACTTTATATCTGGATTCCGCGGGAAGAAGGTTAATTATTTAGAGCTCCGGTAGCCAAAAAAAAGTTGGGAATCGCTGATACAAGATACTTGTATAAGTAATACAGGATTTATAAGCACCTCGAAAAAATTTATAACTGGTATTAATTTCGTTAAAAAGAAGCTGGAAAATTCTTATTATTAGTTTCTACTGTCGAATCAAGGATGCCAACAACTCCACTTTATGCAAAAAATTTAATTTAGTGGTAGCGAATTACTTAGTAAAACTTGTAGCTAATTACGGCTGCTCTTTAAAAATGTCACCACGAGATAACTGTTATATAGTTGCATTTCATATCATACTTTGAATTTTTGATGTTTAGTGGTGGAAAAATTACTTACAATGAAAAATATTACAATAAATATAATTGAAATTTTTTTTTTTTTTTTACCACTAGAGAATACTTTTTTACAAAGCTGGACAATTAGGCATGTCTGTCGATTTAATATATACAAGTTTTAATTTAAATATTTAATGAGATGAATGAAATTATGATTTCATTTTTAAAATTTTCTTATAGTGAGGTTTCAAGTGAGATGTATACTTATTTTAAGGAACGATGCTTAAATGTTTGTCTGTTAGTCTACTTCTGAAATGATTTTTTTCTAAGATTCATAGTTGAAAACACTTGTTCACACATATAAGATAAAGCAAATAGACTGATTTTTTGGCATGAAATATTAAATTTAGGAAACTAGCTTTTAGTAATAATTTGTAAAACTTTGGCATATTTAGAAACAACTCCTTCAGGTGGCGCCAATCTCCGACTATTCAATAAAGAACTTCTGTTTTCAAAATTTTACCAATTGAACTAGCCGTCTGTGCTAGCTATTTCTATTAATTTATGTTTTGTAGCAACAAAAATAGAGAAAGTAAAAAAAAGTCAACAGCACTTTGTTAAATAAAAAAAGAACAAAAATAGCTTGGGACAAAGTAGACAAGAAAATGGATGTATATTGTTTGCATTCGCCACGAATCGGCAAGTTAAAATTCTATCCGCGGGCCGGATGAAACCCTCCGGTGGGCCACTGTTTGCCCGCGGGCCGTAGTTTGCCCATCCATGGCTTAGGGGAGAGAGCGTTCACCTTCCAATGTGGTGAACCGGGTTCGAATCCCAGTGATGGCTGATACGAATCATGCACCCGGCTTGAACCGACCACAATGCTGATGTAAAAATATTTTTATTGGTAAACGGATAATGGGTTAGAGTCCCCTTGTCGTCAGGCTAACCGTGGGAGGCTTTCGTGGTTTTCTTCTCCATGTAGCATAAATGCGGGTTAGTTTCGTCAAAAAGTCCTCCACGAACGCTAACTTTTCTCCCAATACTTGATCCAGGAGTTCCCTTGTCTTCTGGAGTGGATTCATAATTACAAGGTTACGGGGTTGAACATAAGTAGTCGTAAAATTGGGTCGGCTGCTCAACGACGGTTATAAAATAAAAACTATAAAAGAAAACAACAATATAAAAAAAATTACATTAATATTACTATCGATTTTTAATTTTTCCAAACAAGTATGAGCCCAGTAATAAAAGATTTCCTTCTTTTATATTAACAGGGTTGCTACAGGCGACTAAAATGTTAAATACGGCGATTAATAAAAGCAATAATCTATTTTAAAAATATAAATTTACCAACTGTTTTCAAACATCTTTTTTTCAGTTTACTTTGGAAGGTTAATTCAAAGTATGCTTTATATGCTAATGAATAAAAATCTGGTACACCTGAATTAGAGAGGAAGAAGGGTCCCTCACATTTTACAAATGAAATGATTTCTAAGATTACAATTTTTCACTCAATACTTGTGTAACTAAATTTACAAATAGATATGTGTCTGAATTCTAAAAGAAAAAGTGAGTTTTATGATTGGTGAAAATCGTTACCCTTACTCATCCCCTCGCAGCAAAGTAAATATACCTGACCAATGAGAAAACTCGTTGTTTCAAATGTCACAGAGAACAGAATTATAATAAAAATTTTTAAAAAAATAATAAAAACAGTGAAACAGAATTTTAAAAATTATAGTTAAATGAGAGATAAATAATCTACAAGTAAGCAATTTCTTTTATTAATTATTTTTAAATTTTAAAATGATATATATATATATAAGTTTAAAATGAAGATAAAACAAAGGTAAATTACAGACAAATGAAAAAAGGAGGGGGGGGGGAAATAATAATAATGACAAACAAGTGGGAAAGAAAAAGAATTAGTTAATTTAAAAAAAAAAAAAAAGAGATAAAGTTTTTTTAAAAGACCGGAAAATAAAAGATATAATCTTTTCATCAGCCCACACGATCTGAAAAAGAGTGCTTTCTAATATTGTATCAATATAGCCAAATCAAAATATATCAAGACAATAGTGTGCGGAGCACTCAAAATAACTTTTTTTTTATTACAAAAATTAAGACAAAAAAAAAAAAAAAATTAAACACAATAAGTAAAAATAAAACACAATAAGTAAAAATAACACGTAAAAACAGAAAATAAAATATAAAGGAAGAGCAGAATAAAACAAAATCTATGAAGCGAGTAGTGAAATATAGCGAACTTACATGAACGGAAAATTTTTCAAGAATGATTTAAAATGTTTACGTAACAAGATTGCCAGATTGCAAAATATGAAAACTATGAAAACAAAGGCGCAAATTGAGTGTAACTAGAGCAGTTTAAAGTGCGTTCTTGCTGCATTACTGCAGTCCGTTTGATTTGTTAGTTACCAAGGATGGGCCAGAAAACGGATGTGCGCGAGGTAATATTATACTGGATAATTTAAAGAAGTTGAATATAAATAATTTTAGAAAATAAATATATATTTAAGAAAAAAATATAAAATGGAAAAGAAAAAGAAACATGAATTGCCAGTTTTTCGCATAATTTTAGCCACGGATTTGCCCGAAATGGATTGGCACATGGAACAATTATATAAATTGACAAAGAAATCTTTTTAGTAAATAATTTTAGCCACGGATTTGCCCGAAATGGATTTGCACATGGAAAAATCGTATAAATTAACAAAGAAATTTATTAGTAAATAATTTTACCCACGGATTTGCCCGAAATGGATTTGCACATGGAAAAATTATATAAATTAACAAAGAAAAAAAAAGAAAAAACTTATTTTAGTTACTAATTTTAGCCACGGATTTGCCCGAAATGGATTTGCACATGAAAAAATTGTATAAATTAATAAAGAAATTTTTTAGTAAATAATTTTAGCCACGGATTTGCCCGAAATGGATTTGTACATGGAAAAATATTATAAATTAACAAAAGAACTTTTTAGTAAAAGAATTGTTTTAGTAAATAATTTTGACCAGAGATTTGCCCGAAATGGATTTGCACAAGGAAAAATTATACTAATTAAGGAAGAAATATTAGTAAAAAATTTTTTTTGGCCACAGATTTACCCGAGATGGATTTGCACATGGGAAAATTGTATAAATAAAGAAAATTTTAAGTAAATATATTTACAAAATATGCGATTAACTCAATGATTTTATATAGAATTTTATTACTTTAATTGGGTATCTATTGTTTTTTATCAAATTTTGAAAGAGTTTATCGATTTGTTTTTTGGATAAGTAAATATTACTACATATTCTTTTAATTCTATTAATTTAATTAAAAGTAGTATTTAAATAGATGCTCCTAGAAACATTAGAATTCCAAGTAATTAGTTTATTAAAATTAAAATCATTTCTTTTATCGTATAAATCAACAAAGCAGATATTTTCTTCTTTTATATCCAAATCCAAAAAATTGAAATTAATATTATCATCATGATTACGAAGCAAGATTAATTCCTCGGGCTAAATATCATTTAATAAAATAGCATAGTCTTGAAAATTAAAGATAATTAAGTCATCAATATATCTAAAAACAAATTTAATACTAAGAGTGTAATTTTTTTCATAATAATACAAAAATAAGTTAGCTAAGAGAGATGAATAATTAGAACCTTGTGGTATTCCATCAATTTGAAGAAAAATATCCCTTCCATTGTAAAGATAATTATTAAAAAGACAAAAATTAATCAGAATTTCCCAATAATCAAAATCGCAACAAAGGATGTTTTTGAAATCATAGTAATAATTCAAAAGGACATCTTTTAGTTTAGAAAGGGGAATGCTATTGAAAAGATCCTGGAAATCAAAAGTTGCAATAGAATTAATTTTATTATGTCTAATGAAATCTAAAATCGGTTGATTATTAGTGATAATCCAAGAGAAGCCTTCTTTAGAAATACTGTTAATAATTTTATTTAAGTAGTTTGAGAAAATGGTGCCAGGTTTAGTTAGATAAGTATTAGATCCACATGTGATAGTTCTAAATTTAACAGGAATTTTATGAAATTTCGGACTGATAATTAAGTAAGGAAACTGTATAATGCTAATTTTAATTTTTAATCTCTTATATAAAGCTAAAATTTTTTAATGACAATATTATTATTCAAATTACTAAGTTTAAAATTTTTACTATTTTTTAATTCCGTATTTAAAAGTTCAATATAGAATTTTTTACAGAAGATTGCATAGTTATTGTTAGCTTTGTTTATGGGAGTAATTACAAAATTTTTTTGAAGTTGCTTAATTGATTGAACAATATTATAAAAAATTGTTGGATTGTTACTGTTATTTAATATGTTATTTTATTCAATACAATTACAATTTTATACAATTTTCCCATGTGCAAATCCATTTCGGGTAAATCTGTAGCCAAAAAAATTTTTTACTAATATTTCTTCCTTAAGTAGTATAATTTTTCCTTGTGCAAATCCATTTCGGGCAAATCCTTGGTCAAAATTATTTACGAAAACAATTCCTTTACTAAAAAATTCCTTTGTTAATTTATAATATTTTTCCATGTGCAAATCCATTTCGGGCAAATCCGTGGCTAAAATTATTTACTAAAAAATTTCTTTATTAATTTATACAATTTTTCCATGTGCAAATCCATTTCGGGCAAATCCGTGGCTAAAATTAGTTACTAAAATAATTTTTTTTTTCTTTGTTAATTTATATGATTTTTCCATGTGCAAATCCATTTCGGGCAAATCCGTGGGTAAAATTATTTACTAATAAATTTCTTTGTTAAATTATACAATTTTTCCATGTGCAAAACCATTTCGGGCAAATCCGTGGCTAAAATTATTTACTAAAAAGATTTCTTTGTCAATTTATATAATTTTTCCATGTGCAAATCCATTTCGGGCATATCCGTGGCTAAAATTATCTGCAAAACTGGCAATTCATGTTTCTTTCTCTTTTCTATTTTATATTTTTTTCTTAAATAAATATTTATTTTCTAAAATTATTTATAGTCAACTTCTTTAAATTATCCAGTATAATATTACCTCGCGCACATCCGTTTTCTGACCCATCCTTGGTAACTAACAAATCAAACAGACTTCAGTAATGCAGCAAGAACGCACTTTAAACTCCTCTAGTTACACTCAATTTGCGCCTTTGTTTTCATAGTTTTAATATTTTGCAATCTGGCAATCTTGTTACGTAAACATTTTAAATCATTCTTGAAAAATTTTCCGTTCATGTAAGTTCGCTATATTTCACTACTCGCTTTATAGATTTCGTTTTATTCTGCTCTTCCTTTATATTTTATTTTCTGTTTTTACGTGTTATTTTTACTTATTGTGTTTTATTTTTACTTATTGTGTTAAATTTTTTTTCTTTTTTTGTCTTAATTTTTGTAAAAAATAAAAAAAAAAATACAAAAATTTTTGAGTGCTCCTCACACCATTGTATTGATATATTTTGCTTTGGCTATATTGATACAATATTAGAAAGCACTCTTTCTCGGATATAATCGTGTGGGCTGATGAAAAGATTATATCTTTTATTTTCCGGTCTTTTAAAAAAACTTTATCCTTTTTTTTTTCTTTTTTTTTTAAATTAACTAATTGTTTTTCTCTCCCAGTTGTTTGTCATTATTATTATTCTCCCCCCCCCCTCCTCCTTTTTTCATTTGTCTGTAATTTACCTTTGTTTTATCTTCATTTTAAACTTATCTTATGAGTTCTATTTACTTGCAGCTTATGGGCAATAAATGATACTTATTGTTTTTCCTAATTTTTTTCTGTTTTTCTTTTGTATTTATTTATTTTGCTATATATATATATATATATATATATATGCGCCTAGTGGTACGGATGCCACAGGTTCGCCATCTCTGCAAAAGGTTCAACCCATCTGATCTGACTCAACGTAATGACTTTTTTCTATGGTCTCTTTTCAATATGAAAATGGGCTTTCTTTAAAAAATTTATATTATCATACATCCAGACAAACTTTCACACATATATATACAGAAAGTAGATATATCTATGCTTATCGTTATATTTATTAAATATGTATGAATAATATTTATATTTATTATATATCTATGCATAATGTTATATTTATTATGTATCTGTGTATAATATTACGTTATATTTATTATATATCCATGCATAATATTACGTGATATTTATTATATGTTTATGTATAATATTGTATTTATTACCTATTTCAACAAAAAAGTTTATTTAAAAAAAAATTTTATTTACTTTGAAAAAATGTTTTTAAAAATACTTTTTGCCGACTGATATTACGTAACGAATTTATCTGAATGTGATTTAACTTTCCATTTCCACAGATATTCCCCACAGAAATCGCCGGAGTTTGACAAACTTGTATACCATGTGGACGGAACTGACGGGTACAGAGGGTACAAAATTTATAAATTATGGAAATTGGTGTGGTTTAGGTGGAAGTGGAACTCCAGTGGATCCACTGGATGGGTATGTATTGAGAAGTATTTATCGGACTTTTTTAAAAGAATACTTAAGGCAAATTATGTCTTTAAAAATCATCACATGACAAAGTGTTTTTTATTTGTGTGCTTTGTGA
Source organism: Parasteatoda lunata (assembly GCA_949128135.1). Classification (NCBI taxonomy): domain Eukaryota; kingdom Metazoa; phylum Arthropoda; class Arachnida; order Araneae; family Theridiidae; genus Parasteatoda; species Parasteatoda lunata. Next base: position 20,191,344 of record OX421977.1, on the reverse strand, counting down.
AGCTTTTTAACATTAATTATTTTTTAAAAACTATAACAATGATTAGGGTGTTTTCGCACTTTTAAGTTAGCTTCCATACGCTCCCGAACGTAAGATTAAAGCAACTGCGTTTATTTTAGATGCTGCGTATCTTTTCGTTATGTTGACTACAAGTTCGCTGTTTACAGCTCTTAAATGCTGTTTCCTGTTTAAGCTCTTACCTTCGAACTAAAAACATGGACATGGAATAAGAATTCGAAGAAATGCATTGATGAAATTTAGAAATGAATCGTGTGATATTACACAATTGGTTCATTTAATTAAAAAATAATTTTATTCGGTTTTGCTTAATATTATGTTTGTCTAACTGTACTAGTTTCATAAGAAAGTAAATATATTTTCGCTGTTTTAAAATTATGAACTATATTTATATGTATTTTAACTTTGCAATTTTGTTAAGAGAAAGTTAAATAATCATTAGAAGTTCAAAATTATTTTTTTTTTCCAATGGCAGGCACTGAATTTGAATCTTTGCCTATGAAGATGCCAGAATTGTTGCTCATTTCGCTTTACCCAGTGGGCACCTGTGAACCAAAGTCACGGAGGCGAGCAACATTGCCCACGCGACACTGCCACAAACCCGTTTATAGGGTAGGCCACATTCACACATCACACACAACAGAGGACAGCACAAAGAGAGAGAGAGAGAGAGAAACATCCATGCCCAGAGCGGGATTCGAACCCGCAGCCAATGGCTTCACTCGGCCACCTGGCCGGCAGTTCAACATTATTTTAAATGTTAAAATAATAAGGTGCATTCTCTATCGCTGAATTCATCAAAATCTACAATCTACATATTTTTTCTGCTCCAAGAACTGCAGTTTTAAGTAGAGCAAAACATTTTAAATCGTAGGCCACAGCCTGAAAAAGATAGTCTTCATCCATCGTAAATATCTCATTTTGTGGTCAAAGTTAAAATGACATTCCACTACGTTAACGTTTTTAGCTTACGGATTTTTGAAAAATCTCTTATGCACATTTCACCTGAAATGACGCATGCGCATTAACTTGAAATCTGACGTACGAGAGCGTACGGAAACTTACTTAAATTTTCGAAATCTTCCTATTATATCAGCTTACTTGCTTTATCATATCAAAATGAATCTTATAGCACAGGCCAGGTAATGTACAAATCATACTTTTATTACAAAAAGTGTTTAGACACTAGAAATCAAAAACTGGTATTGGATATTCTGTAGCATATGGGTATTTCTGTGTAAGAATTGGTGATCCTGGCGTATATGATCATTCAAGACATTAAAAAAATTTATCTAATCTGATTTGTTATTCAAAAACTAATTCAGTAATTGCAGTTCAGCAGCTTTGTATCATAGTTTTCTTCATTGGTTATACATGCGACAAAATGGATTTGTTTCTAATCTCCTCATTTTAGTACTCAAACCTAACTTTTTTTATTTATATTAGATGCTGTCAAAGCCATGATTTGTGTTACGACGAAATAGCGCTGTCTACTTGCCAAGAGGAAGGAGAAAAAGCTTTGTATGGCAAAAACTATAACTACAAGATAGAGAATGAAAGAGCAACATGTGGTAAGTATGCATCATAAATGTGTACATTTATAACTTTTCTAAAGATTATTTCTCCCAAATTAAGTACTTCTATATAACCAAATAACTCCTCCGGGCACAAAGTCTTAAGCTATAAAAAAAGGACGCATTTTAAAGATATAAGCTTTTGATAATACTTCCTCACCGAAATTAAATAGAAAGTAATTAGAATTAAATGACTTTTTTTCGCCATTTCGTATAAAAAATTTAAACAGTTACAGTAAAGCTAAGACCTTAGAATATCTTCAATTTTCTCATTAAAAATTTGTAAAAACTTATTTTACTTTAAAATTTCTGTTTTAGTTCACGACGACTGGAAAAAATATTTCACCTCGAATGTTGGAAAGTACGTCTATTATCGTGATTTCTGATTAAGTTTCATAAAAATTCTATTTGATTTAAAGCTTGTGTTGAGCTTTAGTTCTTTACCTATAGAAGAGAATATTTCGTACAAACCACGACTTTAAAATCCACTTTTTGTAAAAAGTGGATTTAAAATTTAACAATTGAAGCCATAAATTTTGTAAAAAATCAAACAGGCCTATAAATTTGCGTTTACTAATTATTTTTGATCCAATGAATCGACTTTCAAATCCACTTTTAATAAGCCATAAATTTAGTGAAAAGTCAAACAGGCCTATAAATTTATATTTACTAATTATTTTTGATCCAATGAATCGACTTTCAAATCCACTTTTAATAAGCAATAAATTTAGTGAAAAGTCAAACAGGCCTATAAATTTATATTTACTAATTATTTTTGATCCAATGAATCGACTTTCAAATCCTCTTTTAATAAGCCATAAATTTAGTGATAAGTCAAACAGGCCTATAAATTTATATTTACTAATTATTTTTGATCCAATGAATCGACTTTCAAATCCACTTTTAATAAGCAATAAATTTAGTGAAAAGTCAAACAGATCTATAAATTTGCCTTTACTAATTCGAATAAGCCTTCAAATTTGCTTTTATTAAATCTTATTAAAAGCCAATATCATTCGATAAATAGGCAACCAAATTTGCCTTAACTAAGTCTTTGCTAACTACTTTTATTGACACGTTGAATGCCGGTGACCGAAGCCAAGATTATTAAAAACACATAATTTGAGTAAATTTTTAATGCTTTTAATTTTTTTAATATTATTATCGTTACTAAAATGGTTTGAAGAAATTAATGCAATACATACTGAGAAAATCATTTTGACCAGGTGGACAAGCCATGCAAAATTAGCGTGGCATTCAACGTGTTAATACAGTAAGAGTGTATTCTTTCTAGTGTATCGTATCTGTTACTGTGAATGACAAAAATTGGTGGTTGTTGACTTCCACCGGTGAATGTTGACAATCCCATAGCTATTTTGGTAAATGTCCGATTTATTTACAAAAATCTCATTTTATAAACAGTCTAGTATGATACTTAACAAAACAATGGTTCAATATGCGAAAATTTCTCCGGATTGTTGCCAACAAATTTCGTATCAGTATAAACTAAAGTCAAATTGTCTCTATTTTTAAAGGTTACTTTAAATGAATTAAAAAATTTTTTTATAAACAGCTCAAACTATTTTTTTAAAGGGTTACAATTATGTCTATATTTTTTTTTAAGTTAATTTGATAGCTATGACACTGACCAAGATTTAGAGACAATTTTAGGTACTATAGAGATAAAATTCAGGTACTATAGAGATAAAATTCAGGTACTATAGAGCTTGTCCACCACCATAGAATAATATGTTCGGAAACGTCAGCAGGAACCTCTTCACTGATAATACATACTTTATAAAAAGATAAATCAATATATATCAAAAAATATCAATATATAAATCAATATACATAATCGTCTGAGCTGATGTAAAGATTATATCTTTATTTTCCGGATTTTTTAAAAAGAATTCTATCCTTTTTTTCCTTCCAGTCTTTGTTATTTTTTTTTTTTTAATTTCTCTTTTTTCCCCTTTTTTCATTAGTGTGTAATTTTCCTTTGTTTTATCTTCATTTTGAACTATATATATATATTATTTTTTATTTTTTTGTGAAAAATTACCTTTCCCTTTTGATACACTGGGAATAAGTACATTTCTTGCTGATGTCATCCTATTATAAAGATAAATTTTAAACAATCAAGTGATTTTAACTTGAGAAAAAGCGTTTTAGGTATTTTCCAATTTGCAGTCCACTAAAGTTTAACGGGCGTCATTGTTTTTACCACTGTATTTTAACATTTTTTATTTCAGAAATACAACAAAAAAAATGCCACTGATTATACACACAGAAAAAAAATTTGCGTATAAGCAAAAAAAAAAAAGTTTAAGAAGACGTACATCATAAATAAGCAAGTACAACTACATAATCGCAGCGTACAACTGAGAACAAAAAATGCAAACTATCGTTTTATAAAATACTGTAAGCTCCTTTTTTAGCACCACTAAACAAATCAACTGCAAAAAATTCCACTAATTTCTTTGGAAGTACACGTTATTTGGCCTGATGATAATATTTTTAAAACTGTTTGTTCCAAAAATTAAATGTTTCTAAGGAAAAACTGTTCCAAAGTAACCTACAAAATAATTATAAAAGTCAAATAAACTATCCCACTTAAAAATAAATTTCACGAGATCTGAAGAGACCAGATCCATTTTCCCACCTTACGAAATATTTCACCATATAGGAATAAAGTAAACACCTTTAAAACTGAATTTCTGGCATCACTCTTATTCGGAAACTGTTTTTTTGTCAACAAAAAAAAACGTATCCTTTAATAGGATATAGGTTAAATTTATCCTATCCAATACCAGTAAATAGATACCAATACTACTCAATATGACACCAGGTAGTAATAGCGTAAACACCTTTCAATCTGAATTTCTGACGTCACTCTTATTCGGAAACTATTTTATCTCAACAAAAAAAAACTTATCCTTTGATAGGATATAGGTTAAATTTATCCTATCCAATATCAATAAATAGATACCAATACTACTAAATATGACACCAGGTAGGAATAGCGTAAACACCTTTAAATCTGAATTTCTGACGTTACTCTTATTCGGAAACTGTTTTTTCGCAAAAAAAAAAAAAAAAAAAAACTTATCCTTTGATAGGATATAGGTTAAATTTATCCTATCCAATACCAGTAAATAGATACCAATACTACTAAATATGTCACTAGGTAGGAATGATGTAAACACCTTTATATCTGAATTTTTGACGTCACTCTTATTCAAAAACTGCTTTTTTTTTCCTTTTTTTTTTTTCGAAAAAACACTTATCCTATGATAGGATAAAAATTGGATAGGATATTGGTTAAATTTATCCTCTGATAGAACGACAATTTAAAGAACATTCCTGGCTTACCGAAAAAAAACTTTCGTTGAAAAAGAATCAATCAAAAGCAGGTTGTGTAGGTTATTTTGGAACTATTACCAATAACTGCTGCTCTTAATTAACTAGCTCCTTGAAAACCACTGGAGTAACTCATTTCTACAAACAGAATGGCGCAATAGTTTGTCAGTGGTTTGCATTTTTAGTTTTCGCTTGAAACACGTAGCTCATTTTTATACGAGTTCCAATATGATAAGATGATCCATGACTTATGAATTCCAGTTGAAGCTGAAAAATTCGCAACGGAGCCAAATTTGACTAAAAAGATTTTGAAAAAATTTTACATTAAAACGTAACTAGACTTGTTTTTTTCAATTTCAGATAAAAATGACGACACTTGTGCAACGTCTCTGTGCCTTTGTGACGTCGTTTTGAATAATTGCATTAAGTCTAATCTTCATCTTTATAACCCTGAGCACTATCATGAAGTAAGCCTCTCCGAAGCCATGATGCAAGGAAATTACTTGAAGAACTTTTTGTGATCCGGAAATATTTGCACTTGGAACCAAAAAAATACAAAATTTTAATTTTTTTAAATATTTGCACTTGGAACCAAAAAAATAAAAATTTCTAATTTTTTTAAATATTAATTGTTAATTTATTCATATAAAGCTGCATTTATAAATATAGCGATGAATATTTATCTGGATGAAAGTTACTTCTGATATTTTTTCAATAAATTTTTAATACTAAAGCAAAAACGCACACGAAAATTTTAAATCTATAATATTTCTTTCATCACATCCACGCAAAGAAAAATTACTTAAAAGTATTTTAATATGAGCATTTTATCAGTTTCAATCGTAGTTTTATAAACTCGTTTTTAGATTTATTATTGTGCCATTTATATTTGTGCTAATAATTGAATTTTGTTCTTATTTTATTCTATTCTTTTATAATTTTATTTATCCGTAACCTCGATAAATTAAACATTCCTCAATCGATAAGTATTTATCTTAGCTCATGAAACGATCAGAGCGACTTATTTGCAATACACAATTCTGGAACAGAAACGTCCAGCCAGTTTGAAGCATTTAAATCAAATAATTGTTCAACTAAATTTTGAAATAAATTTATCAGTTTTAATCTGAATACCTTAAATTTAATGTTCATTCTTCCTCTTCTCTTCATTTTCCTAGTAATAATTAAAATTGTAATTTAAAGCATGTAGAATATTATGACTGTTTGATGTACCCCACCGATTTTTTGTCACGCGTTTTGTCAAAACAACATCTTTCTCTGTTCTATATTTGATTCGACTTTTGTCTGTATAACAACGAATGTTGAATAAAAATTCTAATGTCCGTAAATAGTATCTTTTGTGATAAAAAAAAATAAATATTTTATGAACTGTCACAGTTTTAATTGATTATGCATGCTTTAAAACGAATATTTAATTAATTAGACTGACGGTTTTCAAACATTTACAGACAAGAAAACAGTCGAGAAAAAAATCTTGCAGCAAATTTGTGCGACAGAGCCTGAATTTTCTACCTATTGTTCCAAGCTGTAATTTAACATTTCCCCGACAGATGGCACGGCAAACTCTTCTTTAACTTCGATTCTGTTGTGATTTGCTTTCGTGCTCCGATTCATGTGATTTAGGCTGATAATGAACATATCTATAATATTGTAATACAATTTAAATGGATTAAATATTAACCAAACATAGTGTTGAGTTTTACAAAGTTTTTTTAATTAACAGATTTACTATTTATATGGTATCGTTTATCTAAAATAATTTGTTCTAAAAACAGTAACTATTGGAAGAAGAATTTCTGACTTATTGTCTGGTTACTTAATCGACAACTAAAATTTTTTTTCTTTTTCTATAACCATAAACATTTTCCTGTTATAAATTTTTAAAAACCGTCAGTCTAAATTAGAACACCCTGATTCTGTTTCAAATGATATGACAAGTTGCTAATTCTCATTGCTATGCATTTATCATAGTTTATTTCAAGTATTCATGACAATATAATAAGATTTATGCTTATTTCATATCAGAAGAAATCTAAATTTATGCAATTACAAAGTGAGAGTAAAGTTTCAAGTAAGTTATTTTATTTTCACAAATATACAAATATGAGAGCAAGTAAGCAAATATTTGCACTAATGTTCAAGCAAATATCGTCGCTTTGAAACTAAACCGTAACTAAAAAAAATCTAAAAATTAGATATTTAGGTCATTTTGTGTAAAAAATATAACCCTGTTAGAGAAACAATGTGTTATCTTCGTAGTTCCATAAAATTAATTTAGAGAGCAGATAAATCGTTATCGCATTGGCGCGATTCGCCCTCTTGGTTTTAGGGAATAGTGCAGCAGTGTACCAGTTGCAACAAAACCTTGGAGGACATAACGTCGTTTTGAAGCTAAACCGTGGTAACTCAAAAAAGCACGTTTTTCAAGGAGAGCGATTTTTTTCCCTACACTGTTGTATGTCAAAATTTGAAATGAAATATGTAATATTCGGAAGGATATTTTGAAGAACATTGTTGTATTTTGAAATAACTCTCCACTTTTAATAAAAGTTTTAGAGAAAAGTGCTGCAACTCAAAGTACCTTAACTTATTTCGAAATTACCACAAAATTAGAAATGCTACAAGAATCAGTCCTGGTTCATTGAAAAATGTAAAGAAACAGGGTTTTTTTAATGTAAAATATTTCGCAATAGTCGCCATAGCTTCGAGTCAACCTGCGGTGGAAGTTCCTGAAAAGTTCGCTCTCCTGTGAAACTTGCTTTTTTGAGTTACCACGGTTCAAACTGATTTTGTTATTTTCAGTTTCACCATGCTTATTTGAATTTCGGCAGCGTTTTCCTTTCTTGAAAATTATTTTGCGATCGATGTGTATTCTAATCAGATATATACCCTGTATCTAATTACATGGTACACATAGTTAAATAATGTATAAAGGACGGGTATTAGTAATCACCATGCATAACTTTTCCAATAATTTTTACATTCAATTTCATTTTATATAAATTTATACATTTGATCAGAAAGTCATTAACGATTGAACTGATTTAAGCTCAGCCTTGGTTGAAACTGTCTCCATTCCTATAGTACTTTTGCTGCATTTCACGAACTAGCCTCGTAGATTTACGTTCTTTTCATTTACACTTTCAAGGATGGACCACGTGATTTACGTTTTTGAATGAAATCTGTTAGTTTTTCATCTTATTAAAATTGTCTAATTTTTTCCTGGTACTCTGATTTAAGTTATAGTATCTTCAGGGTTATCTCGAAATTTTAGGCCAGTCGAGAAATTTTTTTAAAGCGGTAACAGAATTTAGAAAATATAGATGTTTTAAATTATTCGTATCTAGCAACAAAAAAAAATCTGCCTTAAGAATGTTTTTATATTGCTTAATTTTGCAATGCTTTTGTAAAGTGGTAGAAGCTAAATTCAAATAATTTTTAGGAACCTGAAACGTCCGGAAACCGACAAATGAAGAAGAAATTCCAACCGACCATTAGGTGTTAAGCTATTATTAAACAACTGGGTGCCTAGGCCGCGCAGCGGCCCCTAACCCATCCATCTTAAAAATATTATTACAGTGAATATAAAATTTTGATTTATGTAACAGTGTGGTAACATAAAAATAACCATGATTAGAAATTTGTACAACTTGATCGATGAGATTATTACCCAACCTCAAAAAAAATTGTCAATATATGAAAAACACCCTTATGGAAAAGTTGATAATATAATTTTTTTTTTTTTTTTTTTTGCGACCTATTTCTTTAGCTTTAATAAAAACATAAATATTTACATTATTAACATATTGTGGCCGACATAAATATCTTGGTTAAACAAAATTAATTTAAAACATGAAACACGTGTCTCTCTAATTTAAAAAAAATGGAACCGTTTTTTTAAAACGATCATAAGTGGAGTAATATAATATAATCCAGTTATAACAAACTTATGTCACGGGCGTGCCCATGAAAAGTTCGCAAAATAATTTTGCTGATGTAAGGACAAAAATTTTAAAACTTTCACAAAAGACAGAATTTTTAGAACATGAAATATCCGATCATAGTTTTGCAAAAAAATGCAAAAAAAATTGGGCTTGCATTTGAATGGCATCAAAGTCAAATAACAAATTGTGAATAAAACTATCATTGCCATTCATGATCATACCTGAATGAATGAATTTCAAACTCTTTTTCGTTACACTTATTTTTTCTAAAAATACATTTCATAAAAAATAGTTTCAATCACTATCATAGGGCTTTTATGAATGAATCTATTGTTCAGAATGCGTCTTACTGAAAGTATCTTAAGAAAAGCCATTTATTGTTTGTTAAGTATTAAATAACAAAAAAATCTTCGTCATATATGGTTAAAATTTTTGCTCTTTAATTTTTTTTAAATTTAAAATATAATTAATAAAACTAATGGCCATTATTATAGCATCTTTTATTACAATATATGATTCCTTAAAGCTTGTTTCCAACAAACTATCCTGTATATTGATGCATAATGAAAATTATTGTTATATTTTTCTTTAATTTTTGACATGCCAGCATAAAAAGTTCCGTCACTTCTAATCTGGAGAGATAATTTACTATATCAAAGCTTATACATGCCTGAAAAAATTTAAAAAATGGTTATAATATTAAAATAATATTTTTTATATTATTATGTTTATAGCTATCAGAATATTTTTTTTTTCTCTCTCAGTAAATGTATGTAGATCCAAAGTCGGAGAATATGAAATTTGAATTCGATAGAGGAAGCTAATATTAAGAAATTTTCAGCTCCCTTGTAACAAAATTGGTATCTTCTTATTAATTTCTTCTAGGTGAGTACGCACCCTGTAAATTTAATGAACATCTTTCTCCTCTCTCATCTTGAACAAATTTTAAGGATTGTTTAGTATTTCTAACTGTCATAACTAAATGCTAAATAGAGTTTAATGCAAGTTAATAATTAATACTGTAATGACTTTTAAAACTATATATTATTATTTATATTGTTAACAAAAAGTTGTAACTTAAATACCTCGGCACATCCAAAAATAAACGAAAAATAACATAACTCTTTAACCACTGTTTAAATTTAAATAAAAAGCTTCAACCTTTGTTAAGGGTGACTAATTTTTAAATGTGATTAAATTAAAAGAGATTATATATATATATATATAATATTTAGATTATATATATATATATATATATATATATATATATATATATATATATATATATATATATATATATATATATATATATTTAGGGTCCTCCACCGCCAGACGGCAGGGGGACCCTAATCCAAGATCCATCTACCACTGAGGATATTTTACGAGGTAGGTGCGAGTCGGATGCGGAATTCGTATCGACCAGTCATTGCTGAGATCAAAGAATTCTGAACTGAAAATATTACACACAGCCCATTGGCAGCCTTTTTCTTATCGGATGGTATACTGTGTAAGAAATATTGTAAATAATGTGCATACATAGCCTTTTTTCCATTTTATCACCATTCATATAATCAGACTGATGTAAGAGGGAGCAATCCATCAAAAGCTGCGCACAGGAGTTGAGTCCACTAGCTGTGCACCTATGTTACCATTGTTTTTTCTTCTATATTGATCTTCCTGTCGTCCAAATACTAGACTATAAGCCTAACGATGTCATTATTTTATCTCTTGAGTCATGTTAGATTTGATAAGTCAGTGAGATCCCACCGGGGCTGGTACTGAGTAACTAAAACGATTTTATGTCTAAGGAATTTGAGTTCATTTAGCTTTAACATTAATAATATAAAAAAAATTTTAATTAGTTACTACTATCTATTTTTAAGGCAAAAACTAATTTCATTTTGATTTCATTTGATTTTTATATGTAACATTAGATTAATTAATAAGTTTTAAGGCGAGAACAAAACAAACTTTAAAAAATATTAAAAAATTATACAGCCCAATTAGCTTATGTTTCATTCAAAATGAAGATAAACATTCGAATTTCAATTTTAAAAAAGAATAAATATATTTAGTAATGATTAATAAGATTTTGTGGAATTTGTAAAAACTGTCCACATTAACTGTCCTCTTTCCTGTGCTCTGGCGACTAAAAATGAAAAAAGTGGTGACGAATAAAATACTATATTTTATTAAAAGAGATTAAAAATAGCAAAGTTTTCTGGCATTTTTTTTAGTTAACTCTTCAAGGTAAATGCAAACATGTTTCTTATTATGAATAAATAAAATGATTAGAGTTTCTACCACTTTTTACATTTTAGTCGGCCGTGGCATCCCTGTCTGTATAAATCAGTTATGAAACATGCTTTCAAAAAATATGATAAAAGCTTAAATTCATTTTTATTTATTTTCTCTATTTAATTACACCATGGAACAAATTTTTCGTTGCATTCAAACATTTGATCTATTTGTACTTGATCTTATCTAATTCGGGTGATAGGGATTTTAAATCTAAAATTAAAAAAAATTTCGGAAAGCTACACATTTTTTCAAAATGATATTTTTAGTTCATTTTATTTTTATCTGAATGCACAAGTTTATAAGGAACGGATAACATAAGATTGTCAGAACAATTTTGAAGCAAAAGTTAAGGTCTCAATTTTGCTACCGCTTTTAATATTTATGGAAAATCCCTGGTAACAAAACTGAAAAGGAGGCGGGTCTCGTTAAGTTAAGCAGAAATCTTTTTTTTTTTTTTTTTTTTTAAATTTTATTGATATTTCATCCATTAACGCTTAGTGAAATCTGTTAAAAACAGATTAGGATAGCTGCAAAACTTTACTTTATTAGATCCGTAAATCCAGTTTCTGCTTTTTTAACTTCAATCTACTTAACCCAATCGAATCGCGCCGTTTGACGAATGAGACTCGCGTGCATTTGTTTCGTATAAATAAAAAGTTTTGAATAATAAAGAATTTCTTTCGCATAAATAAATATTTTGTAAAAGCGCTGTTTCCATGGCAGCGCATATTTTAATCTATAACAATGGATAGCAATAAGGAAATGATAGTTTACAAACCACACCTTGAAAATATGCAAACAGTAAGAAAAAAAAAGAAGAGCCAAATAGGTGCTCTTGTTTTCGAGTTATTAACGAACATACATCCAAATAGACTTTCGCTTTTATGTATTAAGAGAAGATAAGTCGAAAGATGATGTGAAAAAAAAAAAAAAAAAAAAAAAAAAAATAGAAATCAATAGAAGCGAATTTTCTACCAGAAGTTGAAAAAAACTCTACAAATACTGCCCCCTACCGTTGGGAACACCAAACACAGTCGAGAATAAAGTCAATAGTTATATTTGAGCCGTGATGGCTCAGGGAATAGAGCGTTCTATTTCCAATGAGGTGAACCGGGTTCGAAACCCAGCGACAACTGGTTGAGACGACTTCCGCATCCGACTTGCACTAACCGCAGTGCTAACGTAAAATATCCTCAGTGGTTGACGGATCATGGGTTAGAGTCCCCTTTCCGTGTGGTTAACCGTGGGAGGTTTTCCTCTCAGTAACGCAAATGCGGATTATTTCCATCAAAAAGTCTTCTACGAAGGCAAATGTCGCCCAATACTTGATCCATGAGTTTCCTTGTCTTCTAGATTGGTTTCAACATTGCAAGTCTACAGAGTTAAACACTAGTAGTCATAAACCCAAAAAATTGGGCCGGCTGTTCAACAACGGTTATTAAATAGTTTTATTTCCTTTCTCATTTTTTTCATTGCGATGTGTATAAGCAGCAGTTTCCTTCTCCTTATGGAACAAAACTAGATATGATTATATACAATGTAAATTAAATTTAAACAACATAAGGTTTTTAAAAATAATTGTATAGCACGTAAGATTTACAAATTTTACTATATACATGCAGAAAAATTTATTTAATTAAGATAACAATTATAATCTAACTGCGTTTGGATAGCAGAAAAATTTGGAATTTTGAAAATAGGACTGCAGATTGGGTCTGTACTTTTTACTACCAAGATGGTTACAACATTAAGGTTTAAACATAAAATTTTAATTTTGAAAGTGAAATGTTAATTTTTTTCCCACCACGATATACCAATTATTGAAACATAAATATCAAATTTATAAGATATACACGAAGTAAAATATGACCATTTAACATAACTTATAGGAAGTTTATATTGCTTGAAGAATCGTTTCACAACCACTTTATGGAATTTTCCTCCTGCCGACAGAATGGCAGCTATTTGCATTAATTTATTAGTATCGAAAAGTTAAAAAAAAAAAAAAAAAAAAAAGAAGGTTTCTTTTTTTTGTTTTTTAAAAAGTCGGTTTCTTTTTCCGAAACAAAAAGAGTTAGTAAAAGCAGTGTTTCATTATTCGAATTCATTTTGAAAAACAAGACGATTCTATAAACCATATTACAATAATAATTAATGTCGAAAACAGGATAAATTGGCAGCTATCTACTTAAAAGAAATGTGTATATAAAATGTGCACCCTTTCTCTTCATTAAAAAAAAGAATTTTCGTCGGATCGAATATTCTTCGTTTCATTCAGTTTAGCTGCGTCATACACGATAATTCCATCTATTTACGTCATTGTGACGTAGTTTTCGCGTGTACTGAAAATGTATTCATATGCAAATGCACTGAATAAATTAACTTCGCGAGCATTATAATTTGACATGTTTCAAACAGTGGTTGAAATCAATATCCTATAAAATAAGGTCAACATTAATCGTAATATTAACTAAAAGAACAATCCGTGCGAATAACTGGTTTTTCTGTTTTTTCCTCTTGTTTCATCATAAGAAGTTTCATGCTCAGATTCAGAGCTTGACCTTTTAAAAACAAGACTTTTCCGTCTAGGGTCATTAAAAGGACAGCAAAAAGAATCTTATTTCTCAGCATGAAAAAAAGAAGAAGTCAAACAAATTTTTGGAGTTTTACAACTTAATTTTATAGATGAAAGTGTTAACGCCATTAGCGTAAAATCAATATTTTTTCTTAGCAATTAAAATTTACAGCTATTTTGATTTACTAATACTAAAAAGAACAATTATTAACCAATTAGTTAATAGTGACTTTTCCGTTCGGATCTAAAAGAAATCAAGTGCTTAAAAGCTTGCTTTTTAATTCGCATTTATAAAATAAGTATCAAAAAAAGGAAATAAAAAAACGCGTTACAAATAATAATGTTTAATAAAATGAGGGTGAATAAAAATATGAGGATAAGAAAATGGAGATAGCTTCGAATACGAGTTTAGAAATTGAGAGATATTTGTCGGAATACGAGTTTTTAAACTGTATGACTTTCATCTTTTAAAAAAAATCAATTGGGATTTAATAAAAAATTAACGAAGTTTCAGATTGATTTAGTACATGATTTTTTTAAGATAAGGTATTTTGTGCTAGGTTCAGTTTCATTAACACCACATGAATTTATTTTTTTTCAAATGCGCATTTTAAGCTTTGTTTACATTCCTTAACACGCCTTTTGAGTTCTTTTATTATTTTCAAACGCGCATTTAGAGCAATATCCAAAATGAAAAGTTCTCCAACGAATTACTAATAAGTTCAGATGTTTTTGTCTATGTATGTGTTTTCATTCATTTATTTCGCCCTTATATTATATTACTCTTTTAAAAGGAAGAAAAAAAAAAAACAATTTTTATTAAGAAACCTACTATTAACAATTTATAACAGCATATAAATATTCTGCTACCAATTTTTTTAAGAACTCTAATATTGACGATTTATATTGGCATATAAATATTCGGCTACCTAAAAATAACTATGAGAAAATATGGACTTAATTTGTTCGTAAATAATCGCTAGTTTGCACTATTTTGTTACTCGGAGTATTTTCAACTTATAGATATGCCAGCTGCTCCGGATTCTCAAAATATTTTTTAAAAAAACGGCAGAGAATTACAAACTAAAATTTAAGTTAATTTTGTTAACTTTTTAAGAAACTAACCACAGTTTACCCGTAACAAAGTGGCGAATCACATAAGTCTTTGAATTATTTAGAAGTAGCGGTGAGTAAAATCCCTATAATTCGAATTTATTAAAACAAAGAATAATACACAGGGCCGTCTTAATAACATGCAGGGCCCCCAGGCATAAAAATATTTTAGACTCCTATAACATGCTATAATATTTAAAAACGAACTAAAAAACTTTACATATATAAAATAAATCATTTTTAAGATAGGATTTTAACAAATTTAAACACATTTTGATTACCCCAAAAACTCAACAAAAAAAAAAAAAGCATTTTTAAACTATGTATCATTTTTTAAAATAAAAATGGAGATGCTACCCAGTTGTAATCCTCAAGTAATAAAATAATTTTCAAAATCATGGAAATTAATTAAAATAATTAAATTAAATTAAATAAGCATAAAGGTATAACAAATTAAAATAAATTCAAAAGGTATGAATTATTTTGTCAAACTGAACAGTTATTAAAACATCTTTCAATGCCCAATTACCTAAAATTTTCATTGGAACGTAGAAAAATAGATTTCGGTTCCCTGTTTTAAGTTTTCTTGTTAATAAACTATTCAAATTATTGGTGATTGCATGATAATCAATCAAAATTTGTAAGAAAAAAATGCACACTTTATATAATGGAATATATTTATTTAAAAAAATATATAAGGCAATGTTGTTTATTCTTTTAACACAATTTATAAAAAGTAAGATTCTCATGGGCCCCTTGAGATCTTGGGGCCCCCGGGCACTGCCCAGGTGTGCCTATGCGTAAAGACGGTACTGATAAATACATTAAAGGACTACCACTCGAAAATCTTCTGTCTTCAACAAGGTAGCATCTCGGTATGCCCTCTAAAATTGCACTTGATAATTCCCCTCGTGGGAAACCGGAACTAATATTCTCCCAACAGGAAGGAACTAAACCAAACAGATTTTAAAAAGTAAGAATGCTATAACTACTTCCTTTCAACAAGAGGGTGAATCTTTTTCCACGTATGTAGCAAAATTCGCATTTTAATACCGAAATCTCCGAATAAAATATGAAATGAAAATGATCATTTTATAAGCTAAAATATTGTTTCTTTTTAATAAAAAAAAAAAAAAATGAAAACTAAAAATGGTTTAACTTTCATTTTATCTTTAAAAACTTAAGTGTTTACTTATGTTTTAAAATGTATCTCATAATAAAGGAAACAAATATGTTATATAATCACGTTATATGCATAGGTTTTCATTCATTTTAGTTAGATAATATACGCCAACTATTTGATAAAACATCTAGTGGTTTTCATGAATTAAGAGATTTAGATTGAAAAATGAGAGCATGATTAACGTAATTAATATAAATTTGAGCAATAATAATATAAATCGATGCAAACTTCATTTCTATAAAAAAAATTACGAGTTACGTTTAGAAAAAAATTCATTGAGTTTATTGTAAACCACGCGGTAAAAAAAATGGTACAAATGGTTCCACATTTCGCCGAATCTCAAACTTTTTAAACGAATCGAAACATTTATGCACACAATTATAATATTTGTTTACCCAAAGAAAATTTCAGGTAGAAAAAAAATTTTTTTTTAATAATATTTATTCATTAATTTATTTTTACTAATGATCATAAGTAAAAATGTTATGAATGTCAATGAATTGTGGGTTATAAAACTTTTTTACGCCATTTTAAATTTAAATTACACAATACAAAATTTGAATCAAATCGATTCAATTGTTTGTGAGTAATAAAAATTTAAAAAAAGCTTTACTTTTAAATTTTTATAACTAAAGACCTATTTAACCCATTTTTTTCAAGTTTCGCTTCGTGTCATTTATAATTTCAGAACTTAAAAATAGAGAGAAAAAAAAATTGTATTTCCTCCTAATATATTTTTTAAACCATTGTTAAATAAAATTTTAAAAAATTATAAATTACTTTTGATTTAACAAATTTTTAAAAATAGCATATAAAAATGTTTCACGTCGCCCGAGATATAGCGAAATATTCAAAAATTGAAATTAACAATCTTAAATTGAATCTTAAATTTGAACATTTAAGATCGGCACCCAGTTCATGAAAATCAAATCATTAGATAATTAGAACAAAAACTATTTAGAGTAATATCTTTCATATTTTGCATTTCATTTATTTTAAAAATTTTTAATAGTTTTAAACTAATAAATAATTGGATTATTGACGGAATGGAAAAACTTAACGTAGAGAATATAAAAAAATGTATAACTTTTCAGCTACTATTTTTAAAATCTGAAAATTTTTAGTCTCCATATTTTGAACTAGTTTGGAAAGTATGAGACATTTGAGTATAAATACTGTGAAAACTAAAGTGAAATGAACGAGCAAAGAAATTCGATTGTGATAGTTAATTAAATTTAAGTGAAAAATAACCATGTCGTAGTTTAATTTATTTAACAGAGCTGGAAAACCATAGAAGAAAGAAAGAAAAAAAGAAATTATTTTAACCTTGTGGAGAAAAAAAATTTCTGCTGAAATTGCACAATTACCACTCCAATGATTTGATAACCAACTTCCAAGGATCATTTTTTAGCAAAATAGAAACTCTACCTCAATAATTAAATAATTTTCTTGTACCTCCGATAGGTTACTGAGTATACCTTTCTGTTTCAGTTTCTTGGAACTAATAATTTCAGTTTAATGCTTTGAAAGATGATTATGTAATTTATTCTCATATTTTGTAATTTAATCAACATTCGCTCCTTTTTTATTCTCATATAATTATGTACTGATAAAAATAAAAAAATAGTTGCAAACATTTACAACAACAAAAAATAAAAATTAATATGATGTAAAAATAATTTCCTTCTTAAGTATTATAAAAAAATATAAATTGGTGAAGGGAAAAAAAGAAAGAAAATTAAAGTAAAAAAAAACTTTATTAATCTTTAAAAGTATAAAAAAGATGACTTAGCAAAACATGAGAGCATAAAACATATTCGATATAAACAATACATTTTTACTCAGAAATGTCATCAAAGAATTAAAGTAAAAAATAGTGTCAAAAAAGTACTAATAACAGGTAGAATTATTAACTGAATAAAACATAACAATAAATAAGATTCAAAAAGTATCTTATATATATTTCATGTTAATAACATTTTGTATCACAGTAGGTGTAGTAACTTTTAAAAGACACATTAAAAAACGTCTTAAATGCTTCTCTTATACAAATATATTTTTAATTAAAAAAAAAAAAAGATAGCACATGAAAGTAATCTGAAAAAACAATGGATGAAAGAAAAAGGAAAATTAGCAATCCTAAATCAATCCTAGGGAGATTTCTTATGAAAATACTCTGGTAAATAAAAATAATACAGATTAATCTCAATGTATGAAAGATCCTAGCTAGATTTATTTTAAACAATTACATCGCTGTAAAGACTAATTTTATTATAGTCAATAGTTACATAACAGTACAAAACTGAAAAAATTAGATAACAGATATGAAATCAACTGATTTGAAAGAGTTTTAAAGTATGTGATCTAAGTCATTAAATCAATCAGTGACTTAACACACAACTCTTAAGATATTTTAAGACTTCGAATAAAAATATATTTTTCGCATTCTTGTTGCGTTGAAGACCTAACTTTCGCTTTTAGGACTGATATTATACTTATCGTTGCCTCAAACTATGGAAAGCTTTACATAATAAGGGAAAATATCCCTGAGACAATTAAGTGTATGGATGGTTGACCATGTACAGCTAAGCACAGATGGTGCTTGGGGTTAAAATTCGTCGTTAAGGCTTTCGGGCTACTATTTCCGCTCGATTTTTACACCTAAACTTGAAAAAGCACACCATTCAATATTATAATACTAAAAGTGTTTACAATATAAAGCATTCTTTCAATTTAAATTAAACAAACAACAAATGAATAAGGAAGACTTAGTAAGCACGCTATGATGCAACCCAAATAATATCAAATGGTGATATCAAACTGTGATAACACTCAAAACATGACAAACTTTGCACTCTATTTATGTTTATATGTTATTTAACTTTTGATATTAATTTGCTTAAATTTCCTTTTGACTTATAACTAGTTAGAATTTGTAAATTACAAATCTCTTTTGAATGGTAAAATTGTGGATAAATTAAATCACAATTTACGATAATAAAACTTCCTAGAACATTAAACCTGTTAACACATTGCATAATATAAGCGGCGGAATATACCGGAAGTTTTCTAAATTTCTTACGGTTTTGTTTACTTCCATTCAACCATCCATAAATATGAAATTTCAAGCTTTTTTCCTCACCACCCAGAAGGGGTAAAGCTTGAGGCGCGTTTTTTTTTAAGTGGTGTCCCCCGGAGGCCTAATCCACTGCTCCTATAACCTATTTATACTATTGATTGAATATTATATAAAATACCCAGACCTTTAATAGCGATTAAATTAAAAAATGGAATATTTTGTATCAGTATACTAAATTTTCTACAATTAAAGAATTAGAAGGTGTATTGATTTAAAAACAGCATTTTAAATACGTCAGCCTCAAAATAATTAACTATTAACATTATTAATGCGATTCATGGAATAACTTACAGTTCAGATATTTTGTTTCATGAATAAAATAGATTTTTTCAGACTAAGTAGCTGCCTACTTGCTGTAATTGAAATGTTTAGTTTAAGTCAAAATAGTACATTATTCATTAGACAAATTATTAATACAGAAAATTCCAATCACAGCAAGCAGTCGTAATAGCTAATAAACTTTACCTGATAAGTGTGACCAACACAAATATTGATTGAGAAAGGAAGGCAACAATTAATTGACAAGCATGCAATATTATTTCTTACTAACTGTTGACTAAATTTAAGTACTAACTTATGTCAATAAACAATTCGCAGAATAAAAATTCTTTCTCATTATCTGAATATGCTTCATTCAAATAGCAATCAAAGGACGTTCCAAATTATTTCACACTACTTTTTTTTTCTTTTCAAAAATATGCTGATATTAACCAATCAAACAAAAAATTCTTTGCTCACTCATCTTCATTATTTCTATTATTTATCCTTTTTTTTTATTCTCAAATTTAGTAAGTTTCTTTTGTCATCAACAGATAATTCCATTTAGTAGATTTTAAAATAAAACATTATTATATCCATCTGACAAAAAAAAGATTCATTAAATGGTCATTTTAAAATTAAATACTCCATAGCCCAATAATTAAAAAGAAATTACTTTTGTATTTTATTCATAAAACTAGAATTAAAAAAAATACTACTATACCTTTTTTCCATATAATTGAAAGCCTTTGATTCAACTAATAAAATTCTCAGATGAAAATTAAATATGAATATTAAATTAAGACTTGTTAATTATTAGAATGACTTAATTGTTTGAAGTTAATGAATCTTAATAAGCATTTTAATTAAAATAAAAAATATTCTAAATCTAAACTTTAGTAAGTGAAGAAACAGGTTATAGTTAGGAGTGTTTTGTATCGCAACTGCACAATTATGCAGTTAAATGACACAATAAGTGTAAAATAGTAACCCGAAACAATAAATTTTAAAAAAAATGAGGCTGACAGTGGAGAAAGATATTCTCTAAATACACAGATACATTATGATCACCACGATTGAAGATAAGTCATAATATAGTTGATTTGAACGATATGGCAACCACCTAATATTTGTGATTTTTTTTTAAGATCACGGTGGATCTAGGAAAGAAAGTCAATAGAAATCAGGAAGTAGGACACAGACAATGAGAAGAAAGACTAAGAAAAGTGGGTACTTATACTTTTCACAGACCATGCTACTATAAATGGGAACTTAACGGCTAACAAGCCCCCTGTAAAGCAAATATCTATATATACACAAAAAAAGATTACAATGTTAAAACAAACAAAAGATAATTAATAACAATGTAATGTATAAGCAAAAACTTTTAGTAATAAACTTTAAGAAGAAAATAATAATTATAAATTCTCCTCACCGGTATCTTTAAATAAAGATATCTGAGTTATTTTCAAAATAAGAGGTAGTATATCAAACAATAATTTTTAACTACTTGTTGAATGATTTTGAACAAAGTTTGCTTTTCAGGGTTAGCTTTACGACATCAAAAACCAGTTGTTGACCTAAGAGAACTGCACAGCTAGTTTTACTTATAAAAACCTAAAGTAAGGAAACACATGAAAGAAACCAGGAGCAACTTTTCATTAAACTGATTATGCAATATTAACTTCATTATAATACTTAATGCATTACTTCAATTTTCATAATTGTTTTTTACATATGTATTAACAATTCCCAAATATATAGATTTGATTATTTAATAAAAAAAAATTCTAAAATTTAATGATCAACAAAAATACATCGAAAATGGTTAGATAAAAGCAAAAACAAAAATGGAACATTTGAGATTTTCTAAATAAATATTTGTCCAAATGATTTTAGACGTTTAACTATACTGAAAGCTGTCCAGCACCAAAAATTTACCTAACCCAAAATGGTAAACCAGCAAAATTTAATGGATTGTAAAATAGAAAATAAAGTAATAATAATAACATGGTCCGTTTAAAAGTTAAGTACCAGAAAATGTCTTTGGCGAATAGTCACATCTACGAAGAAGTTGTGTAAAAACTCACATATAAGCAACAAAGAATAAAACATTTCAATTCAAACAAAGCATATAAATTGTTAGTGTCTTTTGATGGCGTATACTAATTTAAAGTTCATGTCTTCATTTAGCAGGTCACAGAAGCACTTTGATTTGGAACATCAGCACCACAGAAAAATTGAGATCACAACACACATTTAAAAAACACTTTCAGACGTGTGCGTTGAATGACGATATATATGAAATGAATAGTGTGGAATGCATTGTAACGCAGAGTCAAAATGGGAAATGTTGCCTTAGAGTCAATTCTTTTCCTCAAGAAATTTCACCTGTTCCAACAATAATTGCCATATATAGCAGCTGTCTCACTTATAATATTAGCAGACCAACTAGCAGCTGTCTTGCCCAATACATTAACAAACCAACTAGTAGCTTTCTTATTTTAAACTTCAGCAGACCAATTAATAGCTTTCTTATTTTAAACATCCAGCAGACCAACAAGTAGCTTTCTTATTTTAAACTTCAGCAGACCAACTAATAGCTTTCATAGAATAAACTTTCAGCAGACCAACTAGTAGCTTTCTTATTTTAATCTTCAGACCAGCTAATAGCTTTCTTATTTTAATCTTCAACAGGCCAACTAGTAGTATTCTTATTTTAAAAATCAGCAGACCAACTAGTTGTCTATCCTGATTCCATAACAGACCTGCTAGGACTATCTAACTTCTTTTTTGACTTTGTTCTTTGAGAGAGAGAGAGATGAATATCACAGCTAAGTAAAAACTCTCATGCTGGCACCAATTACATAAATTGATAAAAAATATATTCCACAGTTTATACAGATGGTACATGATATAAAGAAAGGTCTTCGTGTGACTAGACAATAAGAAGTAAGCCAACAAGGGACACTAACACGATTCCCTTAAAAACATTTTGAGTTTTAAAAGTAAACTAAATAAAACAATAGATTTCATTCTTGGAATAAGCTTTGTCAAAATAAAATCTATTCTTAAAAGACACAAAATTAGTTAACGAACCCTTTTTGTCTCAAAGGGTGCATAAAAATACATTCATATTTTATACACATTGTACAACTTTATTATATTAAATTTAACTTTTAAAGCTTCAGTCATGTTGATAAAAATATTTTTTGTCTAGGTTTTTTTTAATTTTTTTTTTTATAAAAGTAAAATTAAAGAAACAATACTCGTTTCAAAATATGGTACACTTCCAATGAAGTTGCACCACATCTATCTTTAAAAAGAAAAAAAAAATCCTCACTTGCAAATCTCAATGAGATAGATAAATCGGTCATTCATAAGTAGGGAGCCCACACATTATAGTTACAATTCAACGGATTTATTTCATCAATGATTGTGTGAAATCGCGAGATTTTCATTTTAATTTAATCAATTTCTATTTCTTCAAGTAGTGCCATATTGGGAATTAAAATAATATTTACTAAAACACACACTTATTTTGAGTTATCAAACAGACTCAAAAAAGCATAATGCTTTGCTGCTGCTAAAAGGAATTGGTGCACTAATGAATTTTTCATATTTATCTAATATTAGCCAAATTAAAATTTACAAAGAAATTGAAAAAAATGTCATTAAAATTTAGAACTCTCATCACAATAAAAAATTATTTTTCAATACAGTTATAAACATTAATTACTATTACAAATCAGAATTTCAAAAATTGTAAAATTACTAGAAGAGCAGAAGTTAAGCATAATTTTTAAATTTCATCTATAAGCTGATTAAAATATAAACAGCTAGTGAAAATATCAAAATAAATCTTAGAAGCACCTACATTACACAACATAGCTGTTAACATTTTCAAAAATAAATTAAGGAACTTATCAATTTAATGTTGCCTTTAATAGAAAATTACAGTTACACCAAAATATAGAATATTAGAAATCATCATTTGAAAAAAAAACTACATAAAATATTAAAATAAACATATCTTTGCTTAGAAAACTTTTGATCTTAGAAGTTTAATAATGTATAATTTTTCTTACGACTCATTTAATTATCTTAAAATAATATTAATTTTATAAAATTTAAAAACAAACTTTTCCTTATCTTTAAAATTTCTTTGTTAATACTAGATTACATTCTTTAATTCAACTCCTTATTCTTTTAACTTAATGTTTTAAGAACCCTGGATTTTCCATAATTATTGAAAAGGCAAGAAAAAAACCCACTTAAATATATAAATGTAAACACATCTATAAAAAAAGAAGGAAAATATTAGCAGCTATGTCTTAGTACCAAACTATTTCTTATTCAGCAAAATAATTGCGAAACCTTTTGACTTAAAAAAAGGGAGAAATTCAAGTGAGATACATTAACATAACTGAAGCTTTAAAGAGCACTAATTGGAAAGAAAAAAAAAGGAATTAAAAAAAAAAAAAGACACATTTTCAACATTATACATTGGATTGGTTGAACAAATAATGCAACTATTTAGAAGCATTGAATTTGGGAAATGTGTCACAAACAGGGCTTGAATATTTTTGTTTAAACAAACACTATAATCAATACTAATTTTAATCCCTTAAAATTTCATTAACTATGCAACCATTGGCAGTGCATTATAAAGCAAGGCACGTATAAATATAAATCTGCATAAAAATTCAAACCCCCACATTTTTTAAATCAATTTCCAACCACTTATTTAGCAGTATAAATAGAGAAATACTGATTTTTTTCCCCTTCAAAACCTTGAGGAAACAGCAAAATTTTAATAACACTTTTTTATTAAACTTTTCAGCATTTCCTATAATACTGTCAATAAAATGTAGAATAAAAAAAAAAAAAAGAAACATTCAAGCCTTGTTTTGTTTTTTAAAAAAAAAATGCTAAATGTACACAGACTGAAAGTTTTAAATCAATTTTTCCAACATATGCTTAGGATAGATAACTTAAGTTTATATTCATGGCTTAGTGACAAATAAGTACATTAATATTTTTTAAAAATTTCATTGATTTTGCAACTTTAAGTTAACAATTAAATAAAAAGTTTTATTTCACAAAATTTGAATAAAGATAATTTAAAAAATTGCAATTAAGTAAATTCTAATAAAAAACTACGTTCAAAACCTTAAGTTATATCACAGAGATATGAAGCAGCAAATCACTGTGAGCAACATTATATTCAGATCAAATTCTTTAGGGTACGATATTAACAAGTATATATCTTTTAAAACCTGTTTTTCACATTATCTTTACCACATATTTGAAATTAGGCACACTGTAAACTAATAATGTAATTATCTAAATAAACAAGATACAAAATTAAAGAAAAAAATTTTAAACCTAAATATATCAATTAATCAGTACAGAAATTTTCTAAATGTATCAATTCTAGAGAAATTAAATAGTATACAACTGAAGAGAATTTTTTATATTCTTAAATGTATCGATCCTAAGCACAGAATGAATGTCCATTTGAGAAAATACAGAATCTCGATGATGTGGCACACAAGTAAGGTCACCTTATGACTGGACCTTTAGTAGGACTTTTAAAGTATTGGTCATTTCAATGCAGCTCTGTTCTTTTGATCCCCATTCCTTGTCTCCACTGACCCAGTGGTTGGGGGGGCTGGGCAACTCCGTAGGGAGAGGCCTTTCCCCGAACTTGGCCCCCGCATAAAATCCTTTACCTTGCAAATAACTGGGCGACATCCTGGACGGACTGATCCGATCAACGGAACCTTGCTTTGGAAGTGATCTACTAAGATTTTCAGGCGTCTTAGCTGTCTGCGGAGTTTGAAATTTAAGATGGGAATCAGCAGGCATAGACATTCGTCTGTTGCTACCTTTCATAGGTCGTCGAGGTGGCGTTACAAAGCCATTGAGTGCTACATTAAGGTTCATGTGAACCCCATGTTGCATGATGTTATAATAGTTTTTACTGCAATCGATCAACTCCATCATCTTATACAAATATTTCAATCTAATATCAATCACAAAAATCAATCTTGAGGATTCGCGCTAATGCTGTCAGCTAGTCAATGACAAGTTAACAACTCCCGATCTTGTTGACATTCGAAAACAAAGCAAATTCGATATATGGCGATCCAGCCGTCCGATTGGCATCAGTTTTATGACTAATAATAAGTTGGAGAGCCTTGATAATTCAGAGACAAATCCAACAGAAGATAGGCAACAAAAATGAAGTACCACGTCACTGTTACACTTAATGGTGTAAACTTCTAACAAATAACAACCAATTGAAAAAGGATGCAGAGAAAAATGTGTCCTTTTAATGGAAGACGCAATCCAACTCTATCAGTTCCGTTCAATTTTGATCAAATGAATATCGTCACAAATGACCATCAATAATTGTCTATACAATATTTACAATAAATATAAACATATCACAACTTTAAACAATCTGACTATGACATTACTTGTCCTTCCTGTTCTCTGAAGCCAGAGTAGAGGTAATTTTATGTACGTGTACTGTTTTTTCCGAAGCTTTTTAAATATTCAACCAATCAAAACTAAGAAAAACATCACGTGCTTATATTGATTAGTTTGGAAGAGTTAAAATAACAGTTAATTAAAATAATATTTTTCTTAAAATGCTTTTTTAAAAATTCAATTTGAAAGTTATACAAATCTATCCAAATAATTTTAGTGATAAAAATATCTAATTTTTTTCCGAAATCAAACTATTTTTGAAAAGTTCATCCTTTGTTAATCAGAAATGTTTTGTCATTTTTCTTTTCCTTGTGGCAATGAGTCATTTCATCACAATAGTCAGCTGATGAATATTTAGCTAAAATCTATTTAATAATTAAAATTTGGTCCTTATGGCGAGTGAAAAATCCCCCTTGTTGGGGAATCAAAATGACTACAGTTCTGCTCCATATGGGGGGTCCTCTGAAGGTATGTTATTAGTGTTTGTCTTATTTGAAAAGATTCTATTGTCACAGACTCGTACTGTACTTATTTTTTATTTACTAAATTTAAAAGAGAAAATGCAGTACTAACTAATCTGAACACATATTAATGGATAGAATTATTATAAGATATGTCCTAAAATTAGTATTTTTAGCCTCTTTTTGTAATCATCATTTAATAAACTGCATATTTTCTTTGTCTTGTCACTTCTACAAACATCTTTAAGTTTTTCTATCTTTTTCCTAATTACATGATTAACAGTTAAATTTTTGTCATATAGTATTGAGATTTGTGATTACTTTGTACCTTGTAAGAATTAATTTTGGCATCTTTATAATTAGCAAGGGTATGCCGAAGTATGCAACTTAGTACCTATTGAGTACTAAAACACTGTTTGTATCTTGCATCAGTTTCGAAGCTGAGTGTCACTTGCATCTTCAGAACTAAAATTGCATTTCATGTTTTGTTCCACCTCAGATTTTTTATTAATAAATAGAAAATGAAAAAATCTTTGGTTAAATTTTTTACATATTTATAAACTGTTATACTAGTGAATCGTACACCAAAATTCTAAGTTATTCATCACAGCAGATATATACTATCATTTTACATTAAGCCAAATTCAAGTAAATACTGGGGAGATTTCCATTGCGCATTGTGTGATCTTTGGCAGAATAATCGCCAAATCTTGGCATCTTCCGGGCAGCGTCCCCCCCCCCCTGCACAAGAAACTAAGGGGAGGAAACATCACAGAAAGGGACCATCTCAAAAGGTATAAATGCTTGGGCAAACATCTACATACTTTTTTTTTTTAAAAAATTTGCACGTTTAAAATCTACTTGGCACCTTAACAATTGTAGTCAGCATCACATATCACGATACGGAAATATTCCCTAAATACTAAAGTATGGAGTTAAGTTATTTTCTATTTATCTTTATCATTTCCTAAATCTTTAAAATATTTTGACTTAAAATTAAGATCTATAGCTGCATTTAATATCCGTTATAAGATACGTTATGTAGAATATTTTCATGTCAGGCGTGAAACTGGATTATGCGATACCTTTACCTGTTCACGTGATTACATTTGCCAAGGTGCTAAAAGCATTCAAACCTTTTACAACAATGTATATGTGGCAGAATTGTTTTAGATTTCTGTGACGAATCTCCCCAGCATTAACATCTTTCTGCAAGATACTTTTAATAATAACAAATATATATGTTACTAATTTAGTAACAGAAGCGTCAACTTCAGAAGAAAAAAAAAACTTTTGGAAAAAAAATAATGTAATTTTTAAATTTAATTTGTATATGTATTATTTTTTATTCTATTATTATCTATATTCTCGCATTTTGTAGGGAGGAAACACACTAATTATTACCTTTTTCTTTCTTTGTAAGTCATCATCAAATTTAAAAACAAATTAAAAATAGTGAAATCCATTGCAGTAACTAACTAAAAAAAAAAGATTGACAGCGATAGGACGCCAAATTGAACTCTTTAAAAAGGGGGATTACAAATGCAGGTTTTCATTTCAAGATTCTTCTGTTGTAATAAATAATATCAGATTAAAAATATCTGATTTTAAAAACTATGCGGAAATCAATAGCAATAACTGCCAAAAAAATAAATAAATAATAGAACGAATATTTCTACAGGAAAAAAAAAAAAACTTTTTACTTCCTTATTCTCAAATAAAAATACCTGAGTACCTAACGTTCTGTGACAATGTTGCCGTGTCACCACGATTCTGCCATGGGGACCGTGACTGACCGAAATCAAGAAAATTTTAACAATCACATGGATGCTTTGGCGAAGGTCCGATATATTTGTTATATCCGATTTGGTATTAATTCATTGATATTAATATATTGATTCACTATTTTAATATCTGCTAAGGATAGTTAAGAGAATCAGTGTTCGTAGATTAAGAGAAACATCAGTGTTCGGAGTACAAGTCAAAAGCATACTGGGTATACCTAAAGAAAATGATGCAGGACATACTGGGCAAATGTATACCGGGCAGTGGCTCTGAACCTTAAAAGTAGAGAATACCAGCAAGTGCAATGATACTTAACTAAACCTAGTGTATATTTCGGACATTTACCAAAGCAACTGTGAGTATCAACATTTACCAGTGAAACCACGAATTTCGGTCATTCACAGTAACATATGTGTATATATATTGTGTGCCTCTAAGTAGTTATGAGCTATACATTTCAAATTGATCCCATTCTCTGACGCTTCTTTTAATTTCTTATGTTCCACTGTCAAATTAGGTGACTTTTTTATGTGCAGCTTTGAAGCATAAAAAAGTTTTCTTGAATTGAGTGACAAGGATTTGATGAAACGGTACTTTCAGATTATCCCGCTGACCATTTTCGCCAAACCTAAAAACCAGCATCAAAGGATTTGGCTTGCATTGGCAGGTCGACGGGATTTTCCCAAAGAGGAATGAGACACTTAGGGATTATACTGTTGACCATTTTTGCCAATAACCATGACGTATCTAGTAAACATCATGCGACCTTGACTACGCAAGTTAGTTTTCTTTAGCTTGTTGAAATATACTGTTTTTTCTCCTACCCCTGCTATATAATTCGTATTTGGTATTTGTCTAAGCTATCAAGGATTTTTGGCCGCTGAAATGCTTTATATAATATAAATGTTTATTATTTGTTTATTATTATTTGATAAATTTATTGTGTTTACGATGTTTATTTCGTAAAAACTAACGCCAAAGGATTTGTCGAGCGTTGGCAGGTCGACAGGATAATCCCAAAGTACCAATGAAACATAATCTAAATTGCTTCACCTTGCATGTTAAACATAAACTTAATTTTTTTTTTTTTTTTTTTTTTTTTTTAATGCAATTTTATCAGGAAGTAAAACAGCCCATTGAAGCCATGTGAGTTCACGAAAATTAAGGCTCCACAATTTCGGGTCCAACAACAAGGCAATGTTGTCAGCATTGCGCACGAATCAATCTATCTCAGACAGGCTAGCACCTATTTAGATTAAGAGGGCATCAAGCCGCCACCAAGATTCTCATCCAAGTTCTTCACAACAACAGCTCAGTGCCATTTATCATTGAGCCAATGTGTCTCAAAGTTTACACATCAGTCAACGCATCATAATATATCATATTAATATAAGTTTGTTATTGTTCATAGTATAGATGTTTTGTGATTTATGTTACATCTTAACCACTTGAACAAGGAAAGTAATTCAACACATGACTAGTTAGAAGATCCAGATGATAAAAAGTAAACGTAACTCAATTGTCAGATATTGTAACTTAAACATATCTTTGAACCAATGAATTGTTCAATGAATCATTTTCTATTTTGATGACGATAAAAATCCCTAGAACATCCTATATGTAAAATATTTAGTACATTATTCAACAATTATCATAAAATTGCTGTTATTTTTAAAATCTACTGGATTTTTTTCCTATCCATGTTGGCAGCTATGTTAATATGTTTGTGTTACCATAAGTTATATAAAACTTGATTTTACAGATAATAATGTTATTTTAGCTCCAGAAGCTGACCGCCAAACCACTTATGTCACTGTTCCTCCCATTGGACCAGATGAATTACCACCACCTTATAATCCTTCCCCTCATGGAGTTCCTATGATATCATGCAAAGTTTGTGGATTTATGATTGACATTTCTGCTAGAAAAGATCAACATGTCATCAAATGCACAAGCTGCAATGAAGCTACAGTATGATTTAGTTTATTTAAAAAGATGAATTAATTAAATTTTAATATGTAACAATTGTGTTGGAACAAATATTATTTGTTGGAATTACAGTAGAAGATCAATGTAATGCAATTTTGTGAACTGTGTTTTTCTATAAACCATTTTAACTTTGCTTTACTTGTTTAACTATTTACTAAGTGGTTACAATTTCAAAAATATTAGCAAACCAAATAAATTTGCTTTTTCTAGAAAGGAAAAAAATTTCTGTAAATGCTAAATTTTTCAGTGGATATTTTATTGTGTTTTTATACCATTTGTATCTGAAAATTATTTAAAACCATTTTAAGATTTATCTGCTTCAGACTAATATTGCTATGTTTAATATGTATGTTTAAGATCTATGTAATGATCTATATAATACAAAATTGTGTAAAACACAAAGCATTGCGTTTCAAGGTTAGTATTATAACAATCTTCTGAAACTTATATTTAATTCAATGATATAACAGTGTTCTCCCTAATCGTTTTTAGAAGAGCAGCCCACCCTGCTTGCCCTTTGATCTCAATAAATGTGCCCTTTTTACCTTTTTTGTAAAAATAATTTGCCATCAATTGAAAACATAGTGAATTTTTATTCATATTTTATTTTTTTTTAAATTAATTCACTGTTTAAATAATAATTGCACACTGGTAAAATTATCTGTGTTTATAGGTTTAATTCTGATTACTATTACAAATATTTACTTTGTTTGCATTATTCTCAATTTGTTAAATTTTTATAAGTATTTTTTTTTCTTTTGGGTGGGGGAGTATTAATAAATTTTTTAATTGATTTTAAAAGTATATTTTTTAAATAAATACCTTTTTAAAAAAATTTCTCCTCCTAAGTGTTTATTTTCTTTTAATTTTTAGTTTACATTATAGATAAAAAGCTTTCTAGTTGTTTATTAGTTAATCATTTTGTGTTAGTTTATTATTTTTTTTTTTTAAATCTGTACAGAGATTGTTTTATGGCTATGCCTTCAGTTATTTTTATAAACTACAAATTTTTATCTTATTGCGATATTGATTATCTTATTGCTACCTTCTTATACTGTACACTTAAAATAGTCTAAGAAGGTAGTTTAAAAACTGTTGAAGATAGAATTCAGTTATTAAATAATATTACACATTTTAATAAATTTTTATGGTGTTAAGTCCTTTAAAAACTCTTAAGTGCTTTCTTCAGAAAGGAAGGGCGCCCTGCCCTTTTTTATTACTATCGAGATCTCTGGTTATTAATAAGTAATCAACCTATTAATTTCATGAAAATATTCTGTAATTATTTTAAGACAGCAGTTTGATGTTTGTCTAAGAGTGTTATTAATTCTTTACAATTTTTGTACGTTAACAAATACGGAAAATGGACTGTTGATTTTAAACCTGGTTTTTCTCTTATGAACTCAAGACATAAATTATACCTCTGGGAAACATTTGTAACTTTTAATACATTCTGTTTAAAATTATTTTAAAGCATCTTAAATATAATTCTACATTTTTAAGTATTATTAATTATTTTCTAAAAATTTTTAACCAATGAACATTTTAGTATGTTTAATGAAAAATTATAATAATCTCAAATTTCTTGAGTAAAAATATTTATTATTCAATTTAATAAAATCAGAAAAAGAAACAAAATGTTAAGGTATACAATTTATTTAAAAGCCACAAGGTCGCATGTCGAAGGTTATAGACCACTTTGCCGCATAAAGCATTGCCCGAGGTACACCACTAGGAGGTAGGTCTACTTTGTATCCTAGTTGTTGTCAACTATGTGATTCCAAAGAACCTATGAATCGAAAACATCTCCTTCACTGTAGGTCACTCCACAAACTTTCCTCTGAGACTGCTAAATATTGGTGTGCAAGAGAGCTTCTTGGGAAATGACTTATGTCTTTCTTTTACTTCTTGTGATTTCTTCTGATGTTTATTATTCTCTTTGTTGTATTTTATTGTTTTCCCTGCCATTTAGGAATTAAAAAAAAAAAAAACAATTAATTTTTTTAAAGACTAGTTTTTTGAAGTTTTATTGCTTTATTCAAATTATTTCTAAAACATTTTATAATTTTAAATTATTTACATGATTTAATAAATAGTAAATAAAAGTTAATATACCTTAGTCTTCAAAAGGTTTGCAATCATTATTAAAATATTTCTAAAAAGAGTTGTTATGAAGATTACTGTATTTTTATAAATAAGTTGTATAATATGCAAATTTTTTTTATCTGCTTGAATAGTCCCTGGGATGCGAAAGAAAAAAAATTAATTAATAAAATTAATGTTAAGGACTCTAAACTTTCAAATGCTCTTCTGATTAAACTATTTAGAAAGTATTTTCCAGATTTCACTTATCCTCGTACTTAGAGGTAGAAAATCTGAATTTGACAAAAAAATGAAGTATTAAAAAAGAAAGTGGTTTTGTGTCTAATGGTTTGTAAATATTGATAACTATATTTAAAGTCTAACTATCAATATTGCATCTGAGTGTGTGAAAATCCAATAATTATATTAAGAAACCATTACATTATTTTGGTCTTTGTACATGTTTTTGTAATAAAAGTTAGATGATTGAATTTTTGGATTAGGTTTAATATTGTATAACATTTGAACTGGTATTTTATAGCCCATCAAAAGTGCACCGGTGGGGAAAAAGTATGTGAGGTGCCCTTGCAATTGTCTTCTCATCTGCAAATCCAGCTCCCAGAGAATTGCTTGTCCAAGAAATAATTGGTATGACATTCAACTTTGAATTTAATAATAATAAATAATAGTTTTCAGATTACATCCTGACAAATTTGTGTTAACCTAGTGTAATATGTATCACATTCAAAAGAATTAATTTTTATTCATAAATGCACTTTATATTACTATTTGGTATGTAGTTAAATAAAGAATCATACGATATAACTCAGCTATAATTATTATGGCTGTATTAGATTTCGTACTAAAGCACTGAGTTGAAATTTTTGTGGGTATATTAATTCTGGTTTTTATGGACTTTTAATTATTTTGTGAGCAA
Organism: Parasteatoda lunata; assembly: GCA_949128135.1. NCBI lineage: Eukaryota > Metazoa > Arthropoda > Arachnida > Araneae > Theridiidae > Parasteatoda > Parasteatoda lunata. The sequence continues at coordinate 20,158,106 of OX421977.1, read as the reverse complement.
AGATTTGTACAAAATAATAGTTGTTGAAAAAAAAAAAAAAAAAACTTCTAGCACACACAGAAAATAACAATGATAAATATTATTACATTTATTTAGTTTTATTTTATGCTTATCATTACTGATTGTAATTACCTTTTTATAAGAACTTTTTATTAATTAGTTTTGTTAAAAATACTTACATTAATAGGAAAAAACTGTAGTTTAATTGATAATGTGTAATTTATTAATAATTTCTCTTCTCATTTGAGAACAATGAAGTAAAAAAAAATGTTTTTCTTTTCTCCAGAAATTTTCAAAAGATTCTTTTCTTTTTTCCTCATCCAAAATTATTTTCAAATGATGTCTTTAAAGTGCATAGGAGGAGGGAATAGAAATGCTCAAGATTTTTCTCTTCTCGCTTGAGAACAATGAAGTAAAAAAAATTTGTTTCTTTTCTCCAGAAATTTTCAAAAGAACTTTTTTTTCACTCAGAATTATATTCAAACGTTACCTTTCTCGCACAGATGAGGGAAAAGAAATGCTCATTACTTTTCCATTTTCATTTGAAGTAAAAGATGGAGTGGATGGTTTTGAGTCCTGACGCAAACAACGACGAGGAAGATGGAGCCCATCCCCCCTTTTTTTCCTTATTTTACCTTTTGTTTATTTTATATTACACTTGTATATATTTTTATTTCATTATTTTTTTTCCTTTCTATCTTATTAAACTTAAGTGTATTACTTTATCGTTTTTTCTTTTTAAAATTATTTCTAAATATTTATTTATTTTTAAGTTGGGTTTGACAATTAAAAAAACGGCGTTTTGTAGAGATTCAAAAAACCGGAAAAATCAGTTATCCAGAATAGCGGTGGTCCTGATCGTTCCGGATAATCGGTTCTCTACTGTATAAACTTATAACAATTATTAAGATGATATATAAATATCTCATTGAAAGAATGCTTGCACCGAAAGGACATTACTTTCCGGTCCCCCTTATATTTAAGTCTTAACCTGGTATATATTGCTCAAATCCCTAGAGCTAGTGAAGTACTTAACTTAAGACAGTACTTTCAGAACTTAATACATTAAGATTAAATATGAAGTATGATCCAATTCTGAATGTGTCAAGAAACTCGCCCTCTATGTGTACTTGATTTGTATATTTTTTTTTTCTGAGTTTATTTTTTTTAACTGCACAATGAAGTTTTAATTTTATCAAATATTTAATTTACATTGTACATTAATATTTAACTTTTTTATTTTAAAAATTAGCAAAAGGATTCTGAACCTTGCGTCTGTCCCTTCAGATCCCTTTCCCCCAAATGTGCCTGGCATGTGTCAAGTTTCATGTGCCTATTGCCATAGTCTCTTTTTAGTAAGTTATGTTTTTGTCTCTTTATTTGTTAGAAATACTTATATACATAATGTTTTGATTATTTTTAGCTTAAATGATGTATATTCATCAAAATTATTATACTAGTAACTGACATTAATATTTCAAATATTGTCCCACTTAAATATCTTTGTTTCTAACCAAATAGCTAAATGAGATAGTTATTTTATTACAGAGTGGGATGCATTATTAATATTTTTATATTTGATATTTTTATTTAACATATATTTTTACATTTTCTATAAGTAACAAATTTGACTTATCATGTAAATTCTTATTTCATAATTTATCAATAATTATAAGTGGAACTGTTTCATGTCATTAAATATGTAACTATTTAAAATTAAAATAAATGATAATACTTTAAAAAAAAGAAATGTAGTCAATTTATTTTCTTCAAAAGAATTCTGTTATTAGGGATTGTTTTGCACACATTTCCTTAAACATTCCTTCACCTCTTTTTCTAAATTAGATTTTTATTATTACTTCCTAGAAGTATAGAATGTTTTGTATAGAATATAAAATGTTAGAAGTATAGAATGTTTGCAAATAAATGTTTGCAAATAAATATTTATTAGATTATTTTGAAACACTTAATTTATATATATTTTATTTATGTATAAACTGATTCATTGTTTTATAATCTTGTCTCGTTTATTAAATTATTGCATAGGTTGCTCCCAAAATTTAGACCAAATATTAATTTAATATTAGACCAAAAAATATTTTTTTAAACTTAAAGCAACTAATGACTTAAGATTTTCATAGATAATTTCTTAGAAAAAGAAGAAAAAAACTAGTGGGTGAAAAATTTTTGCTACATTTATTTTTTGTAGTTAACTATAACTGCTAAATTACAAATAATGTTGTTGACTATAACTACTTTATTACAAATATAGAACTACAACTACTTTCTTTAGAATGTAGTGAGTACAAATTACTTTCAAAATGTAATGACTACTACTTTTAGGAGATAAACTTTTCTGGACAATTTAATTTGCACCCATATTCAAAATGGCTTTATACAAAATATTGATTTATTTAAAAGTGAATAGTTATTAAGAAATGTAAAACATGTTTTCATTAGTCAGTTTGTTATTTTAAACTATTTTTTATCTTTTTTTTTTTTATTTATTTAAACCTTTAACTTTTAATGCCTTTCTTGACGACAAATATTTAATTTAGTAATGTTAAGTAATTATCAAATACTTGCAAAATGTTTGAGTAGTCTTTTTTTTTTTTTCCTCTAAAAAAAGTGCATCAAAAATTAGAGAAAATATACCCCCTTCCATTTGAATAACATGCACATGTTCTTTTAATATTTCACGAGTGTTGGTATTTCACGTTTGAAAATATTATCAAAGTGATATGCCAATTTTTGTAATGGTTAGTTTAAATATTTATTATATATAATAACAAGATTAATAGAAAAATGGTGTTCTGGAACATAAGAAATAATTGTTATTGTTACTCGTCCAATGGTGCATTTTTATTGTTCCATTGACAGGCCTGCAAAGATTTGTATCATTCAGATTCAAAAAAATTTAAGTGTTTAAGCCTTGTTTCTTTACTTAAATAGCATTGAAAGTAATTGCCAGGAATTGCTACGAACTGATGGGTTTTTTATTTCACTATTCACTGCACTACTTTTGAAAGTTGTGAACTATGCTACACTATGAAAAACAATATTTATTACAATAATTTTGCTACTTGAAACATGCTACTTCTACCACAAGAAAAAACTTCATGTAAATTGGGGCTTACTATTTGTTTATTATGCTACTTTAAGAAACTTAGCTTATACTTGCTTATTGGTAAATTGCTTATGCTGTTTTGCATCTTTTAATTTACTGATTGTATAAATTGCTCACAAAAAATTATAAAATCATAATTAGTAATATATATTAGCACAAAACATATCTTTCAAAATTTATTGCAATTAATTACTTTAAAGGTCAAAAATATGACATTTTTCATACATTGCCAAGAAAAAAAAAGGAAAACATTTTTAAAAAATTTGCCCTGTGGTAAATTCAAGACACTTTATTAGTACCATTTTATATTTGTGTGAACCTTATGCATTTTTTAAACATTTTTATTGCTTTAAAAATATGTTTGCAGTTTTTAATTTGTTTGTAGTAATTAATCTTCGTTGTAATTCTTGTATTACCTAGTATATGCGATCTTAGTCATTTTATTGTATGACTTTAGAAAGATTTTAATTTGGTTCTTGCTACTTAAAACCAAGTTTCACAATTTTTTTTCGAATCTTATTTAATTTAAATAAGATATTTTTTCATTTACATGAGAAAAATATTTTAAGAAGTTTAGTAAGTAATTAGTCACATTTTATAGATATATTTATAATGGTAATATCATTAAATATAAATCATAATAAATTTTATATCATAAAAAAATTGATTGTAATACATAATGCATGATCAAATTTATTTAAAATGTAATAGGAATGTATTATTAATTGCTGAAAAGCAGACGTAATATGAATAAATCACAAAATTAATGCAACAGTTTTTTTCCCCCGCCACTTTATTCTCATTAATATTGCTTGTCATCTCAAAAATTCTGTAGAGAACAGACAAATTTTATGCAAGAAACTGACTTACTTATTTTATCCAAATTAACTAATCTTCCCCTGTATATAAATGCATTTACAAACTTGGAAATAGGGTGGATTTAATATTTTTAAACACTTCAAGAAAACGAATTGAATAAAAAAGAAAAGAAAAAAAAGCAAGTGTAAAAATAAAAAAATACCTATCTTTTATGTTTGATTTTTATTTTTCATTCAACTTATTTTTATGGATTGTATATTTATAGTCATGTTTTGATTCCTACACTTTTCTCCCACTTTGCAAACTATTTAAATTTCTTCTTAGCCATCTTACCAATAGTTGTCCTTACTTCATATAGTTTTAATTTAATATTTTTTGCTTTCCTTTTATATTCTTTTTTATTCAAGCTAATTTTCTTAACTTAAACCTTTCAGTTTAATACCTTGACCAATGCTTTAGCTAGATGTCCCCATTGCCGAAAAGTGTAAGTAAATAAATTAACTTTATTTTTATCATAGTCTTGCAATTTTGTTCAATTCTCTTTTGTAATAAAATTTAGATTTAACAGTTACTTGTTTGTAATTATAAAACATGTTCGATTTGTTTTGAGGAATTCATATAATTAGAATGTGAAATTTATGAAGTGTTATTTCTTTCATTTTTATAAATTGACAATTATTTTCATGCCTTTTACTGTGACACTTTTTGTTTTTAATTTTTTTCATTTATATATTAAACAAAATAATTTTGTGGGAAAAAAAAATTTAAAAAAATTTTCAATATTTTTGAAAAATTTTAAAATTCATTTATTCATTTTTATATACTTCTCTGCATTCTTCCTTTCAAGATTTTAATTTAATTTAACGTCTTTTAAATAAAAAAAAATATTAAAGATTCATTTTGTTCCTAATTCATATAAATGTAGTTTTTTAAGAAAAAAAATGTTAAGTTTAAATGGGAGAAAACGAAAAAGAAGAAAAAAGCTAAATGCTAATTGAAAATCAAAAAAATTTCCACTGCAAATAATATTTCTAGTGACATACCTAGCTCATTAGCAATTTATGAAAAATAAATGTTATTATGAATCATTTAAATTTTGTTATTCCAATGTACTCTAATCCATCTTTTACTTGTTTGAATTATCTAGTGATTCATCTTACACTACTTTTAACCTAATTGTAGAGATATTTTAAAGGTCATTAATGAAAATAATTTGGTGGAAAAATTAAGTTCAGAGAAACCTGTCAAATTTATCTCCTAAGTTAATCTCTATTAACAAGAACCAAATTTATTCTATATAATAAATGAGAGCAAAGCATTGATAACCTGACCACCTATTTGTCTTGTACATTTGCCACATTAAATAAGTCAGATATATCTAATAGCGTTATTGACTGCTACTCTGATACCTTCATAATTTGTCCAGAATTAAAAAAAATATTCAGAATATATTTTATGGGATTTAGTTATAATATTAGAATTTCATTTATTTAATGATATAGTATTAAAAACTAGCCTAAAATCCTTTGTAAGTTGACCATACAGTGAAGCTATCAAAAACTTTTCTTACAATTAGGTTTGTAAATAGCTTAACTAAATAAAATAAAAATTTAAAAAGTTGAAATAAATATGATAAGTAATCTGCGTTTGTTTTTTAGTATTGATATTTTAAAAAAATATTAATGATAAATGACTGGCATGTTAAACTAACAAATGTGCATGTTTTTTTTTTCAAACCGAACAGTTCAATGTTAAATATAAAGATAACATGATATAAAAAGATGCTTAAATTTCTCTTTACAAGTTGATATCTGAAAAATGCACCACAAGCGGTCAACTTATACAGGTTGTTTGAATGAAAGTGTGGAAAAGTTTGTTCTCTGTTTCTTCATTTCTATCTATAAACAAGATAGAAATATTCACCTCATATTTTTGTTTGCATGAAAGTGTGGGAAAGTTTCAGTTCTCTATTTCTTTTCTATTTATGGACAAGAAATATTAATCTTATATTTTCTCAATTTATAATACTGTGGGAGCTCTGTTTTTACTCCTCAGATAGATTGCCTTTTTTAGGTTATTATTGTCAAAACAGTATTTGTTTTTAGCATTGTGACTTTTTCAATAGGTAGTAGTTATAAGATAAAGTATTAATTTTTTCTTTGTTTTCACAGCTCTTCTGTGGGGCAGCAGTTTTCACGAAGTCGTGGAACCATGTATCTCTTTTTATCTCTGTTATTTTTAATTATAGGCTTAGGGGTTACGGTGAGTATCACATGCTATAAAATAAAACCTACTTGCTATCTAACTTTATATGCATGCAGTTTTTACATCAGCAATAGCTTTAAGATAAAGCCCCCTTAAAAATGGCTTATCTGACAACTTCCACTACTTTTTCCCTAATATTTTACACTTAGGGGACAATTTCTTTCAAACCTACCAATTAACTCCCAAGGTTACAAATTTAGTTATAAATATGAATTTAGTTTTTATTTATTAACTTAACAAAATTAACTACTGGTTTCATATGTTATTCTGTATAATAATTAAATCTGGGTTCGCATTTGTAATTTCATCAGTCAACCCCCCCCCCCCCCCCCCCGATACACAGGTTCATTTTCTTTCAGATTTGATTTCCTCCTATTTAAATGTTAATTTTTGATATTCTGTAGGGAGACTGTTTTTTATTTAACGAAACTGCAAGTAATGCAATTTAAGTCTGAAAATAAAATAAATGTTAGCAACTTGCGTTACATGCATACATTTTAAAAATATTTTCTCACATTTTTTATCAAAAAATATTTTACTTTACTTTTTATTATTTTTACTTAAAAGTATTTTTTTACCTTCCAAATGAAATTTGAATTAAGGAAGAACATATATTAACATATATCAGGGGTCTGTTTAGAAGAAATTTGGGTCCGTTAACAAAATATCTTTTCATAAAAACGGACCCTTCACAAATTATTTTAACTCAAATTATTTTGTGAAGGGTCCGTTTTTAAGTTAAAATATTTTGTGAAGGGTTCGTTTTTATCTTTTAATCGAACCCTTTAAAATTTGTTTATCTTCATTATTGTTTTGTTAATCAAATAAACCCTTCCCTGGGAGAAAACAAGAAAGATGGATGTAAACGAATTAAGTTTTGTCTTCAGCAGACGCTTCTTCCTTTATTCATCCGAAATTAATATTCTGCGTTCAGCAGTATAGGCTAAATACCAAATATTTGTATGTTGCATCGCTAATTTAAAAGCTGCAATTACAGTTGATTTTTTTTAAATTTAATTTTTTTAATTATAATTTTACAATGTTGAGCATAATCTTGTATGTTTTTACAATTTAAAAACTCCTTGAAAAAGTGTTTTTGAAATAGCGGACCCTATTTGCACAAATTCACAAAAGCGGACCCTGGTTGAAAGAATGTGACTTAACGTTTATTTTATATTCACAAATTACGAGTAATTTTTTCACAATTTTACAAAAACGGACCTTTCGCAAAATGTCTGGACAGACCCCTTAAGAAACATATAAACACAAAACATATATATAAGTTCCTTTAATTCTTAAAAAACTTATTGACTATCCATGTATTACTTTTTTATCTTTTTTTTTTTTTTTTTTTAACCTTTAGCTGGTGACACAAATTAGCATATTAAATTTATCTATTGTGTATTTAATGCGTTATTTTCTGTAAATTGAATCAAAGCTTATTTATGAATATTTTAGACATATTTTATCGATACTTATAGTGATAACATAGTATAATGTGCATGGGAGCATATTAGGTGACATTATAGCCTAAATGAATACTCTGTGCTTATTTTTAATTGGTAATTTTTTATTTTATTAAGCCTGAAAAATGGTTTGCTGAAGCCAACTTTTCATTAGTTTTGGTGTTGAATTTGACTTTTTTTAATCATTGGTTCAGTTGACATGGTAACACACAGTTCAGGCATCATTAAAAGTTTTTTTTCACGAGTTTGAAACTGGCTTGTTACATATTTAAAATTCATCATTTTTTTAACAATCCTGTCTTGAACTTGTGTGGAAAAAGACTTTTTGTGATGCCTGATCCGACTGAACTAGCAATTGACTCTAATATTCAATTTAATTGTAACAAAAGCTGTAGAGCTCGGCTAAATTTTGTTATGCCATCTAACACTACTGTGTTTATCCATGTCAAAAATATATATGTATAATATGCTTGTTACACTTTCCTCCTTTCCGGCTTCAAGTAATTTTCTTCAGAAAATAAAAAGTCTGCAATTGTTATGTTTCTATTGAAATATTCAAACTCTGATTTAAAGTGTTACTAATCTGTCATCTTGTGTAATTAGATTTTTCAAAACTAACCTGAAAAAAAGAAATAGGGCGAGGAAAAAAGTTTCTAAGTGAACCTAATTTTGAAGGTCGGTAATTGAATTTGAAAAACTCAGAAGTTAAGTTAACAAAGCAATGTATTTTTAAGGGGAAAAAAAATTGAAGAAAATATTTTTAAAAAGCATGAAACAAAGCTTGTTTTCTACAATATTTCTAATTTTAGATTTCCTTGAACTTTAAAAATTCAAGCTTTTTTGTCACTTAAGGATATAAAATTTCGTCATTAAACTGTCTAAAACTAGTTTTTTTTTTATATATATTTTTAGATTGGAACATACACCTATGCTGTAAGGCACGGAGGTATATATTGCCTATATGTAGGTAAGTCATATTTATTTTAAATATTTTGACTAATCAATATGATCTTCCAGTGTTATATGCTTCTTCTAACTCACAATAATGCAAAATTAAAGTTCAAGGCTGTGGCCTTTTTTCCTAAATGAATATTTTATTTTATAACCGTCGTTGAACAGCCGACCCAACTTAATGGGTTTACAGCTACTAATGTTCAACTCCGTAGCCTTGTAATTTTGAACCCAATCCAGAAGACAAGGGAACTCCTGGATCGAGTATTGGAAGAAATTTGCCTTCGTGGAGGACTTTTTGATGGAGCTAACCCGCATTTGCGTTACATGGAGAGGAAGACCACGAGAACCTCCCACGGTTAGCCTGACGGCAAGGGGACTCTAACCCATTATCCGTCTACCACTGAGGATATTTCACGTCAGCACTGTGGTCAGTGCAAGCGGGATGCGGAATTCGTATCGACTGGGATTCGAACCCGGTTCGCCTCATTGGAAGGCGAACGCTCTATCCCCTGAGCCATCGCGGCTCCCTGGATCAATCATTTTATTTTATTTTATAACCGTCGTTGAACAGCCGACCCAACTTAATGGGTTTACGGCTACTAATGTTCAACTCCGTAGCCTTGTAATTTTGAACCTAATCCAGAAGACAAGGGAACTCCTGGATCGAGTATTGGGAGAAATTTTGCCTTCGTGGAGGACTTTTTGATGGAGCTAACACGCATTTGCGTTACATGGAGAGAAAGACCACGAGAACCTCCCACGGTTAGCCTGACGGCAAGGGGACTCTAACCCATGATCCGTCTACCACCGAGGATATTTCAGGTCAGCACTGTGGTCAGTGCAAGCCGGATGCGGAATTCGTATCGACTGGGATTCGAACCCGGTTCGCCTCATTGGAAGACGAACGCTCTATCCCCTGAGCCATCGCGGCTCCTAAATGAATATTGTATCCTCTTTAACTTATTATATTTTCAACATTGTTCATAAAGGTTAAAACTAAACTTATTGCTATTTCTTCTCTGTAATGATATGCAAAAAAAAAAAAAAAAAATCTGAGATGTTTTTATATTATTGCTTGCCGTTTTTGTTTGACTTCAAGCTTGCCTTTTGCTTACTTCCTTGTTCAAATCTTCATGTCGTTTTATGATTAGAAATTCAAATCATCATGTTGTAAGTGCTATATGTTTTTGTTAAATTCATTATCATCATGATCATTTTTTTGAATACATCGTTTGGTAAGATTTATATTTAACGATATTAATTTTTTTATGCTCTTTATATTTCGAATTTAGCTTAATTATGGTCATTTAAAAGAAAAAAAACTCTAAAAATTCAACTCTGTATTAAATTTAAAACAAATAAAAAATTGCCTTGTTCTAACATCAATTCAAAGAATCAAAATAATCTGGAAAATATTAAAAAAAATTTAAGTTCACTAATGTTGAATTTTTTTTCATAAGATCAATTAACTTAAACTTCCCATCGTTACCACAGTGAAACCTTCAGGAAAGACCACCTCTATGTAGAGACCTCTATTTTCGACCACTTTTGGGAGGCATGAAATTTTTACCATAGATTTTGTGTTGAAGAAAATTTTTAGGATAGACCATCAAAACATCTCCCAGTGACCAGGCAAGCCTCTGCACCAAATGCAGAGTAGGTCAAATAACAGGGATGAGATTTTTCCGCTTTTTAGTGGATTTCCGCTCTTTTTGCTTTTGTCTCTCAAATTTCAGCCTTTTTATCTAAAACTCAAATTATTTAAAAGTTTAACTTTTTGTATAAATATTCCGCTTTTTTTGGAAAATTCAGACGTTAAATAAAATAATTATATTTATGTCCGATTTTCAAAGATAAACAGAAAATTCAAACTACATAGCTGCCAACCCTTCCATGTTTTTACTTATTTTAACTATTTTCTCTGCTTTTCTGCGCAAAAGATAAGATTTCTTGCATTTTTGCCCGTCTGCCAGATAGCTCGTATTTTCATAATTCAGACATCGCTGCTTCAAACAAGCCTTTTAGAAATCCTAAGCCTGGAATCTGCTAGCATTTTGATTCTTATTCACGTGATTGTAATATCAAACATTGCTTTGCGCATTTACATGATTTAAAAGTCATGGCTTTTCGCATTTACATGATTTAAAAGTTGTGCATTGCGATTCTTATTCACGCGATTTTAATACTGTACTTTGCGATTCTTATTTGGGTGATTTAAAAATACAATATCACAATTTGTATTTATGCATTTTTAAAAACCTATGTAGCGATTCGTATTCAGGCAAGTTTAAAATCCAATGGTGTGATTTGTTCATGCGATTATAATGTCAAACATCTATTTTCGTAAAAAAATTGCATATTGTGGTTCGTATTTACACGATCTAGAAATTATGAAGTGTGATTTTTATTTACCCGATTTAAAAATTCTATAACGCAGTTTGTATTTTCTCATTTTTAAAATCAGATATGGAGTTTCATATTCACGTGATTTCAAAATATATTATCGCAATTCATATTCATGCAATTTTAAAATCAATTATCGCCACTCTTGTAAGAAGTAAGTTATTCTTTAATTAGTTACTATACATGTGACTGTTTTTCTATCGGCAATTATTAATTCATATAGGCATATTCAAAACTTGCATTCTGTGCTTACAAAGTAGAATGTGACACAGGCTGGTAAAGAAAGAAAAAAGGATTTGTCAAAAGATGTTTGAAGATAAGCTTACGACTAAATTAATCACCAATATGTTTCACTTTATTCACAAGTTGAATTACGAGCATTTTGACCTTGTTAAAAGATTTTTTTGCTTGTTTTGTAAAACGTGAAGCATTTGCAGCAAATTAAAAAAAAAGATATAGCAAACATAAAAGATATAGCAAGCAAAAGCAATTGCTTTAAAAGTGATTCAATTTTTTTCGAAAAAGAGTTGATTAACTCAGTACCAAAATTTAAAAAATAATGCTGCTGTTATTTATGCTATAGAATGCGAAATTCTTATCAGATTAAAAATAATTGATCTAAACAGCGGCTGATTATTATGTAATTTTTCAAACTAAAAGAGCAATTTTTGTATGTTTAGGAGTTACTATATGTTTCTACTTCGCAGTTATTGACACAGGCTCTATTTCACAGGGCTCTAGCTACATTAGATTATAATATAAATATAGTGATTCTAATTGTAAAAGTTTATTTTCTTTTCTGAATAATTTAAAAAGTCAGGTTACTGATATATTTGTTAAAAATCACATTACTGTATTTATTAAAAGAAAGATAATGTTAATGTATGTCTTAGTAGTTTTAATTTGCTAAACCAGGCAGTTTCTCAAGTAATAATTGTCTCTTTTAGGTGAACTGAAGAAAAATATAATTTCTAGCTTTATTTTTTCAATTGGTAATTTTACTTTGTACTAAATGTTAAGTATGGATGTAATCATTCATATATTAATAAATTAGTACACAATTTTATGCCAACAAATAGTTATTTATTATCTAAAATTGTCTGGAATTTATTATCAAATGATTGCACGTGTGTAAAATTTACTCGCGTGGAAATTCAGCTTTTTTGCCTTTTGGTCAATCTCATCCCTGAAATAAAGAAACACGAAAAAATATTTACAAAACAAATAAGTAGATTAGAATGTTTTCAAAATATTTGTATGCAAGCTCTTATTTAGTGAGCTCTTTTTTATTTTCTTTGAAAGAGCTCTATGACCTCATGTTGCAGTCAGAGTGCACTAAAAACCATGCTATGATCAATTATTTATTTTTAGAGTTGAAAGTTAAATTATGAAGGGGGGAAAAAAGTCATTTTGGAAAAAACTAACTAGCCTCTTCTCACTTTTAAAGCTAATTAATTTTATGATGTAAAATTAAATACAAATTTAAACAAAAACCATAATTGTTTATTCATTTCATAGTGTTATTATTTTTAATTGTTAAATTTGTTTTTATGCATAATTATTTCAGTAGGGATCATTTTCATTGACGCTAAGTTTTATTCACCGATCCAGTTTTTATGATGCCAACACAAGTGGCATTTCTGCATCAAGAAAATGACACTAACTAAAATTAAAATCGTTTGCGAAAAATAATGTACCTTTGATAAAATTTTTAAATCAATGAAGGTAACCGCTAAGAATGATCAACCTCCATTAACGACAATTTTTCTGTGGAACAGAGAGTGGCCTCTTCCGAGAGGTTTTACTTTATATTAAAAAGTTATTAATAGTATAAAATAGTTAGCAGTCAAATTCATGGCTGCTTACCCCTTATCTATGCTATACATTTGACTGTTAGTTAAATAAGTTATTTATTGTTTCTAAATTTAAATCTTAGTTTCTTCTAAACTAAATTTTTTTATTTTATTATAAAGAAAAAATTCTTTTTTTTTTTTTTTTTTTTTTAATGCATGTATATACATTTCTTAATGATTTAGAACTAATAATTATTCTAAAAACGTCCAGTTTCTGGTTGTTTCACTAACTTGCTTTTTGCATTGATTTATTTTTATTATAAATATTTTTTTTTTTTAAATCCTTAGATATTTCATATATAAATCTATTGATTTTCTTTATATCTTATTTTTATTATTATTTATAATAATTATTGTAAAAATGTCTATTTTCTGGTTTTACTAACTTTTTTTTACATTGATTTATATTATTATAAATATTTTTTTTAAATCCTTAGATATTTCATATATAAATGTATTGATTTACTTTATATCTTATTTTTCCATATTTGCTATGTTCCTTTTTTGTGCTTTGATCTATTATAAAATATCCATTTTACTAAAAATAATTTAATTTTTAATTTCACCATTTTTGTATTTTTAGTTTAAAGACAAATTAAAGCAATCTTTTTTTTTCTTTTTTTTCCCAGGTGCTTTTGTCATTTCAACATTGTTATTCTGCAAAGCTATATATTATTATACTATGAGAGCCAGCAGTATTGAAGGACCTGTTTAAAGAACTTTTACAATTTTTTACAGTTGCTAATTTTACAATATTCATTTTTTTTCCTTTGTATTGGTTAGAATGAGAAATTTGTTGGGCATATATTATTTAAATGAAAAAATTGAGCTATGACTGATTTCTTATATGCTATTGTTAATGGTTATGAAAAAAGAATAAAAGGTCAATTTTTCGGTTTAAAGATTAAAATATGTGTATATATAAAGCTTGTGTTAAAAAGTAAGACCTTATTTAAACTGTTTTTTGATAAAATATTTTTTTTTGCGAATGGATATTTTTAAAGATCTTTTTTTCCTTATGCCACAATTGGGGAAAAACTATGGGTTATTATATCAGAGTGTTAAATAACTAGATAAAATGTATGTCATCTATTTGCCGATTATTTTATTATTAATTATTGGCTTTACATAAATGCTGTTTATCACATTAATATACTCTATGGTATTGCATCTTATTTATAATTTTATACTATATAAGAATTCTTTCACTTCACCAAGTTTTACATTTGTTCTGTTTAGTAACTAATTATTTGAAAAGAACTTTATTGTGATAAAATTTAGATTCTGTGATATTTTCATGACATGTTATAAGCACCCCCTGCCCCATTCTGTTGATCAATGATTTTTTTACAGTGTAGATTATAAAAAATAAGTTAAATTGTTTATTCTTTATATTTGGGTGTAATCAAAGTCTGTTACAAAATATGCATTTGTTTACATTTAAAATAATTTAATTTCTACCAAATTTTATCCTCATAACAATTTTTTCATCTTCTTGAATAATTATTGTTTTGTGCCAATCCTAGTTACTGGAAAATTGTCTAGCTTTATACATAAATTTTATTTTTTCCTTTAAAAAAAAGAACTTAAAAAGGATTTACATACAGCTTGAAAAATTTTAAAACATGTTTTGCTTCTGAGCTTAAAATATGTTTTTACCCCTTATTTAAATCAAATATCTTAACTGAAAACTGATTTAGAAATAAAAAAATGTTAGAATTTCCCCATTTGTACTTTTAATTGAGAATTGAGAGAACATTTTGTTAACGTGCAATGATATTATTTGTACTCAGTATAAATCTTATTTTAAAAAATAACTGCATTACGAATAAACAAAAATGATACTGTGAAAAATAATCAAATTTTAAATCCTGTGGTAGAAAAAGAATCTTATATACTCTTTTAGAAAAGCAGTTTTTAGTATTCTTTATAATGATCAGCTTTTCTAACACAAAGCATTGTGTTATACCATTTTGATCTAGATAGTGAATTGAAATTGACTGTGAAAGTTTCTAGGTTCATCTAAAATACTTCAGTATGTTCTTTTATGTGGTGTATAGACTTCGTGAAAATTATATATTTTATTTAATTTTTTTTTTTTTTTAAATTTTACTTTACGTTCTAAAAGAGAAATTCATGAAAATCTTTCTCATAAAGGTTTTATCCAAAACTACTTTCATTTCAAGGGACCAACTTTTAATATGATGAAAATTGCTATGTTTTTGTTGTAGTTGTTTTATCTATGTTAATTTCGTTTAAAGTTATTCTAATTTATTTTTTCTTTTAGTGCATCATTGTTTTATTTTTTAATTAAGGTTTAATATAATTATGTGCCCATCAAATCTTTCATTCCTTCTAAAAAATGTATAAAGCAAACTACAAAAGCACTATGTTTCTAAATGGCAAATAGTTACAAACATTTAGAGCTACCTAATAATTATAGCAAATTATATTGTAAAGTACACAAATTAATTCAAGTTGCTTATATTAAAACATTCGTATGCTTTTTTTTTTTTTTTTTCCTGTGTGTATGAACAAGTATTTCTTTATGTTAATGTTTATTATATTTCTGAGCCTTGCATGGAGCTGATATATTTGTAGGAAATCTGTACATGATGTAAAAATAATTCATTTGTATACTTTTTTTCCCTGTTTTGTATAGTTGTTATTTTAAAATAACATGCTTTTACGTTATTAACTCTCATTAATGATGCCTTGTAATATTACTTCTGAAATGTATTTGTAAATTACTCTAAATTATAAAATTAATTTTAATTTGCTTATAAATTTCAAAGTGTTATTTTTTTCCCAAAAAGGTTAAAATTGTCGGTAATCCTAAAAATATGATACGTCTGATAAAATGTTCGCTAACTGTTTTTTTTTTTGTTATAATTTTTAAATTTGTTTTAAGTGTGCATCATTTAATGATAGTTTAAAAAATAAAAGTTGTTGCTTAGCAAAAAATAAATATTGTTCTAGTCTAATACTGATATCTCATTTTTATTACATGTTAAAGTATTTTCCATATTATAATATATATTAGTATTTTATTTTTTTTAAAAAAAGGAACTAATCCAGTTCTTCCTTGATATTAAAAAATAATTTTTTTTAAAAAATGCTTCTTATAAAATTTAAAATACTGGATTATCAAACACACGGTGATTTTGTTAAAACTCTTTAATAACTCTATATTTTTAAATAAATTTTCACAGGTTTAAAAGCACTCTTTAATTTTTCCTTTACCTTAATTTTTTTGTTTGCAAAAGAACTTTCTTAGTTTTCTGATCATTTAACTTCTTTTAATATGCTACTGAAATTAGTCAAACTTTATATTACAAAATAAATGTATTATTAATGCTAGTTCAATTTTTCTCTTATTAGAAAATGAAGTTACATAAATATTCTATATGGCATGAATTATATAGTGATTCTTTTGTCATCAGTCGTTCTTTTTTTTACTACTTTATATTCAGTAAATTAATTATATTAATACTATGTTATATTATCCATTTATATCTGTTTGAATGCCTATTTTCTTAAAGTGTGATCTATATTTTAAAATAAACACTTTACCAAACAGCTCATTACTTTTACTAAGTGGATGGATCATAGAAAAAGTTCAGTATTTGAGATAAAATCACATTAAAATAGATTTCTCATCAATATTGAAAAATTGTGCGTTGCAAATACACTTTTGATATAATCATGAAGTGGAAAGAGGGGTACATTTCTTAACACCTTGGAAATTTAATTAGTTCAAATATTTTCAACTAATTTTACAAAGAAATCAACGTAGTGGAAGTTTAGTGTTTTATCACTGCATTGTGCTGCTTTAAATTTATGGAATTTATTTATTTTATTAAACATTTTATTTAAAAAAAAACTTGAAGTCTTGAAACTTTGATTTGTAGTTGATTTAACTTTTTGAAATACATTGTGAAATATAAATATTTGCTACTAGTCCAATATTTTAGAATATTCTCTTAAGCATTTCTATTTTGCACTTCTAAAACATTTCATGCGAAAATCAAACTGCATCAATGAAAACTTCTTAAAATCATTAATAATACTGAGAACCATTCACACTATTAAATTTACTATAATGTGATATGTCCTTGATTGGTTTGGATTTTTTTTAATCTCCAGAACTGGTGCATTAGATCGTTTAGGATTACATTATAGGAAAATAAATAAAATCATCAGGGACTTTTTAAATCTGGACACAGCCCAAAATGTGTGTTTAGAAAAATGAACTGAGCTCAAAATGTGTTTATAAAAATTGACGCAACTCAATGTGCAGTGTGCGGAAATGGGCAAAAAGGATGTGTATTTACGAAAGTGGACATAGCTTAATATGCACTAATCATAAACATTTCCGGCTCTTGTCATGAACTTTGTAGTCGTGTCATTTATGCATATTACAGATGCCACTTTTCAGGCAATGCCTTTGAATTCTGAATGATAAAGTGAGTTTTAGAACTCTAAATTCCTTCAACGTAAATATACTAAAGTCTTCAAAGATAAAAAAAAAAAGTAATTTAATAAAATGTGCGGAATGATTTATGCAAATGGATGATATCGCATTACATATTTATTTGAATTCATTAATTTTTTTTTCTTAAAAAAGGACTCATAAAAAGAGTTAAAAAATGGAATCAAATGCTATGTCCATTTTCGTCAACAGCTTCACTTTGAGCCTTGCCCATTTTTGTAGACTTGCATTTTAAGCTGTGTCTATTTTATCTTATAACCATTGTTGAACTGCCGACTCAATTTTGGGTTTATGGCTACTAATTTTCAACTCTGTAGTCTTGTAATTTTAAACTCAATACAGAAGACGAGAACTCTTGGATCAAGCATTAGAAGATATTTTGCCTTCATGGAAGTCTTTATGATGGAACTATCCTGCATTTGCGTTAAATGGAGAGGAAAACCTCCCACGAGTAGCCTTACAACAAAGAGACTCTAACCCCTGATTCATCTACCATTGAGGATATTTTTTACGTCATCACTGTGGTCGTTGTGAGCCGGATGCAGTGGTTCGTATTGACCAGCCATCAGTAGGATTTGAACCCGGTTCACCACTTTGGGAGGCAAACGCTCTATCCCCTAATAGCCACCACAGCTCAAGCTGTGGTGGCTGAGAGGTGTTCATTATCGTAAACACTCATTTCTGGCTAAGTGCAGATATAAAGCTCGTTTAGTGCAACTTACTTATATCTCGTCACGTTTTGTACATACTTTAGAAAATGATCAATCTTGTAAAGTTAAAATTGCATCACTGAAATCTCTATAGATTTAGACTTGTAGTAATTTGTTTCATAACATTATGAGATAGTAAAGTTTAAATATTCTCTTCATATTAGATCATCAAATTTAAGCAAGTTTTTAAAAAAAATATTTCTTATATTCAATTAGAAAATTTGTAAGATAACTCTGATATTATACACAATTGACCTCTGGCAGAAGTCTCTTAGTTACCAATATTATATCCTGGATACCTGTGGAAAGTTTTTGTATTTTCAGATGTTTGGGATGTGTAACAGATGTCCTAATATCCAAATATCTGATCGATTCAGATACAGTGTGCCCAACTAAAAAAAGCAAACATGATTTTTGCAGGAACTGGTAGCAAAGAAAATCGCTGAGAACCAAACATGTATATTAAGAAAGTTTATATCTAAAAACATATTTACGAGGAATAATTTATTTCCTGCTCCTCCTGGACAGAAGAAACAATAAGTGAGAAAAAAAAAGTATCTCATCAAAATAAAAACAACTTCCTGATTATAGCTGATATGTCCGTCATGTTTATATATGTTTGCCTTTTACTGAACTCTAGAGTATATGAGCATCAATATTATCCCAAGTTTCAATGATGGCATCCTGCAATTCTGCTACTTTTTGGTATGTACAATTCTACTCAAACAAAACCCTGACGTTTTCTTTCAGGTAAAAAGTAAGGATAGGGATCTCAGGGTTTAACCCGCCCCCCTAACAATTTATAGCAAGGTTTTTGTAAATCATTCATTTGATTAACTGAAATTTATTTATACGAAAAAAAGGATTCTAAAGCTAGTTTTTATTTTAGTGAAGCAGTTAAGTACTCTTTCTTTATAATTCACTATGTGAAGGAGACGAACTCTTTCGAAAACAAAATGTAAAAGAAGGTGATGCCCATTGTCCACACTAATATTCATCCACATGTCTTTGCTTAATGCTTTTCTTGGATTTTATTCTGCAAGATTGAAGTAATATAATTAGAATATATTTCTCTGCAATATGATTAGAAGAAAAGAATTGATTAACTTTACTTCGTTGATTTGTTATATAACAGTGTCTAGTTATAAAGTTAGCAAAAAAAATGGATAGCGCTAAGGGTTAAACTTCCGAGTTACTACATCCGATTGATTTTTACGCCTAGCTTGAAAAGCCCCAGATTGCGGCTACCTAGAATACCGTCTTCACTAATTAATTAGCCCTTTTGAGGATACCCCCATGAGCCATTAAGTTACAATTCTAGTACGTGGAAATTCCTATCATTAGATCAAAAGTTATTCATATTATGAAGAAATTACATTTGCTGAAAAGAATGTTCTGAATCCACTTCCTTAGAAAGATCAATGAAAATTAATTAAAACGAAAATATGGTACTTTTTTTTCTTGTTGTTGTCGTCGGCCGTTAAAGTTGAGGGGATGCCATCTTTTGGCCGAAAATTCTACTTCTGCCAAACCCGTTTATAGGGCTGACGTATTCATAGATCCATTCATTCATCTACAGATCGTAATTTTGACTTGAACCAAAGAACGGTCAATCTCCCAGGGGTATAGTTTTTTTTTTCCTTATATGAACATGGAGGACTTAGTGACCCGACAGATTTAACGTGCACCAGTCATCATTAACTACACGGGGAGTCTTCTGGCTGCTGGATTCAAAATCCTGTTCTCAAGAACGTGAGTCGAGCGCCCTACCATCCAGGCTATCCTGGCCCTTCGTATTTTTATTTTTACTCGATCCATATGCATAAAATTTTAATAAAAAAAGCTTATTTGTTGCGCAATAAATTTAATTTATTGATGAAAAATAACTATTAGTTTAACGAATTTATTTTTATATTACGTAAAAAAATTTTAAGTAATATTTTTAATTATGGATTATTGTCGATCATGGATCATCAATTTTGAAACCACCCCAAGAATGATTTTCCATGTGCGCCACTAACATGCACCCTACTATCTAAAAAACAACAATGTGGAGTTTTCGCAACATAAATGGGATCTTCCGATAGCTGGAAAAATCCGACTTGGGCCACCAATTTTCTCTACAAATGGCAATAAATTGATTTTTTTGTTTATCGGCAGCCACCATACAGCATGAGAGAAGGACTAGATTATGCTCATTATCATATCTTGCGCCTAATTAGTCTCCCACCTTGCTGTGTAATGAAGAAAAAAAATCCTATTCTTTTTTTATGCGATTGTAAAAACACACTAAATTGTCTGGGACATCTTAATTCTTTTATTTTCTACTCTCTTTTGCTTGTGGATATTTTTTTTTAAATCGCAAAATTTTTGTATGATGGATGTAAACGAAAACAGTGGCGCGCGATAGAATTAGGTGCATCCTCTCGCGAAATTTATAAGTGTGCTCAATCGTATTAAAAAAATTTAATTACATGAAATCAAACAAAAACTCTACGAGGAAGAGATATATTCAGTTACTTATAAATCTTAATTTTATTTTAAAATAATAAAAATCGTAATTGTGATAAAAAGGAGGAATTTCGAAAAGATATTAAATTGAGACATTTTATACATTTACCAAATTGAAATTAAAGGAACATTAAACAAAACAAAAATAAATAACTCATCATCTTGCAAGAATTCGATTCAAAGTTCAGTTAAGAGTTATCGTTTATAAGGTGAACTATGAAATATATCATAAATAAAATATATACACTGCTTGACAATTGCCAATATTAATAAAACACTTGCGTTTTTTGGAATAATAGATATCGATATCAGAATTGAAACTACGTACATATATAATAGGGACAATCAGCATGCAAAATGGTACGAAATTCGCCACGAAGAAAAATTTAAAAAAAAAAAAATTGCTTCTTGGACGATTTCCAAAGAGCTGCGAAAACTGAATCTTCTTGCCAGAATAAAACAGATACGAATACCTCTGTAAAATATGTAATTACCTTGCATTTTGCATCTGTTCTTCACGTTGTCCACAAAACTATCGATGAATCTTTGACAGATATTGTTCCGCTTCTCTTTCGAGCGGTCTTTAGCTCTTACATGGTTCGGAAGTGACCTGTTCTTTATAAAACACGCCTGCCAAGGGCATACTGTATAGGATTTAGGTCCGAGGACTAGGCGGGCCGTTACATACGGGCAATATCTTCTTCACCTTTTAGTGAATTTTGATTGGCCGTGCATTGTCATCCATAAACTGTAAGTCTGGACCTACTACACACCTAAAAAGACGAACATGATTCTGAAAAATCTCTCTGCAATACCACTGCGATGTAACGCTACATTGCTCAAAGATGTAAGGGGCTTTCAGCCATTGTGTGTGATGCTAGTCCACATCAGTGCGCCTTGCCGATTACTTTCATAAACCTGTATGCAAATCAATTTGATTTATTCTCCGTAGACGATTCTGACAGAAACATTCGTACCGGTAGCAATTGCAAGTCTACAGTTATTTGCCTGGGAGTGACATTTCTGTTTCTTTTCACCCCTGTGGATACAAAGCGTTCCTACTGAGGTGTGATGTTCGGTGTCTTGGGATATTCATCCACTTTTAGATGCACTTGGATAATTTTTTAAAAAAAAAATTTCCGCACACGCGCTGTATAAAGCAACTACTTCAATTACTCTTATCTGGCGCAGTTATTATTATTTTTTTTTAAAATTTTAAAGCAATAATTTCGTTATCATTTTTAAATTGATTCAAACGCTTTGTTTAATTTTTTTTAAATATTTAAGCTATAGCAAAAGTAGCACTAGACCTAGTATATATTTCGGACATTTACCAAAGGTCTAGTCATACTAGTTCTTGTTAAGTGCCATTGCCCGGTATATCCTACACTGATGTTTTTTTAAGGTCAAGTGCCATTGCCAGGTATACATTTGCCCGGTATACCCTACACTGATGTTTTTTAAGGTTCAGTGCCACTGACCGGCATACATTTGCCCGGTATACCCTACACTGATGTTTTTTAAGGTCAAGTTCCACTGCCCGGCATACATTTGCCCGGTATACCCTACACTGATATTTTTTTAAAGTCAAGTGCCATTGCCCGGTATATATTTGCCTGATACTCCAAACACTGATGTTTGTTCTAATCTATCGTCAGTAAGAATTAAAATATCGAATAAATGTAATTATATCTACGAATAAATTAATATCAAATCGGATGTAATAAATATTTCGGACATTCACCAAAGCGACTAATTTGGTTGTCAACATTCACCGGTGAAAGTCAACAACCACCGATTTCGGTCATTCACAGTAACATGCACATCATTTACATAATAACCTCATCAGGACGGTTATTTCATACTTTGCCTAAATAGCATCCGGCATTTCAAAAAATAAAAATAATTGGTTTTGTTGGCGATGATCTCGTAAGGCGATAAAGAATCATGCATAGTACAGGTAAGGAAGATATTGACCTCGCAGGAAAAGTGGATGAATATCCCAAGGTACCGTCATGTTCCTACAATGACCTCCGGCATGCTATTGCATTGCTTTTCCACCATCCGCGGCCTTTTTACAATCGCGAGATGTCATTTTTTGACTCTTACATTACTATAATTATAAAAGTGACACTTTTATCTGTTTCCAGTCGTCCACGATCGTAAGCACTGAAATGATATGATGTCTTGATAACGTTTTGCACTAAATTATTGCAACATCACACTGAATTTATCAGAAATAAATTCATTAACCTACGGAGTTATTTTGGTCAAGCGCCTAACAGCATGAGTTTTCGAATGATTTATTACTTGTTATTTAGTTCATTTACGTCGCACTAGAGCTGCACAATGGGCTATTGGCGACGGTCTGGAAAACATCCCTGAGAATGATCTGAAGACATGCCATCGCAATTTTGATCCTCTGCAGAGTGGGCATCAGTGAAATATTTTCGTTTTAAACCAAAATTATGTGTAAATATGGGTAAGTGTAAAGTTGTGACAAAGAGAGAAAAAGGGTCCCACAGTGGACTAACCGTTAAGATACGGTTCCCAGCAGATCACCCAAGTCAAGCATCACTGGCTGTGGTCATAGTGTACGGATGGGTGACAGGGGCTGATTAAGCGTACGCGGGGCCCTAGGCCAATTCAAATTTTTAGGGCCCTTTGATTAAATTTTTTTCTTGTATATTTTTTATTTATTCAAATATAAAAGTATTTATATATCTTTTCATTTAAGAAAGCATATTTAAAATAAAAATAAATAATATCCTGGACCTCTTAAACAGTGACAATTTCAATATATAAAATTTGATTGAAAGTGACCAGTTGCATCAGTTTTTTCTAAAGTATATAAAACAATAAACAAACACTTACCTTTTAGTAAAATATTTTGTAATTATTTATTGATCAAATAGAATTACGGACACTAAATAATTATGAAACACTAAAACAATTATGAGACACTTCAGTTGAGATTTAATTCATTGTTTCTTGTTTAAACAAGTCTCAGCTCGCTATGATACTGCTTTCAATTTTTCCCGCGCAAATCAAAAGGACAAATTTGAACTTAAAAAACATTGATAAATGTTATGGTACGTAAACTATAATAATACTCGTAAATAATAACTAAAATAAGTAATAAATAAATATGTAAAATCATTGCTTTTCTTAATTTTTTAAAATTTATTTTCAAATTTTTTTCAAGGGGGCCCCTAATCATTGGGGGCTCCAGGCCATGTCCCAGTCTGGCCCAATGGGTAATCCGGCACTGGTGGGTGATCACTTGGATCAGTCTGCGTAGGGACCGATGGTGTGCGGTATTGTTCCTCGTTAAACTGTTTTACCGTAAAGGACTCGACTTTGCGTGCAGGTCGTTGGGCTACGGAAGCGGGGGTGCCATCCCCTCTGCAGAGGATCAAAATTGTGATGGCATGTCTTCGGATCATCCTCAGGGATGTTTCCCAGACCGTCGCCTATAGCCCATTGTGCAGCTCTTGTGCGACAACTGCGAGAGACAAAAAGGGGCAACTGAGTTTGGCCGTGCCCTTGGTTATACGATGAATGAAGTTGTTGGATTTGTTGATGCTTCGATGTGGACTGTCCAACGTGTCTACAAGCAGTGGTGTAATACACGTGGTCGCGAAAGACGACGTCAGAATTGTGGTCGCGAGCGAGTTCCTGACTGATAAGGATTCTCATGCAACGCGGTTACGAAATTCGTTAATCAGATTCCTATTAGCAAATGAGTTTTTTTTTTTATACAACAGGAACGGAGCCTAAGGGTTATATGATTTCTTTAATGGTCGATGAGTCATTCTCTGAATGAATTTAATGTTGTACCCGCTACTTTAAAACTCGAACGGTGATTTTAAAATTTCATAACAAAGACTGAAAATAAATTTTGTTTTGTCTCAAGAACAACGTTAAGTTGTTATAATGAAAAAAAATAAACTTATAAGGAGCATTTAATATAATTTTTATGTTATAATTTTTCTAACAATTTACAAATTGCTCACGAACGCATGACCCTCGGTGTGGTCTGTTGGGAACACCATATTTAGGATTTAATAATATATAAAACCTTTACAAATATTAAAGAACAAAAATAATCGGAAAATTAATTAACTTTTGGTAAAATAAGAATAGGTACACTTAACTGTTGTTCCTAGCTTAGAATCATTAAAACCGCCAATTATTGGTCACAGATACTTTTGACTTAAATATCTGTGATTTAATCTTGGTTCCTGTTCCTATCACTCCCATTAATTCTGCAGCTTTATGTGGTTCAAATGATATGTTTGTAAATAAAGGATTTCAATTAATATATGATCGAGAGCGGTTTTGTATTTGTTTGTTACAAAAGTAAAAGGTCTGTAAAATCCATTTTTATACTTAGATTGTCAATATTTTGATTCTATGTCATAAATTTCTAATGTTCGATGTGACTGCCCTATTCTAGCCACTTCGAATAAATCTTGATTGTTGTGTTATTGTTCTTCAGCTGGCAGAATATATCGGAATAAAGCTTTAAGAAAGGCTATATGGCGGCTATTAGAAAGAAATTAGTCATCGTGGGTGATGGAGCATGCGGTAAAACATGTCTTCTCATTGTATTTTCCAAGGATCAGTTTCCTGAAGTCTATGTACCTACAGTGTTTGAAAATTACGTTGCTGATATTGAAGTAGACTTTAAACAGGTACATATGTTTTATTAAATAGTTATTTACACTTTTCGAACTTGAAAGTTTATATATTTTTTCTTGAAATTAGTTAATATCCTTTTGTATGTGCTGATAAATTTTAAGTGATACAACTGATATGTAAGGCTTAGTTTTTGTAATATCGTTATTTGAATGATTTTTTTAACTATGCATTGCATTTTAACAAAGTCTATTTCTTGTTTATCCTGTACATAATTTAAAGTAAGGATAAATTATTATATTCCTTAACAGGATGTATAATTTTAAAATGTATGATTTATAGATTTTTGGAGATCAGGATAAATAATTCTGTGCTACACAGTATATGAAGTAGTTAAGTGTACCTAAAATGCTCTATTTTTACTCATGACAATGTTTTTCATGGCACATGGCATGATGATACATATTTGAAGTTTTGTTTCTTAAGCTATTTATAATTTTTTGTTGTTAAAAGAATCTTGTTTCTATATTTTATGTTCAAGAAAAATATTTTAATCTGAATTAAATAATATAGCTTTTATTTTGTTGGCATTAGGTATTTAATAATGTTTAAGCATCATTTTGTTTTGCCTCTGCATGAGAAGAGACTCTTGAGTATTAAATTAAGTATAAAATAATTTGTTGTCTTTATTGTCAACCAAAATTACAGAAATAAACAATTTTAAAGCTTTTTTTCTTGGGGATATTTCCATATTATTACCTGTTTGCACCAACTCCTATGACCAAAGGGTTTTTGCGGTTTCAAAAATTAAAAAAAAATTAACTGTGATTTGTCTGGGGATGGTAAGGAGTTATATTTTTTAGGTGGCTCTTTAGTGTGATGTTTCATTTATTAGTTTCCGGAGAATACTTCTGTACTGTGATCTGTCTCGCCAACTACAATCGCCAAGGTGCCAAATAGATTTTTAAACTTGCAAATTTTTTTAACAAACAATTTATGGATGTTTGACCAGGGGTGGGTACGAGTTATACCTTTCAAGTTGGTCTCTTTCTGTAACATTTTTTTTTTATAGTTTCTATTGACCGTTGCTCGGAAGTTACCAAGACTTGGCGATTACCACAAATCGCGAGACAGAAATCTCCCCAGGAAAACTTATCCATTACAGTGAAACCTCAAAGAGAAGGGCATTTCTAAGGTCTATTTAGGATTAAGGTCTATTAGGATATGAATATTAGTCTATTTTAGGAGGCGGGATGGCCCTTTAGGAGAAGTGTGCTAACTTAGCAGTCTAATCAGGGTTTGTAAAGATAGACACAGTCCAGAAAATGTTTTTTTTTTTTTTTTTCTGATTGGGTCCACTTGAAGAAATCTATCTTATACCCACCAAGTGGGTTTTTTCACATTTATGTGGAAAAAAATGGATGAATTTTAAAATAATTTTTATGCAGTTAACAAAGTGAATTGTCCAGTAAAATTATCAGCTTAATGTTTTATAACTTTGTAACATTTTATACAAAATTATATGAAGTAAAACAATTCATTAATCTGATTTTAAATTAATCAATATATTAATTTTATATAAAGGAATTAAACGTGTAAAAAAAAGTACATCATTAAAATTTTGCTGAATACATTATTTATCTATACAATAAATTATGTGCAATATGCATAACAATAACATTCTACTTATTGCACATAATTTATTTGGATGGGGAACTCCAAGGAAGCGGAGTATATCTGATCGCATAAACAAGGTCTGAGAGAATAAGTTTAGGCTGCACAAAAAAAAAGGAACTAGTTAAGCAAAAAAAAAAAAATTTTTTTATAAGAGAAATTTTAACAAAATACAGATTTTACCAATGTTTTGAAGAGTTTATTGCAATTTAAAAAAAACTGTGTTAGTACCTTAACTATGTTTGATATTTGGCTAGACCTAGTTTCTTGTTGTCAAAAACTGGTTTTTGACATGAACACGTCAAAATCCGACAAAAGTAGAAAATCTGGGCAATTTTATTTTTATTGGAGACATTTTATTAGATATTAAATCATGCACAATACTTGCATTATATCCTACTATAATTATAATTATATTTATGTTACCATGAATAAAAAAATGTAGCCAAATTTATTGAAACTGTTAATTGGTTTATTTAGGCATATATTTTAGATTAAGTAAAACTAAAGTGGTTGCCAATAATTGTCTGATACTTAATTATTTTTTTTTTCATATTCTTAATATGTTTTGTTATTATGGACTATTTGTTTGTTTGGAGCAGAATCTGTCCAATTCAGGCAGCCAAGTAGAAATTTTTGATCTAAATAAATTCTTACAAAATTTTTTATTAGCAAAAAATGTGTCGCTTTGCCAATTTTTTCCTCTTCAAAAAAATATTTTATGTTAATTTGTGTATTTATTAGTTTGAATTCCTTAAGTTAGGGGTGGAATCATAAATTTAATTTAAAAAATTATTATTTCAATATGTTTTAATTTCTATTTTTAACATCTATGCTCATTTATTAAAGAATTGTGCTAAATCAAATGAGTTTTTTTCTCTGTTTTTGTTATTAAAAAGTTTTAACAGTATATAAACTTTACTTTCTAAAAATACTTTTAAATGTTTCAAAAAAAAAAAGGCTGAAACTTTTGGGGAAACTTGGATCTAAAAAGAAAACTTGTTCTGAAGAAATACTAGGCTATGAGAATTTTTTGCATCCCTACCTATATATACAGGAATGTTTCTAATAAATCATGATTACATAATAGGTATATTCCCTTACAAGTTAACTAATTATAATTTACAAAAAATTAAATTGTTTGAATTAGTTAATAACTGTTTAAATGAGTTAATAATTTTTTCAATCAACTAATTCAAGAATTTAATTAAGTAACTATCAATATTTAGTATACAGTTTTTTAAATAAATTTCCTTATTATATGTTATTTTGTTATGTTATTATAGTTTTAGTATGTCTATTTTCTAGTCCTTAGAGCTTAGCATCATTCCAAAGAATAGTTTCTAATTTCATTCTTATTCAGCCCAAAACTGAAAAAACAATTTGGAGTACAAAGGGTGTAAAATTATTATTATTATTATTTTGTAATTGCATGTTTTAAGGAAATGAGTTAAAATGAATAAGATAGTTGTTGACTGTTTTTTTTTTTAATACGATGATTGTTTTTGTGCCATTTTTATTTTCAATATTTAAACAAATTAACGGATTAGATAAGTTGCACTTTTACACATTTTTATTTAGAGTTATTTATTATTTCTTGCACTAGGGGTGCACAACCTTTTCGAGTGAAGGACTGCATGCCCAAGTATTTAGACAGTAATTGTAGGTAGTAATTGTTATATAAACATCTGCGTTCTAAACACTAAATTCTTTTTATCTTAAAATTAAATACTTTTAAATGTTTAAAATTAAAAACTGCAAAACTAATTGCTTTAAAAATTTACAAAATCTGAATCAATTTAACACAAAAAAAAATTCCTGATAAATTGAAATAAATAAAAATAATGGGAAATTTTTTAGTTTCTTTTATTTTATTACATAATACAAAAGCTCATTTAAACGCAAATTTTAACATTAAAAAGTTTTAATATTCATAGAACTAAATTTTAAGAAAAATGAATATTTTAGTTAAGTTCTCTCTAGGAATCAAAAAGGGCACTTTGTGCATTTAACACTGTAAATGTCACTTTTATCGAAATGTGTAATATTATGTGATAACTGAATTCAATCCTCAACAGTTTTTAAATTATCTTCTTATACTATTTTTTGTGTTTTGTGTCCAAAAAATTGTTCTCTCATTATGAGAATAAAAGAAAAATTTGTATTATATAAAAATAATTAGAAACATGTCATGGATTGTTACTGTTGAGATATTTTTTATTACAGTCCTTTGGTGTATACAGACCAAATTATTCACAAAATTTATCATTTTAGTAAGCAAGGAACCAAAACACACCTCTTAGCTTGTGATGCACTGGTTTATATATAACATATGTTTAAAAGTGACTGAGTCATTTTCCAAACCTCAAACCCATTGATCATCTGTTGGATGAGGTAATGATGAGTAGTAAAGAAAGCAGCAATATTCAAATTCGCTCAGAGCATTTGGCTCTCAATAAGGTGCCTCGGATTTGAATCCCAAAGATGGCCGGTTGATTTAAATTCCGCATCCGGCTTGCACCGTCCACAGTGCTAGCATTAAATATCTTCAGTGGTAGACGGATCATTGGTTAGAGTCCTCTTTCCGTCAGGTTTACCATATGAGGTTTTTGCGGTTTTCTTCTCCATGTAATGCAAACAGGGGTTAGTTCCATCAAAAAGTCCTCCAGGAAGGCAAATTTCTCCCAATACTTGATCCAGGAGTTCCCTTTTTTCTGGTTTGGGTTCAAAATTACAAGGCTACATAGTTGAACATTGGTAGCCGTAAACTGAAAATTTGGTCAACTATTTAGCAATAACTATAAAATAAAATATTGTGATCTTTTATATTGTTTAACGTGTAATATTTTTTTAGGTGGAACTTGCATTATGGGATACTGCTGGTCAGGAAGATTATGATAGACTTCGACCTCTTTCATATCCGGACACGGATGTGATCCTAATGTGTTTCTCCATAGATAGCCCTGACAGTCTGGAGAACATCATGGAAAAGTGGTATCCGGAGGTACGCCATTTCTGTCCTAATGTTCCGATAGTTCTGGTTGGTAATAAAAAGGATTTGCGCCACGACCCAAATACCATTAAAGAGTTGGCTAAAATGAAACAAGAGCCAGTTAAGCCTGACGAGGGCCGAGCCATGGCTGAAAAAATCCAGGCATTTGGATATCTGGAATGCTCTGCCAAAACCAAAGATGGTGTGAGGGATGTGTTCGAGATGGCTACTAAAGCTGCCCTTCAAGTAAAAAAGAAAAAGAAGAAGAAGTGTGTTATTTTATAATTAAAACGACTCTAGCTGTTAACGTGCTCTAGTATAACCATGTTACTGGGTGATTTTTTTTCAGTGACTGTTATGGTTGAAGGCAATTTTGGAAACTATTTACAATTTTTACTCTTTTTGTAAATCATTCCAATAAAGTTCTATCAAGGCAGTATTACCCAATACTTAAGCCTACAAATTGATGTAAGCTTTTATTTAAAGTACTACTCTCTTACATATTTGTGTTGTAAACGCCTGCTGTCAGATGCAATGTCAATGGTTGTCTCTTTTTTTTATTATTATGTAATAAAACCTCAAAATTTATTTCCATTTTTTTAATATTTTGCTACTTTATTGCCTTATTCTTGTGAGACAACTAAGTACTTGTAAAGATTTCTTTGATAAATTTATGATTAAAGTTGCATTAAAATTTTATGCTCACAATGTTAAATTTATGTGTGTTTATTATTAACTGTTCGTAGTTATTATTAGGTGTTCGTATTAAGTGTGTGTGTGTGTGCATGAAGTAAATTTCATGTATCTTACTATTTTTCAGTTTTCATTAGGGTTGCACAACTTTTTATCAAGATAATGAAAAAAAAAAAAAAAAACTAATACTACTCTTAAATGTTACTTTTTGTTTTCATTAAGACCCTGTTTATTTTTGTTTAATATAAAAGTATTTGTTACACTGCAAAAGACATTCTTACACAATACAGTAGATGAAGAGAGAGACAAAATTCTTAAACTTAACGATTTATAAAGGGGATTCCTGATTGGGAATCCTAAGGCGATTAAAAAACTTAAATGTTTGCTGTTGTTGGCAATTCATCTTTGACATTTGTTCTCTTGCATATTCAATTCTAGATTTTTTCTTTTCGTTTTATGGGTTTGTTATTTATGAAAAGGTTTTAATGACTAATTTTCTTGTTTAAAGATCATAGGACAAGTGCAGGGCTCCCACTGTCCTTAAAAACTGCTTATTTTTTTAATTTTGGAAAAAAAAAGGGCCCTTAATAGTACTTAATTTTGGTACAAGATTTTTAAAAGTCCTTAATTTTTTAGCATCACTATAGTTGATAGGAACAATTTTTCAGTTCAATTTTTTAAAACAAAATTATGTTCTCTTATCACTTAGAATTAGACCATGCATTGAGTGTGTAGGGAGGCAACAGGTAAGGGGAAGAAAGCATGTCCAGTCATTAATATATTGGTTCTTTCATTAATATATTCTGCCTTTTGCCTACAATAATACTCTATGAGGAGAGTGAAGCATAATAAAAGAAACGAATAGTGTGGACAAGAGATGGGGCAGTTTTAAGGTACTTAACTAGAAGACTCACACTAACCTTCAAAATTCAAGAAATTCAATTCTATTGGTAACGCATCTGTTTATAGGGATTAAGTAAAACGCTAAGAAAAGAAGTATCAGAAAATTTTTTGAACTAGAGTCCATAACGAGAACTATTTCGTTAAATCTAGAAGAATTAAATAAATTTGTATATTACTTCAATGTGTAATAAGTAACTTTAAATTTATATAAAGCATGACATTTTTTAAAATTCATTATTGTACCAAAAATTAAACAGATCTGTAAGAAACAGGGTTTGAAAAATGCTAGCCCACATAGGTTTTTCATCAAAAACTTATTTGGTTTTTGATGAAAATCTCAAGTTTTTTTTTTTTCAAAACTACTTCAAATTTTTCCTAAGTGCTAAATAAAAAAGCATGATTTGCTTCTAACAAGAAAGTTAAATATTTGGTAACTATTTATAATTTGTTTTGTTGCTATGTAAAACTTTTTTAAAAGTTTTAGATTGTTACGCTATTATTTTTATTTCCTAAGGAATAGCAGATTGTTACATAAAATATAAATCTAATAATAATTTTATTCAGTTAACATTGCAACTTAATATTCTGTTTTTAATTTTTGTTCAATTTTTAGTTGCTTTAAAATTAGTTAGAATTTGTTCGCCAGAATGTTTTAAGTGACATTATGTAAAGTTAATTCCTAATATAATTTATACAATTGATTATATCAGTGCTTACATTATAATAAAATTGTTTTATTATTATTATTATTAATTTAAGTCCTTAATCTTTTCAAAAAAGTGCTTAATTTTTGCTTTGTTAAAAAGAGTGGGAACCCTGAAGTGGTATGGCCGCCAAATCTGGCCTTTATCCAATGTATATTTCAGGCTTTAAATAATTCTATGTATCTCAACCTCGAGTGGTCTCAGATTAAAATTCTTCAAGCTGTAACTCATCTTTAGTTTGTTGACCATACCAACAACATCAAATTTAACTTAGAGTTGGAAAAAATAAGTCCATTTTATATGAAAATAGATATAAGCAAACCCTCAACCATTTAAGTTTAATATTTTCCCAGTGTAGAGAATTAAAACAAAAAACTTTAAATCTTTAATCTAACACTAGCATCTGAATTACACAGTAAGACTTGATTATTCCACCTCCTATGTTGCTGGAGGTAGAATCCGGAACTTCGGAAAAGCCTTAAACGACCATTGAATCCATTTTTAACAAATCCTTTGCACTTATTTTAGCTCTTTGAGTCTATTTTCTGTCTGCATGAGTAGGATATTGAAATTATAATGATGACATCCTCATCTACCAATTTCTGATTTGAGATATTTTTTACTGCATTGAAATGTTAAAAACAGAAGTAGGGAAATAAAAATCAAAATTAGATCTAGGGAAATTTTTTTAGAAAAAGTATGTTTTTTTTAATGAATTCTAGTAATTAAAAAGATTTAATTTTCTGCAAATATACTAATTTTTTTGATGTAAAGGTTTAGTGCTAGGACACTAACGTATATATGAAAATTATCATATTTGCCACCAACTTGACTAAATGGATCATGGTATATGACAATTATGAATTTTGATAAAATTTTAGTCATGTCTGATAAATTTTTATTATTTAGGCAACTATTTTGTTTATTTTTTTTTCTGTGGCAACCCTGTATATATAAATGATAAAAGTACAGAGAAAACTAGGTATATAAAATTTTTTTAAAAGAGAAAAGAAATTATTATGAAAAAATAATTCAAAGTTTTAAAAATAAATAATTAAAATTTTTAATATTGAAAACAAATCAGCGAAATGTTATAATTTTTGCGTCAGCGTCACGTGATTGTAACCGCAATATAGTGATTTCTAATAATTGTATTAAACAATATTAATGTATTATAAGACAGCACGGCATATTTATGTTTCCTAGTTTTTTTTTTTTTTTTTTTAAACTTAATTATTTTTTTCTTTGTGTATTTATAATTAAGTTTTCATATACTTGCAGCTTATGCACAGTTAATAAAATTTTTTAATTTTCCTTTGTAAATTTTTTTTTATTTAAAAATATGTAGCAGATAAAAGGTTACAAGGTGACTGAAATATGATTTTCTTAAAATCCAAATAAGATATTTTTTTTAAAAAAGTTCTTTAAAAAATTTTTTTAGTTAGCTAAATTTTTAAACACAATTAAAATTTAAATATTAAATTAATATCATTATTAATTAAATATTTTAAAAAGATACAAAATAAAATCAATACATTTGAAACATTAGAATAAATAAAAAGCTGTTTTATAGTAATATATAAGTGAAAATGTGTGATTCACATTTTCTGAAAATGGAATGGAAATTTATCATTAACTATTTAAAAGCAGGCTAAAATGAACTAATCAAAAAATTAGTTTCACAAATCGTATTTTTTTCTAATGTTTAAAATGACAAAATAGATTTTGTTAAACAAGCAGACAGCTACTTTAATTCCATTATGTCACGTTTTTATACTTAATAAATTAAACTATTATTAAAAAATAAATCCACATATAAAAAATGCCACCTGAACATATTATGCAGCTTTTTTTTTTGTAGTGTCATCTATTTTATGTTAAACACCAATGCAATTGTGAAAAACCAATGAAATTTCTTTTTCGCATTAACACCAAAATACTAAAATATCAAGCGAGTGAGCGTGAGTGTTTACATGTAAAGGATTACAATTTTCTAGATAAAATTTCTTTTCTCATTTTGGCAGTCAAAAACTAGAACAAACTTAGGTATAAGCTGTGCAGAAATGCAGGGTAGAAAGCGAGCAGTTATTACAAATTGACTTGAAGTTTTATATCTATATATATAAGTTAAATTTATTGATTTTCTCAATTTTTCTCATATATATATAGTTTTTGTCGTACTTCAGTTATATTGTTAAAAACAAATGAAAATTATTTTTCACGTTGGCAACAAATAACTGAATTGTCAAGAGAGTGAACCTTGGCTAAAGGATAAATACTCCTTGTTTGCCAAGTGCCTAAACATACAGCATTACAAACTAACTGGCTGGTTCATATTTTTTTTATTATACTTCATGATTGACTCAGATCTTTATGATCAACCAGATACATGGCTGAAAGCCCTTATATAGCAAGACGGAAGAGAAGAAAAACTGGTACGAAAGACATTTTATTATAGCATTTTTTTCGAGAAAAATAAAATATCTGTAACTTTCAATATTTCTTTTATGATTTTAGCATATATATTAATTTGTTTCTTTTCCAAGATAAAATAGACATTGCTGAATAGTTTAAAAAAAGAATAAGCAAACTCCTCCCAAAAACTAGCTATAACTGAAATGGTTATACTACCAGCCTTTACTCTTTTCCGTCTCAAAAACTAGATTAGAATATCTAATTATCTCTTGAGTGAATGGGAATAGGTTGGATTTTCGTTACAAGTTTTTTCAGTTATATACAGGCAAGTATTTTAGAATTTCCGTTCTGAAATTTTCTTTTTTATTCTGAAACATGATTTATTAAAAAATCACTATGATTTATTTAAAAAAATTAAAACATTTCTTTAATGCAGCAATGAATTTACCAAAAATTTTAAATATATTAAGTAATAAAAATGAAACCGTTTCACTTTTAATATTTGAATCAATGATTTTTAAAAGCATTCATTTAAATCATGATTTCAATCAAATAATTCTGGGAAAATATTAAATAGATCATCCAGTATAGTGATTTCAAGAAAAAAGGTAGAACCATAAGTAATACGAGTAAAAAAGTGTTCAAAGTAGTCTCCTCCAGCATCAATCCACTTTTGTAGTCGAATTTTCCACAGATTGAATGCCTCAACCCATTCATTTCTTGGAATAGATGGAAAAAAATGCATTTATAGCCACATCAATTTCTTCTTCTGAATGAAAACGACGTCCACGTAAGCTCTTTTTTAGATTAAAGAATAACCAAAAGTCACCCATGGCTAGATCAGGTGAATACGGCGGATGTTCTATCACTTTAGTTTGTTTTTGTTTAAGAAACTCATCCGGCTGTATGTGAAGATGCATTGTCATGGTGAAGCATTTGTCCCCTAACATTCACTTCTTGTAGAATTTCTGGAAGACATTTAATGGTATACCAGTTTGCTGTTACTGTCTTCTGTCCTTCCAACTTGATGGCTTTGACCAATCCCGTACTTCTGAAGAAAGCAGCATACATCACTTTTTTCAGGGTTCGTTGTCTTTTCATCATTGTTGGCGTGGGATCATCTTCAAAGACCCATACTTTGCTTTCTTGAAGCGTTGAAACGTCAAAAAACGGTATGTACGTTTTATCACCCGTTACAATTTCAGAAATGATGCGGTGGCCACCATCATTTAGCAATTTAAGAGTTTCTTTACTGATTTTGACACGCTCTTCTTTTTGGTGCTCAGTTAGATTATGGAAAAACCAACGGCAAACTAATTTTTTCATATGTAGTTCTTCATGTTTAATTTTGTGTTAGTATAATCTGATAGGTACAGCGATTGTCATCCTTTAACATTTTTCGTATGGCAGACACATTATCCGGGATGACTGCCGACGGCGGCCTTCCTGTGTGTTCTTCATCCTGAAGAAAATTGCGACCTCTGCTAAATTCTTTAAACCATCTGAATACAGTAGCATGAACTGGAGATTCATCACCAAATGCTAATTACAACAGTTGAACGCATTCTTCTTGATTTAATCCTGCTTTAAAATCGTAGTAAACCATAGCGCGAAAATGTTATCGCGTCAACTCCATTTTCTCTTCTGTTTAAAATTTATTCTAAGCTAAACAAGATGAAGTAAGTCAGTAAAAAATCGTCTGCTGTGTTAAAATACTTTGTATTTTAAAATTAAACCGTTATTTGTATTTTGTAAATTCTTGTCTGCGCGTTATCTCAAAAATTTCAGAATAACCCTCGTATGGTCCTAAAATGAAATCAACTGGAAAAGAAAAAACTGAATGTTTCTTCCGATATGGTTGGAGAAGTTCAGAAATATACTTATTTTTTTACTTCAAATCAAGCCATTTATTTTTTTATTCAAGAAAGCTTATTTTTCATATTAAATCAAGCATCGTGGAAAGTAAAAAGTGACATAATATATACAGAGATCCCAACTTGCTCCGCTTTGTAAAATAGTATTTTCTAGTGGTAGCGAAATTTAAGTTACTTTTAGTTTAGTATTTTTCATTTTAAGTAATTTTTTCACCACTAAATAATAAAAATTATAAGCATCATATAAAATGCAACGTTAACGCATCAATCTTAGGCGACACTTCTTGACTCATCAACAGAAGACGAGCTTACCCTAGCTCCCGCCACCCCAGCGGACACAGTACCGGAAGAGTGTGTGGGGAATACCGCTTCGGTCGTCCCCACCACTACTATGGACACTACTCCAAACAAAAAGTTAAGAACCCTCATCCGAGGCTTGAATATTGGCACAGATATTCTCGAATTAGAGAAATATCTCAAATTCGGACTTTTCCCGGAAAAGATAGTGCAGCTCAAGAGAAGAAGTGGGGTGGAGCTTAGGCCCCTCTCACTATTCCTCATCATCCAATGGGATACGAGCAAGAGCCGAAATATCTATAATATCAGATCTATCCTTGAGAGACCAGTGCAAGTAGAGCGTTTCAGAGGTGGAAGATTTCAAGTCCAATGCTATAAATGTCAGAAATATGGACACACTCAACGTACATGTGCAGCCACTGCTCCCGCTTGCATGAAATGTGCCAAAGACCACTATTCGTAGGAGTGTACGAAGCCAATTACTGAACCAGCAACCTGTATCAACTGTAGTGGTGAGCACCCAGCCTGTTTTTCGGGCTGCGGTGCAAGACCCAGGAAGCTCCCTAAAGAAAGAAAAGCCAAGAATGCTACAGACTTCTCAGAATCTTTCAAGAAATGAAAGAACTTTTAAAGGACGAAGAGCTTTTAAAGCTACTTCGCTCCCTCCTCCCAGAGTCACATAACTGATGTGGATTTCCACTGCTCTCAAGTCATCTTCCTACATGACCTCCATAGCTTAGTGCTGTGTTGAACTTTTAGGACTTTTTAGTTTCGATGTAGGACTTTTTAGTTTCGATGTAGGACTTTTTAGTTTCGATGGATCGGTAAGTGGTGCTTCGCGCCAAAAACCCAGATTACACCTATTCCCAGCATCAATCTTTTTCGGGCTGCGGTGCAAGACCCAAAAAGAAATCCGGAGGCCGACCCCCCAGATTCCTACTGTTATTTAAAGAAATGCAGCAACTCCTAAAGGACCAAGATCTCATGAATTTACTCAGATCCCTGTTAGCCGACAAGCTATAGTTCCAGTGATCTCTCCTCCAAGCCGACTAACACCCAAGACTCCCACAGTTCACCTGTGGTATTTCTTTCCTAAAGACATTACATTAGGCGCCCACGGGCACTATTACAGTTGAAGAAGTGGAGTGTCCGCTTTGGCTACTCTACTAAAAAGTAGGCGTAACTATCCTTCTTTACCGAATTTTACTTCATATTTTGCTACCACTTTATTAAAACTATTCCAGAAAGCGGAGCAGTTGGCATCCCTGTACTACTATATATATAATTTCCCTTCATAATATGTGTTGAAATTTTATTCCCTTCCCCCAGTCTATAGCTAATAGTGAAGCTTAAATAAGGTATTTATGTTAATTGTCACTATTCAGAAGTGGTCAAGTATTTTAAAATTTTTTATTTAGATTTTTATATTGTTGAATGTATATTATAAGATAATAGTTTAGAATCTGTGTTTTCCTCATTATCTTATTTCGTGCTTAAGTATTTCCCCAAAAGAAATCCTATATTTTTTTAATTTGTCAGTTCCGGGGGCATACGCAAGGGAGAGTTTAAACACCCCCTTTGACCTCAGACAAAATGGCAAAAATAAAATTTTTTGTAGAAATTATGCGGGCTATTATTTTTTGAGACTATATATTTTTATTTGCCTTATGCCTATTTTTTTTTCTCACGCTATTTCTCAGAACACTGAAAAAACATTTACTATAATAGGGTTGTACTTTTGAAACCAAATTCACGTGATACTCTAACGGGCGAGCCCGGATCGCTGGTTCCTTTCTGTCCTGCCAGTCGCGATAGTTTTCAAGACTGGCTGGCATTCGCGAGGTCTTTACGCGATGATTCTGGAATTCTAGACGTTCTGACGTCTTTGAGACAATTCGAGAATTTTGGACATGAGGTGAAAAATTATATAAAAGGGGGAACGGAGTACAGTGAAGTTAGTTAGTCAGACTAAGAGTTATCTCTGCAGCCTGTCTTTCGGAGCTCGTCGCTAAATCGTCGTTTTGTCTTAACAAAAAGTCCATTCAATAGCCGAACCCGTCGTCGCTACTATTACGACTAGTGAAGAAATCAGTAACAATACCATTGGAGATACTGTACTCGTTGAAGTTATTCATTCCAGCTCGAAACTTTGAAATCGTAGCATAGCGGACATTTCTGTGCCATTATATATATATATATATATATATATATATATATATATATATATTTGCTGTTCTTGGATATAGGATGTCAAAACGCAGGAATTTAACAATTTTAAATTATTTTGAGAAAAAATCACGACCATTATTACCTCACTAATCACGACCATCATTAGTGAGGTGGCAGCATCTAGTACCAATGTAAGTTTTTCTGTTGAACAGAAATGTGATACTTCCTTTGAAGAAAATGTTTTTAGCATAACAAAATCTGATGAATGTGAAAGCGGCCCTCAAAGTATTACTTCCCAACCATATCACATTGGACTTTTTTTCAGAAGATAGTACATGCGAGGATAAAAAAAACTGGATATACTAAAAAATGTTTGGGAACCCAATCCAGCATTTGCTTTACCTGCAAAAGGAAAAAAGAAAATTGAAATTTCAGTACAAATGGCGTTATCGCTGGAAATGGCTTGCATATTCAGAGGTTAAGGGTGGTGCTTTTTAAATATTTTGAGTACTTTTCGCCCCAAGTGGTGCCGGTTCTGGCAAGCAACCTTTAGGTCAACTGTGCGCAATGTAAAATTTGACAACTGGAAAAAAGCAGTAGAGCGATTCTCTGATCACGAGAAATGTCTTTATCAAGATTTTATTAAAGAACGAAAATTAATGCGTGAAAATGCCACTGAAATATTCAGCTCTTCTTCTCTTATGCAAACAAGCATTGGATCTTCCATACAAATCCCTAGAATAAAGGGAAGACAAAAAAATCGCGCTAATTTTCCCTCATCGACACAAGAAACATGTTTCAGAGTTTGTGTATTTATTCCATTCATAGAAAATTTTATAACACAATTAGACTTAAGTTTTGTATCGCATCGTGATATTTTGAAAAGAATTCAATGCCTTCTTTCTGCCAATCCTTTCATTTGCCGACCTCCAAACATAATGGCTTTTGAAGCACTAGTGGAATTTTAAGCTCAAGATTTGGATACCTGTAAAGAAAGTCTTAAGTTTGAACTAAAACTCTGGTATAAAAGATTAAAAAGGATTAGTGAAGATGGAGGTAGTGTTCCAAAAACTGCGGCAGATGTTCTTGGAATGTGCAATAAAGATATAACACCAAACATTTTCAAACTCTTAGAAATATTGGTCGTTTTACCTGTTTCAACGAGTGCAAACGAAAGATCCTTTTCGACTTTGCGCCGTTTAAAGTGTTACACAATTCAACGGGTAATAATAGAATGAACAGATTGGCGCTCTTAGACATTCATAGAAAATTTACCCCAGCTGTAGAATACATTTTAAACGAACTTGCAAAAAAAACCCCGTCGTTTGGATATTACTGTATAAATCAAGACATTTTTAGCTTGTTTGTATTCTGGTTTAATTCCCTAATTGTTGGTAGGTTATTTTTTCTTATTTTTTGGTCAAATTCATTGATTTTCTGTAGAATATTCAAATTTTTGCAGTTATGATTTAGGTAGCTGTTACATTATGAGTAGTTTTTTCTGGCTTGATTAATTCCTACTTTTCAATGAAAATAAAATATTTTACCTCTTATTATATATTTAAAAAAAATTATGTTCTTAAACTTAAAAAATCAAATCAAAATTTAACTAAACAATGTTGTCTAAATAAAAAGTCAAAATTGTCAAGCTGTCTAAATTAGGGAAATAATAGTGCTTTATGACATACTCTAATTTCTTTTAGTAGTTTCAGAAAATTATGAACACCCCCCTTGAAGCAATTCTGTGTACGCCGCTGGCCAGTTCTACCCCAGTGTATATATCGCTGGTTCAAAATTAAAACGACACATCTGCAAAAATAATACATTGCAGATGTGTCGTTTTAGTTTTGAACCAGCGATATATATATATATATATATATATATATATATATATATATATATATATATATATATATATATATATCAAACTAAAACGACACATCTGATATAAAATATATCAACGACACATTTTGATATATTTTATTTAAATTTATTGTTTAATCATGACTATTCTGAAAAAAAAAATAGTTCTATTCTAAAGTTAATTCTTTACAGTCTATTCTGATAGGTCTTTTTTTTAAATTTAATGTATTTTCCATAAATAATAGTTAAAAATGCATTTAGCAATAAGTATATTTTATTAAACATTTGTAAAAATGCTGGAGAAATTTTTTTTAAAAATTTATAAATGCTTATTTTGATTTCCACGTGTCTTTGATTTCATTTGATACATTTTATTAATTTTGTTTATCAATTTTAATTTATAAATTTTATTTATAATTATTTTAATTTATACATTTTATTAATTTTTATTTTTTATTAAATTGTATTTTTTTATTTATAAATTTTATGAAAATTTTTTTTCGACATGCCTTTAATTCCATCTGATAAATTTTATTTTTGTTTATGATTATTGTTCATTATAATCATAACTACTGTACAAAGAGAAAGAAACACATATTCATTTTTATTCGACTTTACTTTTTTTTTTAGTATTAGTAATTGTATGAAATGCATTTAGCAATTTGTAGAAAACTTTATATTACATTAAATGCCAAATTTAATCCTAATTTCTTTAGTGTAATAAATAATTATTAAGCTATCAGACATAGATGAACGTAAACAATTAAAACATACAATATAATGGAAATGTGGTAGTTCGGGAGCATCCGCAGTGTATACTACCTTCTTCACCTGCTAAAGATGTGGAATAATCCAATTTTGTACGAATTTATTTTGTGTTTCACGACAAGTAAGAAAAAAACAACTAACTTAGTTTAAAAACTTTTATCGGAAATTAAGTACACGATTATTTGTCCTTCTAACCGTTTTATGTCTGTTTAAAATCCTTTGCACGCTGTGGTGGACAAAATAGTTTTGACTGAGAGAGCTACATCATCTTCATTCCTAATAATCTAATCTACAAATCGTCTAATAATATGCATGGGAAAATAAAAATTTTAGGCTTTTAAAGTGGTTCTTTTTAAAACGGTACCTTCCACAGAAAACTATTTTTCGTTTAATTTTGAGAAAAACTATAGAATATTTTTAACAGCACTATAAATTTAAATAAGGAAAAAAAATTTCAAAGTTGTATCTTAATTAAAAATATTATTTCAAATAATATACCACTACTATTTAAATATAATTACAATTATTATTTTCATTAAAATCAATTACTATATACTTACCTGGCACTGGAGTATGCCTTGATCAACAAGGAGGCTCCCCCGAGCAGAGACTTTTCATTGCACTGCGATTGGTTGACGCTCGCCACATCCACAAATTGTGGTTGCTTGGGGTGCATAATTTTTGGTAGTTGGGACTGCGTTCGCGCCGCCCTATTTATTCATAAGAGTAGATTCCGCAGACATTTATATTATCGTTATTTCTTTAATGGTGTGAGGTTATCTGGTTCTGGTATCAATTTTGTTAGAAATTGTAGCGAAGATATCAGTTGAACGAACTATAGATTACTAAATCCAGATCACATTTAGGGTTAGAACTTTTAG
Source organism: Parasteatoda lunata (assembly GCA_949128135.1). Taxonomy (NCBI): domain Eukaryota; kingdom Metazoa; phylum Arthropoda; class Arachnida; order Araneae; family Theridiidae; genus Parasteatoda; species Parasteatoda lunata. The sequence goes on along the minus strand of OX421977.1, from coordinate 20,115,632 downwards.
TATAAAGTGTAGGCGTTACTTTTCATAGTATAACCATGTCTGGATACAACTTTTAGTCGAAAATAGGTGTTTTCCTTTTATTTATATTTGAAAATTAAAGGTAAAAATATTTAATAAGTTAAGATTTAATTAAGAATGATATTATTTAAAATTATTGTTAAAATAGAAAACAAATTCTCTGGAAATACAAACATAATAAGATTTGTCTTAATTTAGTGCATTTATATTTTAACCGTATGCCCATTTGTAAGGGTGGCATCGTACTAATTAGAAACAAAATAGTGGTACAAGAATAAGGATAATTTTAGCTTATTTTTCAATGAAACGTTATATTCTGACTGCCACGACAATTTAAGTTGTTTAAAATAGATTGGTTTTAACTTTCTAATTTTGAAAAGGACGGTGGCAATTTTTGGAACCACGGCTTCGCTCGTTTTCTGATTGAACTGGTACAGGATGATAGTGTACGATGAAAAACTATCTTCATATGATATTTCAGTACTGATATACATGAGTAGATAAGTCTGTCATCTGATCTATCCAGTCATTTAATATATATGAGTATATTAGAAAGTGATAAAAACTTTGCAAGGAAAAAACGAGTATCAGAGGACAAACAAAACATTTTAAATTTACATGAATAAGAAAGTTATGTTCAGAGGTCTGTCACCCGTCTTCTTATCACTGCTGCAGCTTCATCAACAGGTTGTCTAGTATATAAATTTGATTCACATGATGAGAAAAAGATTAATTGATATTATTTATTTACAAACTATTTATTTATTATTTGCAGAAGGATCAGTTAAAGAACTTTGAGAGCTATTTTCATCTAAGGACTCTAGCTTGAAAACGTCATTGAAATTTCCTATGTTACACTTTATTGTCTTAGCTCGTACTGAGATTGTCTTGTTTCTTGAAGATCTTTCTGAGATTATTATATTCTTTGCTTATTTCTTGACTAATTCATCAGAGTTGAGAATTTTTTTTGTTGCAAGTTTGAAGTGAATCGACGTTAAATGGCCTCAGCAAAAATGCTTTTGCTTAAAAATGTACAATTTATCATCTTCGCAGAGTTGGAACAATCAGAGATAAAAAAAAAGGAAATTTAAAAAATATATATATAACTGATAGGGTGGGCCGATTAGCACTTTTTTTCCTTTGTAAAATCGCTATTCTAATAGCACAGCTGACAATTTGTACAATCATTGGGAGAGATCTAAAATTAGAATCATAACAATATTTAAACTATTCTGAATTTTCTAAAGATTAAATTACTTCACCAACATTTAAAAACATCATCATCACCACGAAAATTTATCTGGAAGCTTGTGACCGATTACGGCCTTTTCCGCTACCATTTTAAAGAGTTTCTCTTCACTGTGGTATTTTCTGGATAATGAAATGCAATTTGGAGTGAAAAGAAAAATTAAACATTTTGTATTCTAGATAAAATACAGCACAACTATGTGTTATTAAATAGATATTTCTTCACTAATCTTCCAATTCAATGATTCCATGTTTATTATTTAAGCCACTGGATGGCTCAGTTTAATTTTGTAATGTTTTACTTTTAATAAGTTTCACTTCACTACTCATCTATCCTCCATCTTGTTTCGAGCACCGACTTACATTTACTAATTATGTTTATTTAATAATAAACTCTTATTTTGAAAGGTAATCTGAACTTTTTACCGAATTAATAATGCCTCAATTCATGGAGTACGTTGCACTAGATATTCCTGCAGTATTGAAGTAAATAAAGTGAAGACAAGAGTGAACATGCACAAGACAAAGGTTATTTACCTCTGCTATTACAAAGGATATTTATCTCTGCTACCTTTTATTCACCTAATTGCGTAATTTCCAACACTATATAACATTTTCTCGAACAAAAAGAAGATCAGAACAAAAATAAACAGCTATTGGTTTCAGCTCAATGTCTTCAAATGTAAAAATATTATTAAATCCTGCAACATCAAAATTGAGCCGCCTTGCAATATGAAGATCTCAAAAATCAAAAAATCTCTTTATCACACTTTAAAACTCAAATCCTGTCTTTCAATCTGTTTTTAGTTCAAGTATGTCTTAATTAGCAGTTGGACATTTTTCCCTTTAACTAATATTCGTGGGAAAGACTATTTCCCTAGATCTATTTAACAGACCAATTACAATTACTAAGATTTCCCTTATTCCCTAAAATGAAACATTTTATGATTTCACTTACAAGGTTTTCCCCAACTTTTATTGAGAAGCGCAATGATTTTGTGTCACTTAAATATCAGCTCTCTCAAAAAAATATGTCTGAATAAATTGTATTTACGTATGATCTGGTGCCTGAAATCGGCTTATTTCCTTTTCTCGACGACGTCCTGAGATATGTATGGACATACAAATATTTAATTAAATTGAATATGAATTGCGTTTTTACCATTTTTAATATTTTTAGTCTCTTGTGGCCTCCCTTCATTTACCGAATTTATTATATTATAATCACTACAGTTTGTCATCCTGTGGAAACAGCAAGCTTAGATTACTTTTTTAAATAAAAAAAAGGGTGATTATTAATGAATCACTTAAATTTTTTTCATTGATATCAATCACACTTGATTCTCTTCATTAAAAAAAAATCCATTTACGAATGAGATAAAAGATAGGAAGAATCAATTTAATCTGATTTTATCCACTTCTTTTAGTCAATCTCTGATATTTTCCACCGATATCGTAACAAAATCATTAGTATCTGTCTTACTCTAACCATTTTACGATAGTTAGCAAAGCGTGCACTTTTTTTTTCGATACTCTTTTTAAAAAAAAAAAAATTTTTGCTAGGAAGATTATCAAAATACATTAGAATATTTTTGATGTATTATACGTTTCGCACACAGATTTCAATTTTAAAAGTTGGAGTTAAAAACATTATCTTTGAAATGAGTCGAAAATATTTGTTTCTAGAGTTATCCATTCTCCTTTAATAGCAAAAATCGAGCAATTTTTTTGAGAAAAAGCGTGTGCGTTTGTACAATTTTATCAAATTTTGTTTCCCAAGGGGTAAGGACTAAATATGATTTCATTGATCTGTATTTTTTCGAACATTAGTTTTATACCAAATGACACCTTTTAAGAGTGCATTGAAAGATTCGAAGAAAAAAATTTTTTTCCCCCTATGTTAATAAAAACCACCCTCCATATAACTAATTTTAAAATCTGAAAAAAAAAAATTGAGATTCTCAAAAAATCAAATAAAAAAATAAAAAAACTATCAATCACAAAAAATTATCAAATTTGTACATAAACAAAAATATACCGCCAAGCGAGTAGGATTTAATTCATTTTAATTTGCAAGACCGTAATAGCTCATTCGCAAAGTGATATAAAAGGTAAGGAAACATGCAAAGGAAGAACAATGAATGACATGACAAGACCAATTTCCGACTAATGTGCATCATAAATACTATATAAAAAATAATGGCATTAAACTAAACAACGCAGATTTGAGATTTCAACTTATCAGATTGGAGAATTAAAAATATCGATACAATAAACAAAATTTTCTAATTTATAAATTTTACCAGTATATTAGATAAATTAAGTTTATAAGTATTACCAATTTCATTAAACTTCAGCTTTGCGCAGAGGCAGTGTCATAGCCAATGAGGTTCTACCGAGGCGTGACTATTGCTAGTTGAAAACTTTTCCCAATACCCCGCCATGTCGACGTGAAAAACCGTCGGCAGAGGCAATTTTTGGGAACCTCTTCGGAGGTTTTAATTTAGAAGAAAGGTGTATTATAATGATAGAGCTAGGATGATTTCCTGTGTTGATAAATGGGGCGTGGGCAGAACTGATGCTTCCCTGTTATTGTTTCGATTGCTATCGTGATTCAAAACTAACAGTGACTGCGATTTTGATGTAAAATTAATCGTTATTTTCTAACATTCAATTCGATTGATTGTTTTAATTTATTAAAATTGGGGATAAATAAATCGATTAAATATTTTTAATAAATAATCGATATCATCAAATTTTAATGTAATCAATTAAAATAATTAATTGTTATACTTAGTAGTCATTTTTATATTAGGTAATGATTTTTAATAACCAATGTATTAAAAATCATTACTTATAAGTAATATGCAATATAGTAGTTTGATTTTTAATAACCAATATGGGACCTTTTTTTATTCTTGTAATATTTTAAAATTACATGAAAACTCAGATAAAATATTAAATTATAACTCATAATTCTTCGCGCTACTATTATTTTCAAAATGTTATTACAGTAAAAACTCTAAATTTTAAAGTTATTATTGGTAGTAAAAAACGATGGATGATGGCATTAATTCGATATTTTGTTTCAAAGAATACGGATTTCTTAATTATATGTACAGTAAAGGGCAAACTTAATTATAAGTAAATTTTTAGTAATGTTGACAGACAAAAAATATCACCGTATTGATGTAATTTTTCTTAACTTTTATAAATTTTTTTTTCTTTTACAAAAGAAAATAATGCATGATATAAAAAACAGATGTTTATTAAATTTTTTTGTCGTTTATAATGAGAAATTTCGACATTTCCAGAATTATGCATTTATTTTAGTCTGTTTTGGCAAGCATTAATTTCGTACACCATGCTATATATCAAGGAGACCGTCTGGAAAGTAGGTGGCGCCACTAAGCATTTTCTTTTAAATTTTGTTGTTCGGACGGGAAAAAAACAATTTGTTTTAGTTTTATTAATCGATATAAAAATTTAACTGGTTTATGCGATTATAATTCTTGTTTATTTTAGTAAATTACAATTAATCAATATTTTTGTAAGGCATGCATAGATGTGTGATTAAGAATCTATGAGTAATCATGAAGATGCACAGATTGAACGCTAGAGTATTATAGACGAATATACTAGAGTTCAAAACGAAAAAAAAAAAAAAAAAAAAAAAAAAAGACTTCAAAACGAATTATTGCATTTTGTGAACACCGAAAATTTAACTGAATTCATATTTTAGACTTCTCACGTTACTTTATTTTTCGCTTCAAGTCTAAACTTTTTATCCACAAAATAGGACAGGACGGAAATTTTAAAAAAAAAAAAAAAAGTTTTCTTGTTCTCAAAAGAAATTACTTCATTTTTCAGAAGGTGTGTAATAAATAAATCAAATACTAATTCGATTATAAATATAATATAGAACTTGCAAATGGAATTTATTTTTAAAAAACTTTTAATTTAGTTAATTTAAAACTTCCAATAAGTTTTTTGATTATCGAATACTTTATTCTCCATATTATTTCTTCAAAACTGATTTTTAAAATTTTGTGGCATTTATAACAGTAATAATCATGCACTTAAAAGTTAAGAATCATAAAAAAGTATGAGAAAAATATATATATTAAAAAAATACATATACCATAATTTTTAATGCTTTTAAAGCACTGAATGAGAAATCATTTAAATATCAAATAAAGTAATATAATTTAAAAATAAATTATTTCGATTTAACTTTTTTATACTTTTTAGATGTATATATTCTCGATAAGTAACATGCTAGAGGGAGGGTCCATGGGGGTACGGACCCATTTCGAAATGAAAAATAAATTGGAAAAAAAAAGGAGAAAGAACAGAGACAAAATAAGTAATTTTCTTTTCTTACTAAGTATGACAATTTGACAAAATACGAATGATTTCACTAATTTTCTATCGCTTATATAACGTCACTCATAAAAATCTAATTACTTCACTTATTCTGAAAACGAAAAAAGAAAATGCCTTCTTAATTAATTTGATTTCCTTAGCAACATTTGTACTCCTATAGAAAAAAAAAACTAAGCTGATAAAATTTAAAAAATAGAAAAATTAACCTTTTTGTCTAGTTTCGACAAATTTTTATCTCATCATTCGATTCTTTATTGAAGTGGTATAAATACAGAAACAAAAAGGAAAAAAAAAAAAAAAAAAATTATAAATGGCTCAATGTTTAAATAAATAAATAAAAACATACGTATTGCGTACGTCAGTGTTTCCCAAACTTATGACTTTTGTGTACCCTTTCTAAATTTTTTGTAACGCTGTGTACCACTAATAAACAAATGAATGTATTTTTTACTATAAAAAAATTGCACAAAAGTTAAAAATCAGAAATAAATGATAACTCTGCAAAAAATAGCCAATAGAAAAATACGTAATCGTCAATTTTCATGGCTCGCTTGGCTTTTAAATAAAATTTTATGAAATTTTCGTTTCTTGTGAGATATTTCGTATAAGAACGCGTACCCCCTCTAAACTGTTCCCGTACCCCTGGGGGTACGCGTACCACACTTTGGGAAACACTGGCGTACGTGAATATTTTCTGATCATAATTATGTTCGCATAACGCTTTGTCTTCCATACTTTGTTCAAACGAGTGAAAAGTTATCTGGTATTATTATATACATACATTATTATTTTGAAATTATATTTTTCTCATTATTCAAGTCTTAGAAAGAGGTTTCAGAAATTTGTGATGTTATAAGTTATTTTTATTATTAATATGAAGTGTGATATTCCAACAAAGAAATAAATATCGTAAAAAATTGTAAAAACATACTTGAAGTAAATTATTATTTATGTCACTACAACTGTGGGATTAATGTTGTTTATTTTTCTTACGTGGTTCTTGTTCCAAAGTCTTTAAAAATCGAATTGATATATTTTCTAGTTCGTAACTTTAGAACTCATCATGGTCCTTTATAAAGACTGAAATAAAAATTATGTTTAAACCAAACCGATATTGGAATTGTAAACGTGGAATAGTGGAATTTTAAAGTCAAAATAGTGCTCTGGGAACTGGGCACCTGGGCCCCATCCGTCTAACCCAGTAAAGTTGCATTTCATATGATGCTTTGCATTTTTGATATCATTTTTGTGGAAAAAGTACTTAAAATGAAAAATTCTAAACTTAGAATAACATAAATTTGGTTCCTCCAAGAAAACACATTTTTACAAAGTCGGGCAAGTTGACATTTCTGTGAATAGTAGATCATTGTAAAAGAATGTGTTTCTATATAAATGTTTTAACTCTAAGAAATCAAAATGTTGTCAATTTAAATCATTCAACACAGTTAATTGAAAGCATTTTTGGTATTTTATTTTAATCATGATCCGAACATAACATCAGTTGCTTGATAAATCCCAATTATCTCTTCATTGTTCACAATATTTTGCTTAGTGGAGAAATAAGTAGATAGTTTCTTATGTGATGTCTTAATCTTTTTAAACTTTTTAAGTACAAAAAATGCATATATTTTTTTTTTCTTCAAATATGAACCACTTGTTAAGTGGAGCACCATATCATATTCAATTCCAAACCAGAACTTTGTTTTAATTCATTCAAATGAATGCTAAGTGTCTCCATTTTCGCAATACGTAGGGTGATTAAGGAATAAGGCTCTACTATATCTCAATTTAAGAAGCGATGTTTTAACGTCATATATTTTTAAATATTTATCCAAAAAACTAACTAAAAATTATTTTGATATACATCTGTATTTTTTCAGAGGAAATTAGCGTTAAATTTGCAAACCTCATAAACGAAATATGTAAAGTCAAGTACTTTAATTAAAAGTAAAATTGCAACAAAACATTTATTTCCGAGTGTAATTATGTAGAAAGAGAAAAATGAGTAACCAGAAGTAAACATGTGTACCAGTAAATAATAAATAAAAAAATCTTCTGAAAATTTTATATTTTAATTACCTAGCAAAAATCCTTTTTTGATGTAACTAAAAGAATTTTGTTTCATCAAAAGGCAAGATCTTTAAAGATATTTCAGTAATCTCAAAAGAAGAAGAATTTATTTTATATTATTTTCAAATATATTTTCTTCTGAAAATGAATCCCTCTAAACATTATATTTTTTTCTGAAGTAAACAGTATGTGTGAAAATTACGCAGCGCAGGGGTGAAAGCGAGACGGAAAATAGGAAAGGCTGGTAGTGAAACCTTTTCAGTTATAGCTAGTTTTGGGGAGGAGTTTACTTATCCTTTTTTTAAATTATTCAACAATATCTACTTAATCTTCGAAAAGTAGCAGTTTTATATATATGCTAAAATTTTAAAAGAAATCTTGATAGTTATAGATATTTTATTTTTTTCGAAAAAAATGCTGGAATGAAATGCCTTAGGTACCAGTTTTTTCTCTTTTCCGTCTTGCTATATAACGGCTTTCACCCATGACGCAGCGTCTTTATAAAATAGAATTGCCATCAATCTGTAACAATTATTTTTGCTTGCTATTTGAAAAAGGTTTAGAAACTTAGAAATTAATGTTTCGTTAAAATTTGGGAGAAAACTATTAGCATACACACCGTTTAGTACACGTTAACACTGGGGGACACAATCCCCCAACCGAATTAGGTAAGATCAAAAATTTGTAGAAATGCTGTTAATTCGTCGCAAAGAAAAGTTATATGGATAAAAAAATTACATATATGTGAACACAATATTACCAGTAATTAAAACAAAACAGATTTGATAAGTTTTTTGTTTCCTATTGTTAATTTGATTTAGAAGTCCTGAAATTTCTTATAACGCTCGGGAATCGTACGATGACTGAGTATATGTAAAATGAGAACGATGATTTTGGTATGGTAAAGGTTTCATTGGAGAAGATGTGAAAGAAGCAAAGTATAATATTGATTTCATTGTGAATGATGAAAAGCATCACATTCTTTAGACTCGGAATTGTGTGGAAAGTAACGCCTACTTTTTATGAAATATGCTTAATTTTTTTCAGAGCTGGAGGTTTCTTCGATGGAGTGCAGACAGATCCAAGTATTGCGAAAAATAAACAGCATCTCATGTTTTTTGCTCAGATCTTAACTCGAAATTGTAAGGTAAAAAAAGAAAAGTAACGCCTATTTTTTAAAAATATATTTGATAGCATGATAACGTATATGGGTATAAAACGTTGAGAAAGAACTAAAAGTAGCATTTTTGTTTGAACACTGCATGGCATCTTCCACTTTCGTTGGTGTAGAGTCGTTGGGGCACGTACCCCTCCAGTAATTTTCCGAAACTTTAGAATTTTTTTAAAGTCATTATTTTTTAAAACCCCAAAACTTCCAACAACTATTTTTTAATTTAATAAATCAAAAATTTTCGATAGTTTATTAAACGAAAATATTTTATGATTATCACTTTTATGCAAAGGCTATCTTAAAAACCATTTGCAGATTATTTTTTTAAAAGTTAATACAATTCGAACTCAATGAAACAAAATTTAAGAACAAATAAAACAATTTCTCACAAAAAAATGTAAGCATTTTTTTTTCAGATTATAATTTTAGGCAGCGGCTATTTTAGTTTAGTTGTATTTTTAGCTATAATTACTATTTATCAAAAATTTTAATTATTAAAAAAAATTTTTAGTATCATTTTAATTTATTAGGAGTCTCCGCTCTTCAACTGCCGAGGTTGCCTTTCAATCATCTCTGTTTTTTATCATTCTTAAAAGACGATATTTTTTTTAATCGTTTGTTTATATAATAATTACAATTTTGAGTGAGATCATTTTGTCAAACGCAACAAAATAAACGATTACTTGAATTGAACTTGAAAAATATTCTACTGTACTTGAAAAAAACTCTTAAAATTGCAAGAATTTTCAAGCAAATTAGAATGTTAACAACAATCACAAAAAATTATAAATGAGCTCAAACCTTTCAATACGTCAAATTTCAACCTTGTACTTGTGTCCGATTCTACAAATTCAAATTTAACAAATGATAATTCTTGAACTGATAACCGAACTTGTCTTATTACATTGTACTCTTCAACACGACTTCGTAATTTAAATTATCTAAAGCTTTTAGTTCTTGTGCAGCAAAACAGAATGTAACATAAAAGAAAATAAATCAATATAAAAAAGCATTTGAATTAAATTCATGTTCAGTTATCATATTCAGTTATTTTATTTTATTTCTTTTAAAAAAAGAAAAAAAAAGCTTGTGTTTAGTTTTTAGTGTTTGGACGTGTTTAGAAGATATCAGAACTCTTTATAACTATAACTTAGTTTATTTCCTTCATAAACAACTAAAATTCAAAAACGCGTTTTACAACATAAAATCCATCATCAAGGTAGGTGGAAAGACATCAGTACTTCGGGACTCTGTGGCTTAAGTCCAGCACACATCTCCTGGTGAGAGCTGAATTCGAAGTGGCATCCTGATCGACGGCGAGCTGCTTTTTATCCTCCTTGAGTGTAGGCGCGCGCCGTTCGGAAAAGCTGATTTGCATCTTCAGACATCGGCTTCTTCCAGCCGCGTTGCATGCTAATGAAGAGGACGTTCTATGTGACGAGTCTTTGATGACGCCACAGGACTCCCCCACCAGTCCAGAACGCTGAGGGACGGGAATCCGGAAACGGACGTGTCGACCGGACCGAGTTGCTGTGGGCGTCTTAAGAGCAGGCTTCAAGGGTTGCATCGGCGGCGGAATGACTGGAGCCTCTTGAATTTGTGAAAAAGAATGGGCAGGCTTAAGTCTATCAATGGAGATCCATCTCTTCTGAGTTCCAATCTGGACTTGAAAAAACTTCGGTTTGCGTTCAATCACCAGATAAGGACCAAGGTAAGGAGGCTAGAATGGGCGACGTACAGCATCGTCACGGATGAAGGCATGCGAAGTATCTTTCAGGGAAGCATGGATAAACATCTCCATTGATCCATGACGTGAGGTAGGTGTTGGTCGAATCTGCCGGAAGTGCTCCCTCAAAGATAGTAGCAGTTGTTGTGGAGACTTTGTACCTGAAATAGAAGAAAAAAATTCGCCAGGCAGGCGAAGATTACAGCCGTATACAAGCTCTGCTGTTGAAGTGTTAAGATCTTCCCTTAAGGCAGTTCGTATTTTCGGGAGGACGATCGGAAATTTCTCCATCCATCTTTCAGTGCCGGCGAGACTACACCTGAGAGCTCCCTTTAATTTCCGGTGAAAACGTTCGATCAAACCATTTTCAGAAGGGTGGTAAGCTGTGGTTCTATTACGTTTGGTACCCAGAGACTTCGAAAGAGCTAAAAATAAATTACTTTCAAAGTTACGACCCTGGTCAGTCGTGATAATCTCTGGCACACCGAACCGAGCAACCCATCTTGAAAAGAAAGCATTAACAACACTTTCAGCAGACTGATCTTTCAGGTGAATAGCTTCCGGCCATCGAGTGAAGCAATCGATACACGTAAGGATGTAAGTGTATCCCTGCGATGGGGGAAGTGGTCCCACAATGTCCAAGTGGACGTGTCGAAATCTGTCGACCGCAGTTGGAAATTGACCAAGAGGAGTTTTGGTGTGCCGTGCTATTTTTGAACGCTGGCAGTCCAAACATTTCTTGCACCATTCCGCACAGTCTTTCTTCAGAGATAGCCAAATGTATCGCTGTTTAACAGCGTGAGTAGTCGGTCTGGGGCCTGACTGAGACAAGCTATGTATTGACTTGAACACAAGGTGTCTGAAGCTCTCCGGAACATACGGGCGTATGTTACCCGTAGAGGTATCACAAAATAGTGGTAGATCACTTGAGCTAAAAACGATCGGCTTGATCGTCAAAGAAGAGCTAGATTATAATTCCTTCAGCTCAGCATCTTTTGATTGCGCCTCCGCCATTGCTGCGTAATCTATCGTACTAGGTAAATCTATCACCTCTATACGAGAGAATGCATCTGCGACAACGTTATCGCTGCCTGAAATAAATCGAATATCAGTAGTATATTGACTAATAAAATCTAAGTGCCTGAGTTGACGGGGAGAGATTTTTTTCATGTTTCTGGCTATAAGCAAAAATTAACGGCTTATGGTCTGTAAAAACTGTGAAGGACCTACCTTCCAGTGTATAATGGAAATTTTTAATGGCACTATAAATTGCAAGCAGTTCTCGGTCGTACGTACTGTATTTGCTTTCAGCAGGTGTTAAACGACGAGAGAAAAATGCAAGCGGTTCGATTCTATCAGCTATATGCTGTTGTAATAAAACTCCTATGCCAAGGTCTGAAGCATCAACTGAAAGAGAAATTTTAGCATTAGGATATGGATGCGCTAGAAGTGCAGCATTTGCGATTGATTGCTTGCAAATATTGAAAGCTTTATTAGCTTCATCAGTCCATTGTAAAGGGATGGAGTCATTCTTCTTCTTGCCTTTAGTTAGATCCTAAAGTGCCATTTGTTGAATTGCAGCTTTGGGAATAAATCTGCGATAGAAATTGACCATTGCTAGAAACCGTCGTAAAGCACGAACTTTGTTTGGTTTTGGATAGTTGCTAAGTACAGCAACTTTGTCGGGATCTGGTTTAATCCCATCTTTCGAAACTAGACATCCTAAAAAAGTAAGTTCTTTTACTCCAAATATGCATTTATCCAAATTTAAAACCAGTCCTTTAGTATTTAAACGTATGAAAATAGCTTCCAAGTCCGATAAATGTGTTTCAAAATCCGTTGACGCGATAAGTAAGTCGTCAAGGTATGCGAATCATTTTAAACCTCTTAATGCTTCTTCAATAAACCGTTGAAAAGTTTGGGCCGCATTTCTTAATCCGAAAGTCATATACTTAAATTCAAACAATCCTATTGGGGTGATTAAAGCTGTTTTTGGAATATCACTAGGTTCAACAGGTATCTGGTGATACGCGCGTTTTAGATCCAATTTTGTAAATAATGTTTTTCCGTGTAATTCGGAAGCAAAATCCTGAATGTGTGGTATTGGATGTCTGTCCGGCTCCGTGGCGCCGTTGAGTCGACGGTAATCCCCACAAATACGCCAATTATTCTTCCCTTTTGGCACGAGATGTATGGGACTGCTCCAAGGGCTGCTGGAAGGGCGGCAAATTCCCTGGTCAACCATCTTCTGAAATTGATTTTTAACGGCAGCTAATTAATGAGGCGGCAATCTACGAGCACGGGAACAGAGAGAAGGACCTTTCGTGATAATACAGTGCTTAGTTCCATGCTCCTTAACTACGACATTAACTGAAGGATTTGTCAAATTCGGAAATTTGAACAAAAGTTCATGATATACAGAATTTTTACCTATTGCGGTAATGCTATTACTCGGCTGAGATGTGTAAAAACCACGAATGTACTTTGCAGATGTGTTGGCGATTTTTAATATCCAGAATGAGTTCGAATCGTTCAAGGAAATCCGCACCTAAAATTGGCCGTGACACATCAGCCAGAATGAAGGTCCACCGAAAAGTTCGCGGGAATCCTAAGTCTAATGTAAGTACCTTTTTCCCATAAGTGGAAATCTTTGAGCCGTTAGCAGCAAGTAATTGTGTATTTTTATCAAGATGTTTCGCTGGACGTTGAACGGGATAAACCGAAACTGTTGATCCGCTATCGACCAGAGATTTCGTACCGGAAATTTGGTCTTTAATAAATAGGCGACTATGATCATTACTCGCAGCAGCCGTCGCCAAAACTTGCGAGCAAGCTAGTTTTCATGAAAACTGCATGGTTGCTTGCATTTCAGAGCTTTATTTCCGAATTTAAAATGGTACCAGCATGTAGAATACTGTTGTTTTCTCGCGGGAGACTTGCTTCGCAGTCTATTTCTGGGAGATTTTGACCTAAATGATGAAAGTCTCTTTATGGTTTTATTCAGTTCGGCAACAGTTGCTTCTAGTTTACTAATTCTATCAAGGTCATCATGTATTGCGGAAACGGTAGGGGTTATATTAGTAATTTCAGAGATTTTGTCGGCTATTGTAGCCAAACTTTCTAACTTATCTGAACTGACTGATAAAATTTGTTGACTGTTTAATGGCGAACGTTGAAGCCAGAGCATTTTAAGCACTTCATCTGAAACTTTAGTAGCAGACAATTGCGTCATTTTGTGTAAAAGCTGAGACGGTCTCAGATCACCCAGCGACATATCAGATAATAAAGTCCTGATACGAGCACTTTCAGAATCGGAAAACTGATCGATTAGACGTTTTTTGAGCGCTACGTAGGAATCTTCGGCCGGAGGGTTTTTTATTATGTCAGAGACAAAAGATGAAAGTTCACTGTCCAACGTAGAAACAACGTAGTGAAATTCTGTACCATCCGCAGTAAGGCTTGCGATTTCGAAATGGGACTCAATATTACTAAACCACAACTCTATATTATCCCGCCAAACAGGAGGTGTTTTAACAGCCACACGCATGACTTCAGTATCTGTATGCATTGTAAAAATGAATGCAAAAAGAAAAAAGGCACAGTATATTCCTAGTACGGCAGAGGGCAATTTGAAAGAGCTTTTATGAGCAAAAATAAGGAACTTACGTGCTGAAATTTCTTGAATCTTATAAGACTCCATTAAAATTCGTTCTAGTCCTGAGGTCACCATCTTTAGCGTTTGGAAGTGTTTAGAAGATATCAGAACTCTTTATAACCAACTTATTTTATTTCTTTTATAAACAACTAATAGAACGTGTTTTACAACATAAAATCGGGGCCTCCCTGGCCGAGTGGTATCGCCGGTCAAAACGCTCTGTTAAGCGTGGAGGTAGCGGGTTCGAATCCCGCCGTAACCCTGGATGTATTCTTTGTGATGTCTTTCTCTGAATCGTTCTATCTGTATTTTCTACTTGACAATGACTTATAAGCCTATATTGAGCACACAAGTCAGCAAATGTATGTAATTTCAATAAACAACATAAAATCCATCATCAAGGTAGGTGGAAAGACATCAGTACTTCGGGACTCGGTGGCTTAAGTCCAGCACACATCTCCTGGTGAGAGCTGAATTCGAAGTGGCATCCTGAACGACGGCGAGCTGCTTTTTATCCTACTTGAGTGTAGGCGCGCGCCGTTCGGAAAAGCTGATTTGCATCTTGAGAGATCGGCTTCTTCCAGCCGCGTTGCATGCTAATGAAGAGGATGTTCGCTGTGACGTTCTATGTGACGAGTCTTTGATGACGCCACAAGTTTATTACAAAAATTATCCTTTTAGAACAACAAATTTCAACTTTGTTATTCCACAATTGCATTCCCGCGGCCTGCAGAGCGACGAGCATGGTATTTTTTGCTACAAATTTAGCAGTTCGGACTAATAAGTCCGAACTGCTAAATAACTATTAGCCTATAATATTGGAATAAACTATTATAAACTGTTTTATTCCATGACGATCCTAATACAGTTTTCAACAAATGCCTTCGTGATTTCAAGTCTAAGCCAAAACAGAGGCGGAAAAGGCTCTCACAACTTTTTGATATAGGGAAAGCTTCATTTTATAGCAGTAAACAATTTCATTTCAAGATGTTTTAAGCTTGCAGTTTGAATTCTGATTCGTTTTAAGCTTAAATGTTTACTTAAAATTTGGAAGATTTTTTAAAAATATTTCCATAATTGTTGTGGATAAAATTCATTTCCTACGAAATATAATTTTTCACTACTTAATTTAAATGAAGTATACGTTTTATTAATTTAATTTTTTTTCTCTTTTGGTATGTTTTATTTTTGGCATGTCTAAACTATTTTATTTCCTTATAAAAAAACTTTCGAAATTTTGGCAGATCAGATTGCAAAAAATATGCATAAAAGTGACAGATTATTAAACTTAGTAAAATTTTTTATTATGTATATCTTTATATGTGCATGTATATATATATATATACTAGGGGGCTCCGCCCCCTGCTCGCTACCGCTCGCCAACCCCCGAGAATTGCTACGCAATTCTTTTTTGTTTGTTCGCAAACAAATTTTAATACATTTATATAAGGATATAAATGCGCGGCAGAGCATAAGGGATTTTATTTAACAATGTACTAATCAACTTAATAATCAGTAAAATACAAAATTTTTAGTAAATTGCCAGGAATTCTGTCATAATAATGAGATTCGAATACATATATATTAGAAGTTATTATAAGGGCATTAGCCGTATAATATTTTGTATATTTATAACGTATATTATAAACGTATATTTTGCCTGAAATTCATTGAGTCATTGTCATTTCCCAATAAAAGCTGTTTCGAAGTTTCTGGATACGGATGAGTTGGGTTCAGCTTTATCTTGCCATTGTGACAGCAATTGTGTTTTATTTTTCCATGCTCTGCTACAAAGGATAGTGCCCTGCAATGAGAGCATTCTACAGACATAGATCCAATCAAAAGAGGTGAACAGTCATCACTGTACGATTCTCCCAAATACTGATTTTCATCTATTTCTCGAAGACGATTAGCTGCCCTACTTCGATTTTCTCTTTGGTGGGCATTAGTAAGCTCTCGATTATTTTGTCGATTTATTCTTCGACGCTCTTGTTCATTTTGACGAAACGTGGGATCCAATCTCCGCTGTCTGCGATATTCTCGATCGCGATCTGTCCTGTCAGACATTATACTGAAATTCCAAATGATTGAAATGAGTTGAATAAATAAATGTGACTTAAAATTTAACCATTTTAAGGTAAGCAAGCCTCAGTAAGCTTTATAATAGCAAACAACAAAAAAGTAAACATTAAAAGATATCAATCACTGGATAGGCATAAGAATGATAAGATAAGATGAGATGTAATCAGCAAAAACCCACTCAAAGTAAATCAACAAAAAGCTTTGACGCGAATGCGTTCTCTTTTCTGATTGGCTTATAACTGCATCCTCGCTTGGATTAGCTACTTCTTTCATACTGTCACGTGATACCTTAGATTTCATTGGCTGGTGCGACACCATCATTAGATTTTTATATATAGTAAGATATATATATATAGTAAGATATATATATATATATATATATATATATATATATATATATACATATATACCCTTGAAAAATGGACTGTGCCCCCTGAAAAATTCCTTTGACGCTACGCCTATGTCTACTTTTAACTCTGATCTTTAATCGGAATCGGTTGGGATGGAAAGTAATACCTGCTTTTTACTCAAAATTATTAGAAGTACGAACTGTATATGATAGAATAATTTTTGTTTTGTTTTCTGTTGCAGGAGATTTTAGAACAGATCGATAGTTACGAGTCACTGATTTCAATTCTGCTATCGGTTTCTTCCTACAAACTACAGTTTTTAAGCAGTTTGATCCTATATTCCTCCCCAGGTTAATTTAAATTTCATTCCAGAGAATATCAATTGTTCCACTTCCCCGCTTCGTAAGAAAGAAGGCGATAATACTTTTCAGTTTATGATGTGATACGTTAAGGTCCTATGTTTTTTCTTTTCATAGGTACAAAAACGTGTATATGCATGTATATAAACCTATACGTTCTTTATAAACTTAAACAGTGCGAAAAAAAAATAAATAAATAAATAATTAAAAACGTACCACCTTTTGATCTAATGATCGAATCTTCACGTTCTAAAACTCAATCTAAAAGTCACATAACTTATGTTAATGAATATAGTTCAGACTGTATTTTAAGTTACGAAATCAGACACAATAACGTACTTTCTCTGAATAAACATAACTTTTTTTCCCCGACGGATTCTGCCTCTTAAAATATAGAGGGCAGCAGCAGTCTGGGAAATATGGTTCTAATAGTTTGGTCAGGAGAGCTATCCTAAGTTTGGACCCCTAATGTTAATTTTATTTTTTGCGTTTTTCGCCATATTTCGAGAACTAAAAAGTTCTCGAAATATGGCGAACAAATTGAAAAATTTTCTCACACTACTATAAAATTAGCTTATTCAAAGATAATTCCACGCAAAAAAAAAAAAAAATTATTTAAAAAAAAAATTATTTCTTATTTATATAATAATAGTCGAAAAATCTTTGAATTTTAGAGTATAAAATTTTTCATATTATTTTAATGTATCTATTATAAAATTTGAGAAAATCGATAGAACAGCTCCTGAGAAATCGAGTTTTAAACATACGCCTACCTTACAATTCGATTTCTCCGGAACTATTCAACTAATCTCGCTCTAATGTTGTATTTTGCCATGTAAAATTAGATACTTTAAAATGATGTAAAGAAATAGTATACCTTATAGTTAAAAAAATTTTTAGACTATTTAAAATGAAATAATCAAAAATAATAAATATTTACTAAAACTCATTTTTTGCATGGAATTATTTTTGGATAAATGAATTTTTTCATTGTGTGCAAAATTTTTTTCAAATTGTTTAAAAGGTTCTCTTGATATGGCGAAATAGGCAAAAAATAAAATTAACATTAGGGTTCCAAACTTTGTATTGCTTTCCTGACCAAACTATTAGGACCATATTTCCCAGATGGCGACTGTCCTCTATATTTTGCGAGACAGAAATCTTATCCGTCAAAAAAAAAAAAAAAAAAAAAGGTATGTTTATTCAGAGAAAGTACATTTTTTGTGCCTGATTTCGTAACTTAAGATATCATCTGCACAAATTAATAAGTATAATTTAAGTCACCCTATTAAACTTTTAAGAGTTCTGGTACCTGAAGATTCGATCATTGGATCAAAAATTATTGAGGGTGGCCCGTTTATTTTTTTACGCACTGTACATTCATTCAGACAAAGTATAAATCAAACAAAAAATATCAGTTTGAAAAAAAAATCTACAACGTTCGGAAAAAAATTCTTTTCGGTTTAAGATAAGATCAAAATTTGGTGTCCGATGCCAGTGTTCGCATTTCGGAGTAAAGCACGGAAATAAAAGTAGGCGTTACTTTTTATGATATACTCAATTCTCCACCTACTTATAGAGCAAATACGAGATACTTTTATTACTAAACCTGTTATATGTACTGAATGTCATCGAACAACAAAATGTTATGCAATGTTTTCCCCTTACAGATGTTACTGAAATTTCATTGCGAGAATATAATCCTAATTAAATCTATTACTTACAACTTATAAAATTTTAATTAAAGCGAAACAGCCTAAAGCCACCAGCGGAAAGAGAGTCAAGTAATGTTATGAGGGCTAATATTTCAGCTAAATATTTGATAAAATTTTAACAAGCTAAATATTTAATTTTCATTTTTCAAAAATCTTTATCTTTTAATTGACCTAATAAAAGTCTTTGTACAGAAAGTTTAATGTGAGGTAAAAAAAATTTATAGAATTTTTTTTTCTTTGTTCATAGTTACGTTATCTACAATATATATTAGAGGAAAAAAGTGTGTAATTTGCAGAAAATCGAACTTAAATGAAAAAGAATTCCGTATTTCATTTCATATTCTACATGGAAAAAAAAAAAAAAAAAAAAAAAAAAACGTAAAATCTATTTTAACAGTGTGTTCAAGTTATATTATATTTTTATCTGCAAATAAGGAATAATAAGGTTTTGTTTCTTACAATCATCACTAGCGACTAGGATAAAATGAACGGTTAGCGGTATATGTTGATTTCCACGTGACCGATATTTAAAACAACACCAAGTTCAACTGTAGAACCACCACCCACAATTCCAGCAAAAGTTCAACCAACTAAGCATATAAAAGTTCTTATTCGTGGTCTTCCAGTTGGATTCTATACTGATCATATCTCCCTGGAACTAGCGAAGTCAGGCATCGTAACGTAAAAGATAATTCAGTTTAAGAGAAAAGTGGGTGGGATATACAGGCTCCTCCCACTTTTTCTCACAGAAACAGATATTAATCGACAAATTTTCTCAATCACCAATATACAAAGTATCCCGGTCAGTATTGAAAGGTTCCGAGGCGGGCAAAATCCAATTCAATAACTGCCAAGAATTTGGCCACAGTCAAAGATCATGTATTTCACCATCTTGATGTGTAAAATGCTCCGCCAAACATCGTTCATACGAGTACCAAAAGGATAATAATACACCACCCAAGGGGGCCGGGGCGCTGGGCCCATATCGAAGAGGTCGTGGGTTCGATCCTCGCCGGCCGAAGACTCCTCGTGTAGTAAATGGTGACTGATGCACGTTAAATCTGTCGAGTTTCAAAGTCCTCCATGTTCCCATAACAAATCAATACCTCTGGGGGTACGGATCCAGGAGTTTCCTTGTCTTCTGGATTGGTTCAAAATTACAAGGCTATGAAGTTGAACATTAGTAGTCGTAAGCCCATGAAATTGGGTCGGCTGTTCAACGACGGTTATAAAATAAAAAAAATAAAAAATACACCACCCAAGTTCTGCAACTGCGGAGATTCCCATACAGCCAACTACACGGGGTGCAGAGCCCGTACCTGCAGGAGGGGAACTCGTGCCATACCATCAACAACAACAGGACTTGCTCAAAGGTTGGTTACAATAATTAAAGAATTGCAAGAACTTTTAAAAAATCAAGAAATGCTACATCTGCTTCAGAGGATTATGGGGGAAGCTTCTCTTGCACAGTAGCATCTTTTTTGACTTGATTTGAACTTTTTATTTGAACTTTTATTATTATTCAGAACTCTAATTTACCATACAGATTATTAAATAAATACTGCATACTGCCCTTACAAATTGAAGTTGATCATGCTAGATGGCGCCACTAAGGCTTGTCAAAATCTATGTAAAATCTTCACGTCTTTGAATCACAACTTTTGTATATATATAATCATCATTTATTAATGCTCATATTCAACTTACTGTACATATTTTCATGGCAATTAATGTAAATATCTCTGTTCAAGTTTGTAATTTTCTTTAATCAAGGTTATATTTTTTTGTACATATTTTCATGGAAATTAACGTAAATATCTCTGCTCAAGTTTGTATTTTCTCTAATCATGGTTATATTATTGTAAAGCTACCACAACGACTGCTTATATTCAAAATGTTTTTAACTCATTGTTTGTAATTTTCATGATGAATGGGATAGGGGCCGCTGCGCGGCCCGGGTGTCCAGTTGTTTTAAATAAAGTAAAGTAAGTCATAGATAAAATAGACATTGCTGAATAGTTTAAAAAAAGAATAAGCTAACTCCTCCCAAAAACTAGCTATAACTGAAATTGTTTTACTACCAGCCTTTACTCTTTTCCGTTTTGCTTTCACCCCTGGATTCCATACGAATACATTTATGACTCGCCTATCCCGCAAAAGTTAATAATTTGAACAGACTTATTGATGGTCAATTAATACTATGATCATATCGTTAAATACTGTTATAAATAATATACTAATTTCATTTGTTTGAAAAACATTTCTGCTTTAATTCACAACCACTGATAAAAATATTTCACAAATGCATTGAATGCAGGAGGACAATCAGTAGCTACCAACTTCTATAGGTCTTTAAGAAAATGTCTCTAGTTGAACTTTTTACTGCAATAGGTTGAGAATTGCATCTGTGGTGGTTCACAAGTATATAAGGAAAACGAATCATATTCATAAATTAAAAAAAAGTTTAGACATATATTTGCTACCAGTATCTTATTTTTACGAGATTTTCTATTGAATGTCTCTTGCGTTGACCAGTTTACCTTCGTAGTGGTCTGATAAAACAAGATCTACAGGAAATCTACATGATCTACAAGAAACCGAGTGGAGACTTTTAGTTATAGGAGGCGTTGGTGAAGCCCCTTTAAAAATTGGCACATTTAATTGAAAATCTTAAAATAGTTTACAGTTCTCTTACTGTTTTTTAAAGTAATTATTGAATCCGAAGTAGTTGGTGTTTCTGGATAAGACCACATATTTGGGCCTCACAATTAATAAAAATATGAACTGGAAAGATCATAATAATAAAATAATTGCTAAAGCCTTCGGAGTCTGCAATAAATTAAAATGTTTACTGGGACCTTATTCAAAAATGTCACTCAAAAATAAACGTAATATTTATTTAACTTATTCATTTCCTTCCTGATGCAGTATAAGTAATTTCAAACCAAAACACTCAATGCGTTCTAAAGCAAATTACTTGTATAAATAAGTGATGTTTCCGATTTTATCAAAAATAAGAACGTACACAATGTCTCTGAGAAACATTAATGACTCTTAATGCCCAATTTTTCAAAAAGTCTGAAATTTCTCAGCTGATAACTACGATAATATTTTTATAGCCAAAATACTACAAGAAGAACTTAAAATTAAGCCCCTAGCAGACTTTTTAATTAGTGATGCTATTTTATCTAGAAATTTAATTAATTTATCTCTAAACTGAGATTGTTTTGATACTCTTATCTCAATTGATTCAATAAATCACTAAGAAAAGATAAAAGAGCCATGCGGTGATAAATTTTTTGACAATGACTATATACATACGAGTATTCTTCTTTTACATAAAATATGTAAGTCAAAGTTGTACGTTTCGTACATAAAGTCTCTAAGAACATTGTTGGCTAAATTTATACCATTAGGAGGCTAAGCCCTCTGATCGCTGACGCTCACCTACCCCGATGATTGCTTCGCAATAATTATTGTATCTTGGCATAAAACAGTTGAAATTATTCAACTAGAAATATATGTACTAAAAAGAACTGTTGTACCTCCACTTCCTACGCCCAAATATTTCTCTTATGATACTAATTAGATCTGTAAGGGAACATTAAACATTTTCCAAGTAATCATTTTTGAAATAACATTTAAAATTAAAAGTATAACGTTAAAAAAATTAAATGAAGTTACTCCGATAATTCAGTTGTTTTGCTTACCAAATGGATGGATGTATCTTAAATATAATTTTTGCATTTATTGCTCTAAGCATGAAGCTGAAATTTAAGTTCTAAGTCATTTAACGAATCACTTTAAACGTTATTCATAATAGGATATTTATGTAATTCGCTTCAAAAAATACTAATTTTAAAACGGTTAATCAGCGTTATAAGACACCGATTTAAATAATTTTACCTTAAAGTGTAACGTAGAATTACATTGTTATAATAATAATAAAATTAAAAGCAATATTAAACTTATAATTTAAACATCAATCGAAATCAAAAACGTAATAATAACAGTACAGGTTATTGTAGATTGCAGAAGAGTGCGACGAACTAACGCCTCCTATAACTGAAAGCCTCCACACGGTTTTTTATAAGTAGTCCAATCAGACCATTGTGAAGGATATCCACTTGCCAAACGAGTCATGTAATACAAAATCTAGTTTATATAAGAAAGTGGTAGCAAATATATGACTAAAAATTTGTTTTATTTATGAATATATTGGTTTGCCTTATTCACTTGTCAACCACTACAGATTCAATTCTCAAATATATATGATAAATTTCTCTCAATCACTTTTATAAAAGGTTTTGGGTTCATGCGCACAACTGGTTCACTTTTTAAACAGTCTGCGCGGACTACTTATAAAAGACCGTGTGGAGGCTTTTTGATGTAGGAGGTGATGGACGAGCTCTTTGCATTAGCTTATAGCTTAGTATTTACATTGATGCAGTTTAGGGTTGAGGTTTGAAGGATAGCAGAACGTAGCAATGAGAAGTCAGAAGCAATTCGGTCAAGAAGAAGAGAGATTTACAGGTGCCTTTTTTGAGAGACAAAAGAATATAACGGCTGTAGTCGATAAAAAAGTCGATGTAAAAGATATAGTAGTCGTCGCTTGTAACGAAATGATTGAGAGCTAAGAAGATGAACCAATCCTTTGGCGATCGATGTATGAGAAAGAAGACAACATGAGATTATGTGCTCTTTGGAGGTGTAAAATCTCACACCGATTTTGTCTGATTCTTTGGATCCATGAGTATCCAATACAGTATAGTTTCAGATATTCTGCTGGCAAAACTCTTAAAATAGAGCTTCAACCTGTAGCGGGAGTAAATTAATAGTTTGGAATGGTAAATTTTCAAAATAAATTGAAACTTTTGAAGGGAATTGAGTTAGAGGGTAATATTTAATCATATTATCTTGACAGATATTGCTTGGGGTCATCTATCTATGCATAAATGGTTTAAAGTGGAGTAATTTTACATTGTGGAAAGCTTGTTGTGGAAAGCTTGTTGCCTGTCCATCGAGGAAAACCAGTTGTCACTCGAAGTGCAGAATTGCATAATAAGTCAAAGGTTCGAAACCCGGTTCGACTGAAGCAGGAAAAGATGTGGCTTTCGAAAAACAAGGACACTCCTGATACAAGAGTTGACAATAAGCAGGGGATCTAAATGAGCCAAAGCGTGCGCTAGAGATGCAACGAAACACAGAGAGTATCTTTAAGATTTTGTCTTAACATTTTGAAGTGATAGCGCTAGGTCATGTTTCTAGAATATGTAGGCCGATTATTCGAAGGTGTAGAACCCATGAGATGGGTTTGTTGAAAATTTAAAAGTGTTGAAACTAAAATTATCTGCAATTCGTCACCTAGAGACGTTAATGGAGGCATGTTTTCTAAAACAATTCCAAGATTCCAATCATTACCCCATTTCTGAATATGGTGAATTCAGGAGAATTTAACCTTTAAATTAGAGAAATAAAAATATTTATAGGAAAACGATAACTTTACGACTTATTATCAATTTTTTGCTGAAGACAACCAAACCGTAATGAAAATTAATGTGGGAAAACTGGATTTTATCATTTGATTTTCCAGCCAATAACAATGTAATGACAACAATGGAAATCTGTGACACCATCATTAGATTTTTTATATAGATTAAGATAAAAGATATTCCTTGTTTTTAAAAATTGATAAATAAACTTTTTGTGATCATCACAACGATTTCGGAGAATTATCCTATGATTTGAAATCTAATACACACTTCACAATTTTTCTAAAATGTTATAAATTTAGTGGAAAAGAAAATTTCCTTCTGTTTTCGAGTTTCCACAGAGTTTTGTTTAAACAAGATGCAGTGTTGATAGCTGCGTCCAAAATTGTAATGATAAGCATTAAATTATTCTTATTTTTATTTCCTTTTCCGAGTAAAATAACATATTCTCAATTACGGAAAAATATGCAGAATGAATATCTAGCCCTTATGTCTCTAGAACGTCTGCGGTATCAAAAATAAACTATTCAATAAAATTTGAGTTTCCATAATAATTTTACGCTCTCTTTCTCCCAAATAAGTTGCTACATTTGAAGTAGTCGGAGTCATAAATAACTTCTGATGTTGTTTAACAGATTGACACCAGGCATCACCTCCTACATCAAAAAGCCTCCACACGGTCTTTTATAAGTAGTCCGCGCAGACTGTTTAAAAAGTGAACCAGTTGTGCGCATGAACCCAAAACCTTTTATAAAAGTGATTGAGAGAAATTTATCATATATATTTGAGAATTGAATCTGTAGGGGTTGACAAGTAAATAAGGCAATATTCATAAATAAAGCAAATTTATAGTCATATATTCGCTACCACTTTCTTATTTCAACTAGAATTTGTCCGATCCAGGGGAGCCAGAGGACTGTACACTTTAGAATAGTGAGCAACGAGCGGTTTCTTTTTCTTACCGGGACGACTATATTAACAGAGGATCACAATTTTATATTTTCTTTAAGCTTGACTATCCCATTTACTTTGGTGTAACTATCTTGTATATATTGTAAATAATCTTGTATATAGCCTAACCATTTGTTTATAAATTGATCACTTGCTTTGTAAATAATCTTAAATATATTTTAATCTATGTGCACCTATTTTATAACTCGAAAATTGGAGTCTCTCCAAAATCTTCCACAATCCTATCATTGAATTTTATCCAATATATGACTATTCAACGTATGATCAACAAATTTAGTTGGATCAGTTAGCGGCGCATTGCGCCGAATACTGAGTTAATTTTCATTTCCAACATTCCAACAAGTTGATATCCGACCGATGAGCTAAAGACGTGTTCGAGTAAAGACGTGTTTATACTAGAGATGTCCAATATTTTCTGGAACAGATATTTGGAACCTGTTATTTAATCATACCTGTTATAAAAATAACAGGTTACTTCCAAAGGCCTGTTCCAAAATACTAGGCAAAACTTTTAATTCAATTATCATGGCAAAAAAATTTTTTCCTACTTTTTTTAAAATGTTAAACTGTTTTTTTTTTTTTTTTTTTTTTTTTTTTTTTTTTTTTTGGCGATCTTTGTACAGTTTATAATAAGAAAAAAAAATCACGTTTTATTTATTATTACAGGGCCGTAGCCAGACATTGCGAGGGTCTATACAAGTTTTGTATTTCTAGTATTATAATTTTTTAAGAGCTGTTTTAAATCTAATAATTTAACGAGTAACTTTGCTAAAATCAAATGAATTATTCTAAAAATGTTTATATACATGACTTCATTCGAATTTTGCATTGTGTCATTTAAAATTATATTATGTTGGTATGTCCTTAATGTTATGTTTTAAAATGATACATGAGTAATGTGCATTGGTATTCAAAATTGTTTCAACCATTATTAAACAAATTAGTATAAATTAAGAAATAATTTCAAAAAGATTACATTGTAATTCCCTTAGTTAAAAAAATTTTATAATAATGAATAAAATGTTTTTAATTCGTTTAATTTTTTTTTTTTTTTTTTTGCATGGAATACGTAAAAAATAAAATTAACAAGCCTAAATAGAATTAAAAGGAAAAACAAATAACCCAAATTCATCGAACAAACGATCGGTTTAGTCAAAGAATGTTTCTTATTATAGATAGCACTTAAAACGTGAAAATCCGATCAATAGAACAAAATTTTTTCAACATTCTTTCCCCCCCTCCCTCTAAGTGTAAACATGATATTTCTAAACTTAAAAGCAATTTATAGACTTTAAAAAAAATGTTTACTTGTATCAGCAAGAATTAAAAACTTCTCGCGTGAGTAGCATACGTTGTAGTTCATTTATGTCCCACTAGAACTACACAATGGGCTATTGGCGACTGTTTGGGAAGCATCCCTGAGGATTATCCGAAGACATGCCATCACAGTTTTGATCCTCTGAAGAGGGGATGGCACCCCCGCTTCGGTAGTCCACCGAACTGCACGCCAATTCGAGCACTTTACGGTAGAACAGTTTAACGAGGATCCATACCGCACACCCTCGGTCCCTACGCAGACTGATCCAAGTGGTCACCCACCCGCACACTGACGGCAGCCAGTGATGCTTGACTTCGGTGATCTGATGTGAACCGTGTCTTAACAATCAGTCCACTGCGGGACTTGAGTAGCATACGATAAGTTTTGTAACGTATATGTGAAATCATGGTAAGTCACAATTTCTGTGTTTTCATAGTCAAAAAAATAAAAGAGCTGTAATAGAAGTCATAAAATTTAGTTCCAATAAAACTAAATGTCGTTTTATAAACTTAAATTTAAATATTAATTCCAATCGTAAATTATTAATAGTACTTAAATTTTGCTTCGTTAAAATTATTTTGCATCCGAAGTAAATCATTAAATGCCTTTTTTTTTATTTCACTAAGAAAATGATTATTCTGCAATTATATTGTTAAAATACATTTAGAGTGTCTTAAATTTCTTAATAAGAAATAGCCTTTCTAAAGTTTAAATTAAAAAAAAATTTTTTTAAAAATTTAAAATTATTGATAGTCCACTGCTAGCCCCCCCCCTACCCCCTTTGTGATTCAATTTCTGTGTCTTAACAACCTGTTATTAATAAAACTACCACCTAATATTTTAAACATGCTATATCGGAACAGCCTGTTATTTTTATCACAGGCTAGTATTTTGGAACAGGCGATATTTTTTCACAGCTAGTATTTTGGAACAGGTGATATTTTGTCACAGGCTAGTATTTTGGAACAGGCGATATTTTTTCACAGCTAGTATTTTGGAACAGGTGATATTTTGTCACAGCCTAGCATTTTGGAACAGGCGATATTTTTTCACAGCTAGTATTTTGGAACAGGTGATATTTTGTCATAGCCTAGTATTTTGGAACAGGCGATATTTTTTCACAGCTAGTATTTTGGAACAGGCGATATTTTTTCACAGCTAGTATTTTGGAACAGATGGTATTTTGTCACAGCCTAGTATTTTGGAACAGGAGAAGCAGGTTAGTATTTTTGAACAAATTTGTATTTAGGAATAGGTAATGATGCTCGGCCATATGGGGGGGGGGGGGGCGCAGGTTGCTTCTAATTACATTTTCTTGTTTTAATTTTTTTTTGCTGTGATGCAAATAGTATAAGCATTTAAATATTTTTCCTAATTTTGATATTGATACATATTTTCTACATGTAAGATAGAAAAAAAATTCACAAAAATTTCCTACAAAATACATTCTTACTCTCTCTCTTTCGCATTTTTATCTTTCTTTTTTCAAGGTAATAACTAATTAAACTTTTTATTCCCTTATAAGAAAGGGGTGTTAAAATTGTTAAAACTATATTTAGTATGCGAATTCAAGCTATATTTAAACACTTTATTTTCGTTGTATGCAAGCTATATTATTGTGGTGTAACTACCACTATAAATATTGAATAATAATTCACTAGTATATAATATATGTTAATTTACCTATTTATTTGTGGTACCATTTGTTAGATGAAGGTTGCGGTAGTCGATTTAAATATCACCTCAACATCAATCACTATAATTTTTCTCCCCATCTGTATTCTTTTTTACTTTGTCTACTTTAAAATGCTGAACTTATGACGAATCATGAAGGGGTAGTACAATAGTACAGAGAACATGAAGGGTAGTAGAATAATATGAAAATATATTTTTTTTTTCATGAAAAAGAGAAACAATTCTTAACTTTCAGCCAAAGGAAGCATTAAGTTGTCGATTATGGACTCTTAAGACTAATTACATTGCTATTATTTTTATTAGGAAACTATCTAATAGATGTTTGGCTTGAACAAAATATTTTATGAATGTGATTTAATAGTGAAGTTTAGTAATAAAGTTATAGGGGTCATTAAATTTATGTATTTTATACATTTAATGAAAAATTCAGAATATTTTTTTTGAAATAGTGAATTGCCCACTATAGTGTAACTACGGCCTGCATTTACATAAAAATGCTCCAATTCCCCTCCCCCTCTTTTTTCCGACTACTGTATTTACTGCATTAGTTACAATCGTCTTTTGGGGGACATCTAATCAAGTAGTTTACTTCGAGAATCCAGGCACCTCTTTACGCCATTGGCCCCCTAATATTACTTTCGGTTCCTTTTTCGACCGTGACCTTCAAGGTTACGAATCGACTCTCTCAATATCTTTACATGAAGGCGTGTCCTTTATTTCCCTCATAGTTATTTGTTGTAGTAATTCAATCAATGTTCTATGTGAAGAGTGATTTGTCATTGTGTTGAATTTCGTCCACTCGCATAGAAATAGATGTCTCTCTGCCATTGCCTATTATTTTGTTGCTTAAAAGATTTATTTATTTTGAATTTTTGAAGAAAATAAATAAATATTTTTAAATGATAATATTCTGCAGGAAAGGAAAAAATATATTACAGTTAATTTGGCGAATTTCTTTTTTTTATTGTTTTAAATTTTCCTTTGGCATTAAAATTATCATTAAGGCTGCATAGTATGTGATATTATGAAATTAATGTGCTAATTGTTTTGAAAGAAAAATATTATTTAAATAATCCAAGAAAAGTTTGGAATTGTTAAAAAGGCTTGTTTCTTTAAAAATTATGCTAAATTCGTATACTGATGTTTATTTTGAATATTTACTTTTAAAAAAAATGTTTAAAAGTTTGGGATTATGCTCTATTTATATTTAATTTGCTAAAGATTTTAGCTGGTGCAAATTGATAAAGCTCAATCAATTAAATTTTTGTATAAATATTTTTTTTGTTTAAAACTATAAAATGATGTTATTCGAACAATTTAAAAAGTTGCGACGAGGTTGCAATGCATACAGTTAAACTATTATTTTTTTCTTTTTGTCAAATGAAAAAAATATTGGTTATTCTGCGACATATACAGAATATAATGCGCAACTCCTACATTGTTTTGATTTAAAAATAATAATACACTATATGTTGTATTTTAAATTCAGAGATCAATTTTTTTTTTTTAAATTTCTAATTTATCTCAATAGTTATGAAGTTCCATTTTTCCCCTCTTGTAGAAATGAAAAGATTCTGGTTATATCGTCAAACAGAATGTAATAGGGAATTCCTAAATTTTTTTTATTTAGATTTAGAAACAATGTACATTGTAATATTCAAAACTTTTTTTAATTCTCTAAGCTTTCTAAATTATTTTATGCTTGTTAAAAAGAGGCAAATTTTGTAGAAGAATTTTTTCTGTGTCACTCGTTTCTCCTAAAAGTGCCTTAAATAGAACTATATTTTTTAACAAAAATTATTGTTTCTATTATTATTTATTATATTTGATTACACTAACAAATATGCTTTTGAAGTGTTTTCAACCATTTTGAACTACCCAATCTAAATTATAATCACAAAAAACAAAAATATGGATACATAAAAAAAGACGAAATATAGTTTTTTCACCGAGCCTAAACAATAGAGAATAAACAAAAATTTATATGTAATTGCTTTCTTTTAGTTTAAAAAAATAAATAGAAAAAAACTTCTTACTTTTAGAAAGAAAAATTACTTTTCCTAACAACTTTGTCAAATTAATAGAAAAATATGTATCTGCTACAAAAATACTTGACATTCTAAGTTATCTTTCAAATATAAAAAAGTGGACTTTTTTCCCTAGACCTGTTATTTTGGAACAGGTATTTTTTTGTATTGTAACAGCTGGAACCTGTTATTTGAAAATACCTGTTATAGCCCATCACTAGTTTATACTCTGCTCCTCAATGTCGTATCCTAGAACAGCTCGCGCGGAAAGGTGTTACCGCCTAGCCACCCAAAGACACCCGAACTTGTTGAATCGGAAGGTGAATATGTTGACGTTTATGAATACTCATCATTTGATGAAGCCATAGCAGCCAGTAAAGTTCCTATGAGATTCTTCCCTCCTGTTCAGCATAATTGTTAAATAGGAATTTAACATTTAGTGTAATAACTGTTGCTAATAATATTATCACACTTTTGCACAAGAACTCACAAATCTTTTCTCACATATTTCAAAGACATTCTAGTTTCAGTTTGTAAACAAAACAACATGGAAAGCAGTGTCTGAAGAAAGCAAATCTTTCGGGATGCACTCATCTCTTATTGGGCAATGGAACGGCAGCGGAGCCAATCAGATGAAGGAATGAGACTCTTGGAATTCCGCTAAAGATGAGGCGATTGAGTGTAAGGCTGATAAGCCGAAGACAAAATAGAAAAACTTTTCGTTTATGTTGGCATCAGTCTGATTTTCATCCTTGCCGCGAGCTTTGAAACAAGAAAAGAGTTGGTAGTTGGTCTTCGTGAGGCGAGGGGGCTTCGGCCCCTTAGCAAAAAAAAAGTGTGAGAGTGTGCAGCTCCAGTTTCAGGGAAAAAATTTTTCAGAGAGGAAGGAATCTCTTCTCATCTCAAAATCTTTTTCTAAATTTTTTGCTGTTTTAGCAATCTTAAATTTCATTGCCAGTATGGATTTACGATGGCAAATTATTTTCGTGTTTTGAAATCATAAAATTGATGTAAAATTTCAGTACTTAAAGTACTTGTCTATTATAGCCAAGAAAATAAAAATGTTTTGTAAGTATATTCTGATTCTATTCTCCTTGATGTTTCTGTTCTGATTAGTTATTTGATTTGATCTTATTCTAAAAATCTTTTTTTTATTCTAGAGAATTGAGCGTTTCACATGTTTTGTACTAACCCTATGATCTTAATTTATTTCGCAGCACGTGTTACCATCACTATAAATGATTTTATAGCATAAAATTTAAGAGTAGTTTTTGATTGCAGCTTTATTCTCATTATACAGTTTCTATGCTTAGGTTTTAAATTTATCTTTTATTCTCAATTTTATACACGTGCTGATTACTGATTAATTTTTCGGCCAGTCAGTCTTGATCTTAAATTTTAATATTTAAATTTAATCATTAAGTATTATATATAAATGGATAAATAAATATAGATAATATTTAATTATGCAATGCCATGGCAATTTTACATCAATTTTATGATTTCAAAACACGAAAATAATTTGCCATCGTAAATCCATACTGGCAATGAAATTTAAGATTGCTAAAACAGCAAAAAATTTAGAAAAAGATTTTGAGATGAGAAGAGATTCCTTCCTCTCTGAAAATTTTTTTCCCTGAAACTGGAGCTGCACACTCTCACACTTTTTTTTTGCTAAGGGGCCGAAGCCCCCTCGCCTCACGAAGACCAACTACCAACTCTTTTCTTGTTTCAAAGCTCGCGGCAAGGATGAAAATCAGACTGATGCCAACATAAACGAAAAGTTTTTCTATTTTGTCTTCGGCTTATCAGCCTTACACTCAATCGCCTCATCTTTAGCGGAATTCCAAGAGTCTCATTCCTTCATCTGATTGGCTCCGCTGCCGTTCCATTGCCCAATAAGAGATGAGTGCATCCCGAAAGATTTGCTTTCTTCAGACACTGCTTTCCATGTTGTTTTGTTTACAAACTGAAACTAGAATGTCTTTGAAATATGTGAGAAAAGATTTGTGAGTTCTTGTGCAAAAGTGTGATAATATTATTAGCAACAGTTATTACACTAAATGTTAAATTCCTATTTAACAATAATAAACTCAACAGCTATGAACTTAGATCTTATTACTTTGAGTTCTACTCAGAATTTCAAATACGAGAACTGATTTCCACTAGGAATATGATGTTGGATGATTTCCTTAACTCATGTGAATATGGACAAATTTTGTGCACTACTTTGGGCCATCAAATAAAATATCCGCGAGAAAACACAAGATCAGAAAAAAGAAGTGCCAAAGCAAAAGATAAAAGAGGAACCTGAAACAACTCAAGAAATTATTTCTCCGGTTCCAGAGACTACCACCCCACCAACCGAGATCACCTCCACGCCAGTGGTTGAAAATATGGAACACAGCGTTGGGCCAACGGCCTCCGACTCAGAAAATATTACAGAACCACCCGCTAAAAAGAGGAAAACCAAAGCCAAAACTACAAAGCTTCACAACAACACTTCTACTTCTAAACCCACTTTGCAGCCGGAGATCTCCACATCAGCCCACATGGATACTACGAAAGTGAGCCCCAGTAAAAAGTCAGAGCCCACAACTTCTGAAGAAAAAACGTAACCCAAGTATCTCAAAGTACTCATACGTGGCCTTCTGATGGACATTAACACAGCTGAAATTTCCCTAGAATTAGGGAAATTGAATTTAGAAATCCACAAAGTAGTACAGTTCCAGAAGAGGGTGGGCGGAGCCAATCGGCTCCTCCCACTTTTTCTAGTTATTCTGCCAAAGCTAACCAATCACGAGAAAGTTTACTATACGGACAAGATCAAGCAACACCCGGTTAGCGTTGAGAGATTCCACGGCGGCCGCTACAATGCTTCCGTTGCCAAGGATTTGGACATTCCCAGCGTACGTGCACAGATAAACAACGATGTATGAAATGTGCCGAAGGGCACTTCTCATCTCAGTGCACAAAAAGCAGGGATACCCCAGCAACCTGCTGCAACTGTGGAAAAGATCACACTTCGAACTTCTCTGGGTGCGAGGCCCGTCCCAGCAGAAAGCAAACCCAGACTAAAGC
The DNA here is from genome assembly GCA_949128135.1 of Parasteatoda lunata. Lineage (NCBI taxonomy): Eukaryota > Metazoa > Arthropoda > Arachnida > Araneae > Theridiidae > Parasteatoda > Parasteatoda lunata. The sequence goes on along the minus strand of OX421977.1, from coordinate 20,082,267 downwards.
AAGAACACCGGCAACTTCAGACCACCGACTAGTGACCCTCGTGAAGGAGTTGCAGGACCTTCTGAAAGACCAGGAAGTGCTGTGTCTCCTACAAACTCTTCTAAAGGGGTTCTCCCCTTCCAATTGATGCTCCATTGCCTCCAACCCAAGTCTCACTCCTACAAAGACTTTACCTGAACTTTTAGTTTAAATTTTGGACTGACTTAGGACTTTTTAGTTTATGTCATCATAGTTTCGATGATTCGGCAAGAAGCGCTTCGCTCTTAATAGCCGAGATCTCCCACATTCACATCACATCACAAAGTGGATATCCTTCGCAGTGGTCTGATCGGACTACCTATAAAAAACCGTGTGGAGGCTTTCAGTTATAGGAGGCGTTGCACCAGGCAAAGTTATGCTACAATATAACAAAATAATATTATATCAATATTATATTATTATAGTATTTAATAAGATTATTATATTAAATTCTCGTTTCTTTAGTTAGAAGATAGTTTTAAGCAACTAGTTTGAGTCCTTACAAAATAGGGCGCGGCTTTTGCTGTCATTCGGAGAGTGAGAACATAAGAAAAATATCTGAAACTAAATTAATAATGATATCAGGAGGAAAAACTTGCTATTAATCTCTTAATTTGAAAATAAGGCGTTACCTTTGTTTATGAATAATTTTAAATATATATAAAATGGACAATATTCATAGAAATGAATAAGATTACGAAACGCAAGTATCTATTTATCAAATTTAACTCATCAGGAAACCGACAGCAAAAGCTGCTGCTCTCGGCGAATTTGTTTTCATTTATTTGTAACTGTTGACATTTAACTTTCTTTCTTTCTTTTCTTTCTTTGTTTATTTATACAAATTGGGCACCTGGGCCTTACATTTAACTTCTTTCTTTCTTTATTTATACAAATTGGGCACCTGGGCAGCGCAGAAGGCCCCTATCCCATATATCATGAAGTAAAAAAAAGTTAAAATAAAAGACAGTTTGAGTTCAGCAGTCTATGGGGTGGCTGTTACTGGGAGACAAGCACCTTGCTTGTATAACTGAAAGAAAATGAAAATAATAAGAGCAACTTGCTGTTAAACTGTGGATGGCTGTGGTTTGATTGTCAACGTGAAGTAACATAAGACAGGATTTCAATATTGGTAAAGTGTTTGATGCTTTGGATTATTGATGTAGACTATAGATGCTGGAATTGATGACTATTACTTATGCTGATAGTTGTTGTATGAGGAGTCGGAGGTGAAATGAGCGGCTATTGGTCTTAGTTTTTCGTCTTTTTTATAGTTCTCGAAGTTAAAAATCTGATTGAAGTTGGCTGTGCTGCATTTTATGGCTTTATCGTAGAAGTCTGCATTTAATTTATATATAAATTCGGATAGAAACGGAATTTTGAGATCTTTATGGATATTTGAATTACGTATGAACCATCTGGCACGAGTGATTTTTCTTAGTATTTTATTTTGACATTGGTTGAGCTTTTTCATTAGGTGTTCGGGTATAGTAGTCCAGGCAGGTGAAGCATATGTAAGTATAGGTCGGATCATAGAGGTGTATAGTAATTTTCTGATTTTTAGTGTGGCATTTTGGTTATAGATGAGAGGTTGGATGATATTAACTGCTGCATTTGCTTTGTCTATTATATTTTTAATATGGTCGCTCCAAGTGAGTTTGCTATTAATTATGAGTCCAAGGTACTTTGCTCTCTTAACTATTGGAATTTGAATGTTGAACAGTTTCGGTTTGCATTGAGGTGAAATTTTAATTCTTCTTTTTTGTATGATGAGGATTTGTGATTTGTCGGCGTTTACGGCTATTTTCCATTTTCTACACCAGTCTTCTATTTCATCTATTTGTTCTTGTAGTTTTATTAGAGCTAAGTTTGGATTTCTGGATTTGATTATTATACCAGTATCATCTGCGTAGAAGGCTGTAATGCTATTGTAATCTGCTTTATTTATAGGGAAATCATAGGTGTAAAGTATATATAAAATTGGTCCAAGTATGCTGCCCTGAGGTACTCCGGCTAAAATGTTTCTTTTTGATGAGATGCAGTTTTGGATAGTCACTTGAAATGTTCGGTTTGAGAGATAACAGAATAGAAGTTTGATGAGTCCAGGAGGAAAATTTAGTTGCATTAGTTTGAATATTGTACCGGTGTGCCATACTTTGTCAAATGCTTTTGAGATGTCGATCATTAGGAAAACTATTGTTTCTTTGTTTACTATTGCTCTTCCGGCGTAGTCTATTATTCGAAGTAGCTGTTTGGTTGTATTTAGTTTTTGTCGGAATCCATATTGTTCATCGGGAAGGGCTGTTAAAAGTGGCTTGATTCTGTTGTAAATTATTTTTTCATAGATTTTTCCAATTATATTTAGTAGGCTGATTGGTCTGTAACTCTCAGGGCAACTTGGATTTTTGTTTTTCTTGAGAAATAGAATAACTGATGCATTTTTCCAGATTTGAGGGTAGTGATTTAATGCAAGGCAGCTATTGATGATATGTGTGATCTTCTGAATATAGGTTGGTGGTAGCAGTTTTATTATGATATTTTTGATTCCGTCTTCACCTGGAGCTTTATTGTTTTTTAGGTTTCGGATGATATTACAGATTTCTTCGTTGTTTGTAGGTTCTATTGTTTCTGGTATAGGATGATCTTCATGGAAGTTGTTTACTTTTTCGGTGATTGAATTATGGTGATTTAGATCTGAGTTTGAATTTGACGAAAATTGGTTTTGAAGGGAATCTGCAAATATTTCTACTTTTTCTTCTATTGAGTATGTTGTGCCAGTTGGTCCGTTGATTGGTCTGTTTATTTGCGGTGCTGTTTTAAATAGTTTTGCCATTTTCCAGACTGAGTTATCATTGGTACAGAGGGAGGCGACTTTGTTTTGCCAGAGTTGATTTTTGTATTTCTTACTTTGTTTTTTAATCTGTTTATTAAGTTTTCTGATTTCACTGAGGTATGAAGGATCTGCTGTTCGTTGATACCGCTTTCTGTAATAGTTTCTAAGTCTGATGATGTTTTTAATTTCAAGTGGGAGTCTGTAGTGATGAGCAATTTGTTTGGTTTCAACTGTTGATCTTTTATAGGATTCTAGGATTTCGGATTGTACTTGTTGAATATATGTTTCTATTGTAGGCTCGTCTTCTAGGGTTGGTAAACTGCTATTGTTAATGGTGAGTATGTTTTTGTAGAGATTCCAATCTGTTTTCAGTTTAGGTTTTTCAAAGTGTTTGATGGTTAGCCCGACGAGCAGTTGTACAGGCAGATGGTCAGATGACAGGTGGTTTAGGGTGCAGGCGACCATGGGGACTTGGATGTTGGTTATTGCAATGTCTAGAATTTCAGATCTGTGGTTGAGTAGATTCGGAATATATGTGGGAGAAGTAGGAGCTATAACGGTAAGTTGATATTTTATGATGAGGTTTCTAAGCAGAGTTCCAGTATGGTTAGAATTATTGCAGCCCCATATTGTATGTTTAGCATTGAAGTCGCCTGCTACAATTGTTGGCAGATTGGGTGGAAATAGGAGTCTTAGGTCGTCGTCTGTGAGTTTATTTCTTGGTGAGTTGTAGATACCTGTGATTTTGATGTTCTGATTTTGATATTTTAGAATTATTGATATTTGCTCATAGCCACTGTCATCTGTAGAGTTATATTCTGTTGTGATCAGGCTGTTTTTTGCTAGTAGTGCTACGCCGCCTCCTCTGTACCTTCTATCACATCTATATGTTTTATAGTTTGCTATTGTAAAGTTGAAGGTTGGATTGAGATGAGTTTCTGTAACTATTAGGATGTCCGGGTTGTGATCTAAAATAAAATTTTTTAGTTCGTGCTGTTTTGCTAGTATTCCGTTGGCATTCCAAAAATATATGTTGATGAAAGGTTTTTGTGCTACTTTAATATTCATCTTCTTCTTCTTGTTGGTTTGATTGGGCTGATTTTTGAATTCTTTTGAACATGTTAAAACTCTCGTTGCCCTGCATAAATCCTACAAAGAGCTTTAATTCTGCAAGTAATGATCTGGCTTCTTTTATTGTTGTTGTGTCAAGTTGTAGAGTGTTGGTGCTTTTTTGGTTTGATGACTTTAAATTTTTGCATAAGAGTTGGAATTGGAGTTATTGTAGCCAGGAGCATTTCTGTGATTTGAGTAGCTAGGTCTATTGTTGATGATGGTTTTGGAAGCTGGATATTTTGGCCACTGTCTATAGTTTGCAGGATGAGCACCTCCACAGTTGGCACATGTTGCTGGTGTTGTTCTGGTTTTTTTACAAAGGTGTGGCTCCTGGCCACATTTGAGACATTTTGGTGTGTGCCGACAGGATGCCTGCACATAGTTGAACTGTTGGCACCTGTGGCACTGAGTGAATCCACGGCGCCCTCTGTAGGTTGATACAGTGACAACGAGATCCATAAAACGTGTAAGATAAAAAATATCCTTGTTACTTTCGGTTTTATCTAGAGTTATGATGTGTAGTGGTAGATTTATAATGCCTTGATCGGAGTATTTTTTCATTTGAGAGACGTTTCTTGGTGTATATCCATAATTGATTAAGTTTCGGTGTACATCATCTGAGGTTATGTCTGTTGGAATACTTTTAATAACAACTCTTAATGGCTTCTCTTCATTCAGTTGAAAGGTGTGATATTTGACTTGTAAATTATCTAATATATTTATTGCTTGACGCCTCATATTTATATCAAAGAAGTGCAGTTTAAGGTATTCCCCAGTGTGTTTACCTTCGAATCCTGTAATTTTCTGTTCTTGTAGAGTTTGTTTAAGTTGCATCCATTTTACATTGTTATCTTTTATTATTATTTGTGGTATTCTTGGTTTGCTGGGTCTTTGATACTGATAATCCTTATTGTCATCCATTTCTTCTTCATCGCTGGCGTCCTGTTGCTGATTAATAGTATTTTTTTCAGGTTCGTAGTGTGTAGTCGTTACTTCACGTTGACGTTGCGGTGGGGTGGTACTTGTTGAAGGTTGGTGTATGGTGTCTCCATCTGCTGGCATATTTGGGTTTGCAGTTTGTTTTAGAGTTAACAGTTTTTTATTACTGGCTGGTTCCTCTTCATCTGTGCTGGAAGATCTATTTCTTTTGGTCACTGTTTGTTGTTTACTATTGTCCACTTCGTTGTTATTCGTATTATTTGTAGATTGTTGTTGTTTTGTTTTGCTTTTAGATGTTGTTTTCTTTCGGTTTTTACTTCTCTTGGGTGATGTTGTTACTGGAGTTGTAGGTGTATCAGGGATTGTGATTGTTGATTCTGCATTTTGTTTGTTGATTTTTTGTAGATGTCGATTTTCTTTTTTTAGTTCGTCATTTTCAGTTTGAAGTTTATCGATACTATGCAATGCGGACATCTTAGTTTCAAATATTGTTTTGATGTCATTTAATTGCTGAGATAAAGATTTATTGAGTTCAGTTTGTTGTTGGAGTTGTTGTTTAAGTAAATCCATGGTGTCCATTACCAGCTGGGAACCGCACTTTCACTGATTTTGATAGTATTGGGCATTATGTTATTGTAAGCACAAAGATTGAATTATAACGTTTATAAAATACAGTTTATTTGCACTTACTTGAAAATAATGCAGCTACCGCTGCTCGAAAACTATATCCAGTAATATAGAAAGTAAAATTGTAGCTCAGCATACACTTTATGCTGGTGAGAAAATAAAATAGTGCAGCTCGCACTATGAAACTGTCACATTTAACTTAAAGCATTGTTAGAAAATTAGAAAAAAAAATTTAATATTAAAATTGGTATCTACTAAAAGTAATTATGACTTTTTGGACTTTGTTATAATACATTATATTTTGGAAAAACCAATTTGCTCGGTTTTGTAAAAAGTTACTAATGATTGTGAAATTTATTTTATTTTGTGAGAATAAAATGTAACTTACTTTATTTTTCATTATAAGTCAGTTTTTCACAGCCACATATCAAAAACTCATAGTATCATATGAAATGCAACTTTTGAAGCCGTCTCGTGTAGGCATTATTAAAAAGTAAGTGTATTTATCCTTATTCCGCAAATTTTATCAATTCACTTCTAGTTTATTACTACTTTTGATGAAGCATAATTACTGTTTCTTTTAAAAATTACTTTCTATTCCTTTGTTTCTGATTAATAGCAGAAATTCTATCTTAAAAATTACCACCAAAAACCTCTACAACCATCGGTATCAAAAACAAATCATACACTGAAATGTGTGTTATTATAATATTTTTGTAATCCCAAATAAGATGGTACTTTTTAAGTCGGTGGAGTCATTAATTATTTTGGATGCAGTTCAGTTGCTTAATACCAGTAAAATTATGTTACTAAATAATATATAATGATAATATTATAATATAAAATATGAAAAATAAGCAGTTCGTTATCCGGAAGATAGTATACAAAATGTCGTGGCTCAAGAGAAAGCGAATAAATTGATGTTTGAAACTAATTTAGTATTTATTAACTTCTTCGAGACGGGTGAGTCATGTGAGCATTCTCAGGGCGACGACAATCAGGTTAAAAAAGATGAAGCTGGTTGAAAAACTATTTTTATAGCAGTTTTGTGGCGTAACTACCACTATAAATATTAAATGCCAATTCGTAAGTATATAACTGGCGGCGGTAGTATGGACTATGTCTGCCGTCATCTATCAAAAATTCTTATAAACTTACGAATTGGCATTTAATATTTATAGTGGTAGTTACGCCACATTACTCCCCTTTCAGAATATTATCTGTGACAGAATTCGATGAACGGATACCACTAGTTGATTCATGATTTTAATTTATTTAAATCGATTTTGTTCATTATATTTTTCTTCATGTTTTTTTTATTTTTTTTTTATATATATAGCATTTAGTTTTTTTTTTATTGTTAATAGCACTTTTGCTTAATACCGGGAGACTTTATTTACTTCACCGGTTTTTTCTTCTTTGAGCAGTATATTTTAAAGCAAATCAACTGTTTAATGTGGACCTTCCATCATATTAGCGAGTTAATATCACGTCCGCAGGTCACCAATGTGGGGGGCGGTATTATCCACTATGCCAACCGTTATCTATCAAAAGGTACCTCAAGATAGAAATCCTAATCCTGTAGTTTGGCCGAGGTGCCTGAGGCCATATGGCCCTTTACCTCTTCATCGTGTAGTAGAAACAATGTGGTAATTCCTTGAAGTTGAAAGTAGTAGCTAAAGTTCAGGTAGATAAAAAGATGTCTTGGCTGGGTAGTCGGCATGTTGGAGAAGTGAGGAACACTATGTCACTGGGAGTAAGGATCGGAGAAGCTGTACGAGCTCCTCGTTTTGTAGAAGTTCCTGAAGTTCTCGGAAGATCTGTAGGAATCTGTTTGCCGTCTGGGTCGCACTCCTGTGCTGGTTCTGTTTCTGCTGTGGTGTCCTCCTTGGCCTGGCACCACAGCCTGAAAAACAGGCCGGGTGATCTCCGTCGCAGTTGATGCATGTAGCTGGGAGGCTCCTGGGTTTAGTGCATTGATAGGAAAAGTGGGCTCCTGCACACTTCATGCATGCAGGATCATTTTGACAATTCCTTTGCGTGTGCCCAAATTTTTGGCACCGATAGCATTGCACCTCGTATCGTCCACCTCGGAAACGTTCAATTTGAACAGTAGTAGAGAGTATCTGCTTGATGTTGATGCAATCTCTGTTCTCAGGGCTGTCTGGAAGTAGTATCAGGAAAAGGGGGAGGAGCTTATATCCTTGGCCACACCTCTTCTTGAATTGCTCGATCCTGATTGGTCGATAACCGCTAGCTGTAAGTTCAGCTTCCAAGATCGAAATCTTAGAATCAATGGAGAGTCCTTTTATCAGAAATTTAAGTTTTCTGCTGTGATTTTGAACTGTGGTCTCATCTGGGGATGTGGCTACAGGTTCAGTGATGTTGGTTGTAGTTGGGATGTCCAAACATTCTGTGGGTTTGGGTGAAGAAGTTTTCTTCTTTCTTTTTCTCTTTCTCTTTGATGGCTCTGGTTCTGGTTGTACTGTAGTTTCCTCAGCACTAATTTCAGGTGTAGGTGATGGCTCAGGCTGCTCTGGTACTGTATCTGGAACACAAGTCTTTTCAGGTTCTAAGGGCTCTGTGGGTGAATCAGTCTTTGCAGCAGGCACTTCCACTATCATCTGAATGGCTGGGGGTGGAGAGCAACTGGATTCTCTGATATGCTTTAAGAAAAGCATCTCTTCGGCAAGGAATTTCTTTCCGTAGAGGTGTTCAACCATCATAGTAGAATCATCATATTGGCTAGATTCGGCAATCTTGGCATCGATGTCGATCGCCTCTTTCTGTGATTTTTCGAACATCTCATCGAAACGATTTCCAAACTGCATTAAGTAGGCATATTCTTTCCATTCCTTCCTTATCGCTGCGAGATCCAAAACTGGTTCACGTTGGGTACGGAAGGTCTTCCCTCCGCGGCCGAAACGGTGTGATGACATGTTAGCAGAGCTCGGTTTCAACACAACCTTACTCCTCGGAGTCTGGAACGAGAATGATGACCTCAAGATAGAATCAAGGTTACATGTCTTATATACCTGTTTTTGGCATTTAATATTTATAGTGGTAGTTACACCACAGTTTATTTGTGTTAGGGGTAATAAAAGGTTGCTTTATTATATAACCACTATTTAGTTCAAATTAAGAATTATATAGTCACACTTTTAACAAAAACAAGTACATATCTACAGAGATTCCAACTTGATCCGGACAGCAAAAAAATATTTTGATATTATTAGTGGTAGTTTATCAACTGTGATTTTTGGTTTAATAAATTGAGTTTAGTAGATTTTTATCCACCATTATTTCAAAATAATTCGTAGACTTATATAATTCACAATTTTATAGTAGTTATGTCACACCATTCCGATTTCAGCCACGGTTGAGAGAGGTTGCTCTGTAGAACCGGTTCTTATGGATTACGAAAACGTCGACGGGTCTGCAGGCGAAGGACAGTCATAGTGTCGCGAGGGCCAGACCCCCGGACGGTCGGGCACCCCATCTTCAGATTTTATTTTATTTTATAACCGTCGTTGAACAGCCGACCCAATTTCATGGGTTTACGACTACTAATGTTCAACTCCGTAGCCTTGTAATTTTGAACCAATCCAGAAGACAAGGAAATTCCTGGATCAGTACCCCCAGAGGTATTGATTTGTGATGGGAACATGGAGGGCTTTGAGACTCGACAGATTTAACGTGCATCAGTCACCATTTACTACACGGGGAGTCTTCGGCCGGCGGGGATCGAACCCCACGACCTCTTGGATATGGGCCCAGTGCCCTACCGACCAGGCTATGTATCTCGCGTCCACCCTCCCACCCCAGCTCTTATCAGAGCTCTCAGACAGGGAGATGGGGGACTTGGCTATGTCACAGCCGCGGGATACGGGGCTTCCTTGCACCCTTACGGCACCGACGGAAAAGGTTACGCCGGAACCGCACGGAGCGTCTGGGAGCTTGGTAGTACCCAACACGGATAGGTGTGACAATGAAATACCACTGGTAACAATATGGATAGGCAAGAAATAGTGACAGTCGATGAAAATCTAACGATGGAACAGCTAAAAGAAAGCAGCGATAGAATTAAATTATACATCACACCTAAGATAGAGGACATCCAAAATGCTATCCTGGTTCAAAATGGATATCTTGAAAGAAATTTCTAAATTAGGAGATCAGCTCAATCTACTGAGGACAAGAGGTTTCTTGGCTCAGGAGAGAGAAAAAGTTAGATAATGATTGGATTAAACCTAAAAATAAAACTAAACATTATAAACCCCCGTTTCAAAATAATAAAAATTCCCATATGAGAGAATTAGAAATTCCAGTCAAAAATAGCTTCAGTCCCCTAAATGACGAAAACCTAGATAATGATAATATTAATATGGAGATAATAAACCTTACTAATAACAAAGGAAAGCTTCTCCTAAAAAAACTAGCCCTAGCGAAAATAAACGCATAGCCACACATGATAATTTACCAAAACCAAATGCTGAGAATAATATAAGTAACGCAAATGATATTGAGTTAGATGAGAATAATTTAAGTAACGAAAATGATATTGAGATAGACGATGTTAATTTTATCGCCCCAAAGAAAACTATTAGAAATCCACCTCTTATCATAAGAGATAAGAATTTTGATTATGAAGCATTCGAAGAAAATATGAAAACAATTTCAGCCACAGATTTTGAGTGCAAATATAGTCACGACAGCATGATTATTAATCCAAAATGCATAGAAACAGTCAGAAAAATTAGAAACTAATAACCTAGCACACTATACATACCGACTACCAAATGAGAGACATCTTAGAGTGGTAATAAAGCAAATACCCCCAAGTCTAAACAAAGACTTCCTAATCAACCAGCTAACATCCCACCAATTTGAGGTCGTGCAAATGACCAGAAAATTTAGAGTCACTAAACTTAATATGTTACAATTAAGGATATTTTCAGCCTTACTGAAATGGATAAACTACAAATAAAAGTAGACCTGCGCAATGCCACAGGGCTTCTACCACTCGGCAGCAATGTGTCACCTACCACCTAAATGCGGGAAGGACCATCTCACCTCCCAATGCACAAAACCCAAAGATGAAAAACAAAACATGCTGCAATTGCGGCTTAGCCCATCCGGCAAATTTTAAAGGCTGCGAAAAATTCCCCGCTACAAAAGGAAAGCCCAGAAATAACAGACCGAGCGGCAAAACATATCATAATAAAAGTTATGCAGATGCCCTTAAAAATCAAAATGATATGCACTCTGTTATGACTCTGATATGAAAGCAAAATAAAGGAGGCCAAAAATATCTTCCAAAAACTGAATGATATGGTCAGTGTTTTAAACGCATTAAATGCCATACCCCAGCTTAGCAAAGCGGTCAAAATATTAGAACAAGAGGAAAATCATTCATATCATAATGAATAGTAAATCTATTAGTATAATGCTGTGGAATGCGGCAAATCTTAGCAAAAAATTCCACGAACTCAGTAATTTTATTTTAAAGCATGACATAGATATTGCTTTAATAACCGAGACCTATGCAAATGCAAGTACTAAGTTAACTCTTGCAAACTATAATACTTATAGAACGGACAGGACTAACTGCAGAGGCGGTGGAACCGCAATCTTTGCAAAGAGAAGCCTTTACACAATCCAATATAGTAATTACAACTGTGACGGCTACGAAGAAACCTCTATTCTTCTATATAAAAATAGCAAAGATCACTACAAAATTACGGCCATTTATAATAAGCCGAATCACATTCTAACCAAAGATATGCTAAAAACTTTATTACCAGATGGAGTTAATTGTATAATAGGCGGAGACTTCAACGCTAAGAACACTATTTGGGGATGCAGAGTGAACAATAAGCACGGCAAAGAACTCCATAAGCAAATACTAGACCTAAATCTTACGGCTATTTCACCTATGGAACCCACTTATTTCCCTTACACCCCTCACAAGCAGCCAGATCTACTTGACTTTTTTATTGTTAACAGCAACACAACCATGTGCTGCCACACCCTTACTGAATTAAGCAGTGATCATGTACCGGTCATCGCTACGATCGGCACTACTATAGAACATACCCCAACGTTCACCAAAAAGACAAACTGGGAGTTATATTCAAACATCCTTACCTTGAACAATAGCATCACAGCCCTCAACTCAATAGAGGACATAAACAAGGTCATTAGTAACCAAAACAATGACATCCAGCAAGCCTATAATGATGCTACTAAAACCAACATCAGAAAACACAACTATATGGCACTCCCTCACGATTTAAGAGAGCTTATAGGCTACAAAAACTACATTAGAAAAAAGTGGCAAACTAATAGAGACCCCAGAGATAAGATTGAATTAAACAGGCTCACTAAAGATATTAAGAAAAAATGCAAACAATATAGAAATGAAAACTGGGAAGACAAAGTCTCGAGCCTATGCACAGTCGACCAATCGGTCTGGAAAACGTCTAAAACACCGAAAAACATGAAAACGGTCAATAAACCTATCATACACGATAACCAAAATATCTACAAAGATGAGGACAAATTAAATGTCTTCGCGGATACCATGCAAGACCAATTTCAACTTAATAAAACACCTACTGACGACGATGAAGATAAGGCAATAGATAAGATCTATAAAGACTATTTTAATAACCAAAACGGCCTCAACAATTCAGACGAGCTCCCCTATACGGAGATGATTAGCATAATTAAAAAGCTCAATAATAGAAAAGCCCCGGGCTTGGACAACATTAATAATATCATGGTCAAATATATGCCACAAAACAAATTGAATGAATTATGCAACATCTATAATGCCTGCATAAGAAATAATATTTTTCCAGACATCTGGAAAAACGCAACAATTATACTATTGCCACTAACTTTAGACCGATCAGCTTGCTACCGACCTTTGGCAAGATATTTGAGCGAATCATACTAAACAGGCTTCAACGACTCATAGACTTTATACCCAAAGAACAATTTGGTTTTAGAAAGGATTTGTCCACCACAAAACAGCTCACCAGACTTATACACTTTATAAGCGACGGCCTATATAAAAATGAAGCGACAGCACTGCTTATGCTAGACGTGGCGAAAGCTTTCGACCGCGTCTGGCATAAAGCATTAATATCCAAGCCGATCAAGCAATCACTACCATATGATGGCATCATTCATATCATACACTCTTATCTGAAAAATCGCACCTTCCAGGTTAGACTAAACAACAAACTCTCAAACAAACGCCCAATAAACACCGGAGTACCACAGGGCAGTATACTAGGCCCGGTGCTATACCTAGTTTATACCAGTGATTTTCCGATCGTCACTGATAATGCTAATTATATGATCGCCTTCTACGCCGATGACACGGCCATCGCATATCGATCACTTAATCCAGATCATGCAGTGAAAAAACTAAACGACTGCATGCCACCCATCGAAGATTGGTGCGCTAAAAATAAAATCTCCATAAATGCCGATAAATCAAAACTAATGATAATTAGGAAAAAGAAGAGAAAGAAACGCATTACAAGTAAAGTTTCTCTCTTCTCAAGAAACATACCAATTGTACAAAAAGCAGACTATCTCGGACTTACCATCAATGATAAATTAAATTGGAACGACCATGTAGACTAAATTAAGAATAAGTCACATGCTGCCTTCTCATGCCTTAGAGCACTACTAAACGCAAATTCGAAGCTACCACTAAACCTGAAAAGACTATTATACATCTCCTGTATTAGGCCTATCATTACATACGCCAGCCCGGCCTGGAGATGTCTCAGCAAAACTCAAATCAACAAATTAGAGGTTATACAAAATAAAATAATACGACGAATTACAGGTGCACCATGGCACATTAGTAATAAAGCCCTTAGAAGAGATCTCGAGCTGGAAACAATTAGTGAATTTATGCGCCAGTTTCTATAGCGCTGCTATGAATCAGACTTTAATCAAATTTTCAAAAAAGAACTGATACATGATATCAAAAAATATAACCCAATTACAAACTATCAGACATGATCTTACTTTAAGATCGCAAACAATTAACACACACAGATATGACTCTAGGCCTACAGCGAACCCGGTGAAGGAGCAACCCTGTAGGGTCCGATTCGGCCAAGCTGTAGGTCTATTAAAACTAGTACGACCCCGGCACGAGCGGTGATCACCGGGACGGCCGGGTCGTCGTTATAACAGAGGCTCACTCTAAATAATACAAAATTCCTACTTATAATTATGATAGTATAAATTATGTTAGTACAAATTATATTATACGCTAATATGTAAATAATGTAAATATATGATTTTTTCAATCTCCAAATACTGTAAATAATATAACAGAGACTCACTCTAGATAATACAAACATCTTGTTTTATAACTATGTTAGAATAAATTAATATTATACGTTAATTTGTAAATAATGTAAATATATGATTTTTTTAAATTTCAAATTTCTATAAATAATTTTGTGCATATTTTCTAAATTGTTTTATACATGCTATTGACCAAAGGGACCTCGCCTGTAAATTACTATTTATAGATAGCTAACATATGTTAGTAAATGCAAACTCTTCCCCTTCCCCCTGAACCACTAAAAGCCAATCAGTCTCAGTTGCCCAAGGGTCAGTAATCAGATGAAGGAGTGAGGTGGTACTACAGAAAAACATATATCCAGTCCAGTCAGTAGTTATGTCATGCCATTCCTTATAAAGAGCAAGCAAAAATAGTCACATATTTAAAAAAATTTAGTTTTCAGTTATTTATCGTTTTTTTAAAAATTATTTTGGCTTACGCGAAGCAGTTGACATCTCTGTATCTACACACTGCAAATAAATCAGCTGGTGGCACTAAATACCATGTCAACAACAACTTCCAGCAATATTGATTTCATATGTTGGATTTAGAATTAAACTAAAAGGAAATTAGACCTGCCCTAACTTAAGCTACCGCTTTTTATTTCTTTCAATCCGATTCGAATTCCGTAGGAATACTTTTATGACTCGCCCGTTCCGAAAATAATACGAAGGAAGGGTCCTAATCTTATAAAAAGGCGTTACCTTTGTTCATGAAATACGATCAAGAACTTTAAACACAAATAATATTTAGTGTACAGTACTCTACGTAGTTAGTAAATTGTCATTATTATATGTGAACTCACCAGGATATCGACAATACAGTTAAAACTGCAGCCCCAGGCGAACTTTTAACCTTACAGATGATTTATTATCGGTTAGGATAAATCAACAGTTATTGTTTGAAAAGTTGAAACAAATATTTTAAATAAAACTACTTAATATAATTAAAGCTTGTAGAGACATATTATTTCAGAGATGGCAACTTTTTGCTTTGTAAAAAGATATTTTCTAGTAGTAGCAAAATTTAAGTTATTTTAGTTTAGTATTTTTTTTAAAAGTAATTTTCTCCCTATTACAGATAAAACATTCATAGTATCTTAAAAAATCTAGGGCTGCCAACTTTCTTCGCGTTTTGTAAAAATTTATTTTAGTTGTAGCTGAGTAAATGTTTTAATGCATTATTTATTTATTATTTTTTTTTTACAAAACTTGTTTTCCACACAGCTACATACAATTACTTACTTACTTTATTTAAAAAAGCTGGGCACCTGGGCCGCGCAGCGGTCCCTATCCCATTCATCATGAATATAAAAATTTACAATAAAAAGGTACATTTTGAATTTAAGCGTCAATTTGGTAGCTTTACAAAATTATTAAAATACAACCATGATTGGAGAAATATATACAGACTTGATCAGAGATAAAATTTGCATTGGTACAAATTTACAGACATAATTGTAGAGCTACATACAATTGATCTAAAAGTTCATGTGTTAAGCCAATTAGTTCAGCTTTTTTCGTGGTGAAACTATTAAAACGTTAGCAAAATTACCAAAATATCAGAAAGATAAAATTAGATAAAATATATTCTCTGTTTTTCAAAATTGATAAATAAATTTTTTGTGATCCTTACAACGATTTAGAAAAATTATTGTATATATAGAAATATAAGACACACTACAAAATTTTTTCACGAGTGATATAAAATGAAATCCAAAAGAAAATTTCTTTTTTTTTTCCCTCCAGTTTCCACAGTGTTTGGTTTAAACATCATACTATGTTGATAATTGCGTCCAAAAGCGTAATTGTAAGTAGAAAAATTACTCAAATTTGTTTCCTTTTTCGAGTAAAATAACATATTCTCAATAACTGAAAAATATTTTGAGTGAATATCTAGCCCTTATGTCTCTACAATGTCTGCGGTATCAAAAATAAATTTTTCATTAAAATTTCAGTTTACAGAATATCTTTACACTCTCTTTGTTCAAAATACATTGCTACATTTGAAGTAGGTAGAGTCATACATAACTTCCGATGCAGTTTGACAATTTCACACCAGGGAAAGTTATGCTACTATAAAATAAAATTTATTGCATCAGTATTAAAAAATTATAATATATAAATACAATAAATAACAGTATTTCTAAAATATTTAAGATTCTTTAGCTAGAAGGCAGTTATTAGCAATTGGTTTGAGTTCTTACATATAAGGCGTGGTTTTGGTTGTCATTGGTACGGAAAGAATAAGAGATATCTGAAGCTAATTTAAACTTGGTATTAAAATCTTAATTTTAAAAAAGGCGTTACTTCTCTTCACGTCTCATGATTAAGAAGAATAATTATTAACCATTCCATAACTAATACTACTAGGATTCATCTACCTCCTAAACTAAACTAATAAAATTAACTCACTAGGACTTCAACAGCCGAAGCTGCTGCTCCAGGCGAGCATTATGCAAGATATAAACTATTTCACAAAATTGATAAAAAATAGCCTAATTTCCCTTTATTATAAACAAATAGAGAAAAAAATTTTTTTATAATAAAACTGGTAGTTTTTAACAGAATTTTTTTGTTTTAAAGACATCATATTTTAGCAATACCTACCTACTGCGCTTTATAAAGGGTTATTTTCGAATGCTTACGAAATATAATTTTTTTTAGGAAAATTACTTTCGTATTTTAAATTAGAAATCATGTTTTCCACAGCCACAGATCAAAAATTTTAAAAGTGAGTGTAATTATCCTTATTCCTCAAATTTTACTAATTTAATGCTAGTTTATTACTACTTTTGCTGAAAGCGAAACAATTGTCATCTTGGTGCTTCCTTTCTACGTTCTAAATTGAAGATAAATTCTATCTATCGTCGGCGAGTATTTGAAACATAAATTTCTTTTATTCTGATAATTACGGTTTCTTTTTTAAAAACTATTTTCTATCCTGTAGTATTTGTTAAATAGCAGAAATTCTACCTAAAAAATTATCTCAAAATTCCTCGACATCTATCTGAATCAAAAACTAATAATATACTAAAATTTTAGTTTTCATAATAATTTTATATCCCCATTGTTCCAAATTAGTTGCTACTTGAAGTAGGTGGTCGGTAGGTACTTTCGATTAATAACTTTCGATGCAGTTTAGTAGAATAACAGCAGAAAAATTATGTTACTATATAATGAATATTATATTATTATAATATCATTATAATGAATTCGCTCGCTGTTCATTAGTCGGAAGATAGTATACAAAATGTGCGTTTCTAATGATAAAGGGTAACTAATTTAGTACTGACCTCTTCGATACAGGCGATGCACTCTCATGATGGGGATAATCAGGAGTATTCAATTCTCCCCCTCTATCTTGTTATCCAATCAGATTTCAAGCCTAACAGAGACATTTACAACATCAGCTCTATTCTCAATCTCCCGGTATACGGACCGAGTGTTTTCGCGGCGGCCGTTTCCAAATCCAGTGCTACCGGTGCCGGTAGTTCGGGAACACCCAGAGAAATTACCCAGCCCCCGAGCCTGCATGCATGAAGTGTGCACCTGCACAAAACTACCAAGTGAGCCTCCAACATGTGTGAACTGTAAGGGCTTCCATCTTGCCTGCTTCACTGGCTGCAGTGAACGACCAAAGAAATCAAAAGGAAAAAGACCGAAGAACATCACGATCAAGACTTCTCCGCATCTGTAAAGAGATGCAAGAGCTCCTTCAAAACGCCGAACTAGTGACGATGCTGCAATCACTCCTCTCCGAAGCCCAAGCCTAATCCAACATTCAGGACTAAGCCTTTTCCACTAGCAGATCACAGCTTGCTGTGATAATTTTTTCTTTTATTTTTAGATCCTCCAACATCTGATCCAACATCATAGATCCTCTCAACTTCGTTGAATTGGTTAAAGCCGCTTTGCGGCTATGTACCGAGATAGATGGAATTTCTACAGTTAGCCTTGGTTTATTTGTTGTTGCGGATTAAATAGTTGGATTTGTTTCACCACTACTAAGTCCAAATTAGAAATTATTTAGTTACACTTTTAATCAAATGCATGTCAACACAGTCAGCTCCGTTGATTACCACTTCTTTTAAAAAAAATTTCTAGTATAGCAAAGTATCTAAATAAAGTTTGTCCAAAAATTTCAATCAAAAATACTCAAAAACTAAAGAATTTTGAATAAGGATATATGTTATCATTCCGCTAGCAGCATATCAGACATTGTTTGTAACTGTAGCTTTGTCCAGAATGTATGACTCTGAGACTGTGGCTTTCTATTTTCCTTGGCAAAACAACACTTAAATTTTAGGAATAGCGCTCTGTTTTATGTAGGTTATACTCTTCGTAATCTATCTATACATAATAATAAAAGCGGCTGTGTGTGTGTTTGTAATCACAATATATCGCCCCAGAAGCCTTGCTCAGGCACAAAACTCGGCAGATAATTGTGTTTTGACATAATGAAGAAGTAATTTTTTCCTTTTTCAAAAATTTGGATTAGTTTTTTAGTTATCAGTTATTTTGTAAGAAAATCTATGCTTTTACGTCTTCAAAGAGCCATATTCAAAAAACTATTAAAAAATGCATATACTTTTCTCCACTCTTATAAATGTATGCTAATGCGAACCTTACAATTGAAATATTAATTTTCGACAACTTAAACCAATACTATACGAAGAAATTAATAATTTAATTGTAAGGTTCGCATTAGTTTACATTTATCAAAGTGGAGAAAAGTTTAACTTTTGTATTAAAAATGGGGCAACATATTCGATACGTAAATAGAACGCTTTTTTTTATATATTTGTCGCTGTTCATAATTGTTATAATAAGTTTTTCTTCTTCTTTCCACGCTCTATTTTTTTTTTCTTAAGCGAAGACGATAATTTTTGTAGCAATATAGAAATAGAAATTGATACCATAAAAAATTTTATAGAAATAGAAATTGATACCATAAAAAATTATATAGAAATAGAAATTGATACCATGAAAAATTAATTCGTTTTCGTGTTCTTTTCATGTATTTAGGATTTTAGTTTTTTTTTTTCTTAAGCGTTGTAGCTATATAATATATAAAATAGGAATTTAATTGTTTTTGAAGGAACGATCACACTTACCTTGGATCTCTTTGGTTTTTCTATTCTTTATTTTAACAGTTTTTATTAAATGTAATTAGTTATTTTCAGAAATACTAAAAGAGTACAATTAATATCAAAACAAAATGAACAAAACTTCTTTTTAAAAAAATGCGCTAAAAAGCAGCAGAATTTTCAAAAAAAGAGAGAATAAAAATAGAAATAAATGTAGAAAAGAACAAAATTAAAAATATGACCACTGAAGCCGACGTCTTCAGGGGGTACCGGCCCCAGTGGCCAAAAAACAAAACCTTTTCTATTGAGGAAGAAGGCAAAAGCCTAAAAACCTTCCTCAGTACCCCAAAGGTTTTGTTCAAAAGTCCAGGAGAAAATCAAGCAAGACATAAAACTAATACAGAAAAGAAACTCATACATCTCATCAAAAACTCAAATTATTCAGAAAATAAAAATCAACAGAAAATAAAAACTCACATAAACAAGGTCAGACAGCAAACTCTAAAGCAAACCAAATGAAGAGGAATCACTTAAACCAAAAGAAAAACAACGCCCTCTCTTAAAATGCGCAGAATGAAAAAAAGATAGGTAGAAGTTGTCAAAGAAAATTTACGTCACATATTAATAGAATGCTTAACTGGGGCTGCTCAGTTAAGTCTTGAATTGCGCCCTGTTAAAAGAAATAAAAAAACTAATATTCTTCAATCATTTTCTTAATTAACAAATTAACATTACAAAAATTATAAGGAAAATCATTATTACTCAAATGATTCAAAAAATTATTCACAGCCTCTTGAAAACTTTCAACATTATTGCAAATATTTTTTATCCTAACCAATTGTGAAAAAACTAAATTTTTAAAAATTTTATTACACAAATTAGTATAAAAGTTGCAGAAAAAAATAACTTTAAATTTAAAAGCCTTTCTTTTATCAAAAACACCAATTTTAATAATTTTGTCAACGATATCAATTTTAAAATCTAAATACTCAACATTAAAACAATCCTCATTAGTTTTCTTCAAAACCAAATCTCCAGGATAAATACTATAAATAAAATTATAATTATCACTATTAAACAAAATCAGGTCATCAATATATCTAAAAGCTTTAAAATCATTATTTTCAAGGAATTTAGCTTCAAAAACATGCAAAAAAATATTAGCAAAAGCACCAGAAAAGGAATTACCTTGTGGAATTCCAATAATTTGTTTATAAAAATCTAAACCATTAAAAAGAACATTCTCAAAAAGATTAAACCTACACAAATCCAACCAATTAGACTTATCAATTTTCTCATTAATTAAATATTTATAAAAAATGTCATTACAGATATCAATAATCTTTTCGTGTGGTATACTTGTATACAAATTTTCAAAATCAAAAGTATTAATGTTGGATATTTCATTATTATTAATATAATCCAAAACATCAACATTACTATCAATAATAATATTTTTCTCTTTTTTAATTTTAAGCAAAATAATTTTTAGAAAACTAAAAAACTTTTTACTAACATCAGAATTGTAACAATTAGTACCACACGCTATAAACCTAAATTTAACAGGATTTTTATGAAATTTAACAATAGGAAATAAATATGGAAATTTAATCCTATTTAACCTAAATTTTAATTTTTTACTAAACGCAATAATTCTTTTTTCAACAACCTTCCTATCCACTTTTAATTTTAAATAAGTATTATTTGCGTTATATTCTCCAATAATCAAATTTTTAAAAAAATATTTACACATAATACAAAAATTATTTGAAGCTTTATCCACAACCGTAACAATAAATTTATCCCTAAGATTTTTAATTTTACTAGACAGATCATAATCAATAATGGTACCACTAGGAAAAGAACCAAAACTGGTATTAAATAAATTAAAATTAACCTTTTCAATAATTTTAGCCTTCCACTCTGAAAAACCCTCAACGGGCCAATGATATTTTCTGGAAATTTTTGCTATAAAAAAATCAAGATCTTTTTTAATGGACAAAATAAAATCTTTTTTATTCATTCTAAACCTTGTCCTAAATTTTGAACCTTTGCCTAAAATATTAATTAAATCTTCATTACCAACAATCTCCAAATTTCCGGTAATAATATGCCCATAATCATTATCAATATATTGCGAATATTCCTTTTCATTACAATAACAATCAAATTTAGAAATACACTTTAAATTTTGACTTAAAAAATTATAATTGCAGACCCTTTTCCTAAGTGTAGAAGAATACTTAAAAGCGACAGAAACATTAATATGCTTTAAAGGAAAAAAATCCGAAAGTTCATGTATAATCTGTGGCAATTTAGCATTTTCAAATTTTTTATCATGAAAATTAATCGTACAAAAAACCTTTTCAAAACTATAAACCCTATTAAAAAGCAAATCTGTCTTATTAACCCCAAGTTTTGATTTAATTAAATCCAAAACAATAAATTTAACTAGTTCAGTATCATATTTAATTTTAGAACCAAAATTAATAAGAAAATTTTTAAGAACCTTATTTTTAAAACCAAAAATATATTTCCTAATATTGAAAATATTATTCAAATTAACAGGTAAATTGCAGAAATTCAAAAATTCATCAAAAGCAACAACTTTACCTTTACCTTTCCCACTACCTCTTTTATTCCTATATTTTGAATTAAAAACCCCAGGAAAATCAAAAACTTTAAATCTGTCATAAATACAATAATCACCAGCATTAACAATACCTTCCCCATTAAACTTACTATTTAATCCATATGGAAAAAGAGTTTTAAGACTACTAATGTAAATATTTCCTAAATCAAGTCTATTATCTAAATTATCCATAAAATCCAAAATGAAAAGAGTAACGTTATCAAAATCATGAAATCGAAAATGTAAAATTTCGTAATCAGTAGAACAATTATTATTATTAAAATTTTTTATAGCAGACCTGTGGGAATTAATCCATTTGTGAAACTCAAGTCCTGTCTGACCAACATAACACAAATTACAACAATTGCATTGAATTAAATAAATAAATATTTTTTTCTGTTGATTTTTATTTTCTGAATAATTTGAGTTTTTGATGAGATGTATGAGTTTCTTTTCTGTATTAGTTTTATGTCTTGCTTGATTTTCTCCTGGACTTTTAAACAAAACCTTTGGGGTACTGAGGAAGGTTTTTAGGCTTTTGCCTTCTTCCTCAATAGAAAAGGTTTTGTTTTTTGGCCACTGGGGCCGGTACCCACTGAAGACGTCGGCTTCAGTGGTCATATTTTTAATTTTGTTCTTTTCTACATTTATTTCTATTTTTATTTTCAGAAAGTTTCAGTTTGCAGGTAAGCACTTAGATTTTAATATTGAAGTTTCTTGATTTGCTTTCATAGTAATTGTTGTTCTAAAGTATTCGTTGACTTCTTAAAAACCCGATTACTGACATGGCAGAACCACCTTCCAAAAAACTTTGTATTTTGTCAAAGAAAAAGATATCAAGAGATTCTCAAAGAAGAAGAAGGGCCCAAGAAACGTCTGTGGAACGTCAAAGAAGGATGGAACATGACCGAATTTCGACAAGCAATTCTAGAGCCCAAGAAGTATCAGAGAAACGTCAAAGAAGATTAGAAGAGGATCGTGTCTCAACTAGCAGTGCTAGGGCCCGAGAAACACCTGAGGAACGTCAAAGAAGATTGGAAGAGGATCGTGTCTCAACTAGCAGTGTTAGGGCCCGAGAAACACCTCAGGAACGTCAAAGAAGATTAGAAGAGGTTCGTGTCTCAATTAGCAGTGCTAGGGTCCGAGAAACACCTGAGAAACGTCAAAGAAGATTGGAAGAGGATCGTGTCTCCACTAGCAGTGCTAGGGCCCAAGAAACATCTGAAGAACGCGGAAGAAGAATTGTCCACTAATCTTCAGATTTCCTGCTATGTTTTAAAAAAACTTTATTTGTGAAAACCTTTAGCGTGGCGGACAGCTGGCCGCCTTAAGCGGCTAGTTACAAATAAAGCTTTTGTTAGGAAGTTAGCCTTAATTTTCATTGCTTTCCAAATTGGTTTTAGTACAGAAAATAAAGCCTATCTTCTGTTTGAACTTCTAAGTGAAAACTGTGCGTGAGAACTATAATTCTGTTTATAACGGGGGCAAAGTAAAATTTGACCAACTGCTCTAGTTTAAAGTTTTTCAAAGTTCAAAAATCAGCACAACTTCAGAATAATTTTAGAGACACTCGTTAAGAATTTTTTTTACTTAAAGTAATATTATTTTTGAAATGTTCCAGTCACTGTATTGCATATGCTAGTTTTTAGAGATGATACGAAAAATTTTCCGTGTAAAATTTGCTTTATGATTTACTAGAAAGAGGGGGGTGGGGTAAATTTCATGAAAGCCTCGTTTTCTTTCATTTAACATTTTCTGTTTCATTTAATTCTATATCGTTAAATTTTAATTAAACATATTTTTCCTTGTTTTGTATAATTTATGTCGAAATAATTAAAAAAAATATTCTATTTGACATTTTAATAATTTACGATTATGAAATCCAGCTTGTCTTATTATGCGTTAAAGGTGAAATTTTCCAAATATGACTCATTTCCCAAAATTTTTTTTTTTGAATTTGCAGTTATTTAGATCTGGAGGAAAAAGTTATTCATCATTAAAATTTCTTTAATTCGCATTAGCAATTATAGATACATTTTTGAATGTGAATCTAAAATAATTTTTTCAAACTACTTTTTTCGAATTTTTTATTTTAGCACGAATGTGAGATGAAATTATGATTGTGTGATATATCAACGCTTCCTACAACTGAAGGCCTCCACACGGTTTTTCATGGGCAGTCCGATCAGACCACTATGATGGTAAACCAGTTTATGAAAGAGCCCTTTAATAGAAATAAGAAATTGGTAGCAAATACTACTACAGATTCCATTCTCAAATATATATGACAAATTTCTCTCAGACACTTTTAAAGTGCAGACGCCCAGTTCCACTACAACGAACGAACAAACTTTTAAACTACAATTTGGGTTCAAGCGCACAACCGGTTCACTTTTTAAATAGTCTGCGCAGACTACTTATAAAAAACTGTGTGGGGGCTTTTCGGTGTAGGAGGTGTTGGATATACACAAGTGATAAACAGTTGTTATTTACATATTTTGGTACTTAGAAAAGGAGGCGTCACAGCAGTAGAAAGCTGAATCAAGTAGAAGCGAAATCGTATTGCTCATAAAAAAGCGCAGAGAGAAGTACTTTTATTCTATTACATATAATCTTTTAAAAAGTATTTTACCAAATGTACATATTAAGCTGATTGGTCGTGACCTATCTTTATTTTATCTTAAAATGCGAACTATGCTGGCTTTCTTCATAATACTTGGGAAATAATTAGGTTTGAGGCAAGCGTTGTAGAGGAGGACTTAAAAGCTGAATATAATTTTCTGTCTTCATCATCTTGTTTCTAATGCTGTCAACAACATAGGGGACTTCTTTGCTTTAAGCTTTTTAAATTTAGTAGTGAATTCATCATTTGTGGTTTCTGTTATCGGAATGGGGGAGGGATGATTCGTGTTAAGTTGTTTGATTTTATTGGTGGCAATTCTGCGTTTATTGCTGTCATAATTCTGAATTCCGGATCTCATTTTCTGTGATTCGCTTAATTAATAAGCTTTATCAATTCCTTCCATCCCTTTAATAATTTTTTTATTTTTGGTGGAATTTTAGCGTTGTTTGTTAGGTAAGTTTTTTTTTTGTGCTAGTAGATTCGGCATAAGCTTTTCAGATGCCTTGTATCCTAAAAGTTTCGTGATCAATTCGGAATTGATTATTCAGGATTTTGTCCTTTGAGGCTTTAAGTCTAAGATGTTTTTATAGAAATCCTAATTGGTTTTATTTATTTCGTTGTTGATCTTTTCTGCATTGATACCAATGGTATTGTTTACAGGAAGATGGTCTGAAGATAGGTCATGAATTACGCTTGAAGCAATAATTATCTTGAGATTGGTTATTGTTAGGTTCAGATGTTTGGTATATCATGTTTGGGAAAGTAGGTTGGCTCGAGAGGTGCTATTACTGTAAGGTCAAATTTATTCAAAAGATTTTTAAGATGCTTAACATGATGATTTCTTCTATTGCATCCCCATGTTCTGTGGTTTGAGCTAAAGTCCCTTATTGTTATTGAGCCAATACTTGCAGGGAAGAGTAGCTTTAAATCTGTTTCAGTTAACGGATGCCTTGAGTTTCTTTATAGGTCCGTTATGTTGATGGTCTTATTGTCTTAGGCTAGGAGAAGGGAAATTTATACTTATAGATCTGTTACTGTGATACTGTAATCGACAGTGCAGAGATTATTTTTGACTAGTAGTGCCTCTCCACCTCCTCCGTAGTTTCGGCCTGTCCTATAAGCAGTGTTGTTATCTATTTCCAGATTTTTCTGTTTATTGAGATGTGTTTCTGTTATTACTATAACATCAGGATCTTGTGCTTGAGTTCCTGTATTTAATTTATGACACCATTGACATTCCAATTAATGATTTTTAATGGTGTTTTTCTTTTGGGCTGATCATTCATGTTGAGCTGATTGTAATGTGTCTTGTTCTTCAATGAATATTCTTCTTATGTCCTTAAGTAGAGAAATTCCTTCGCTGCTGTATATTAGTGACATGATGCCTTTTAATTTTGTTACAAGTGTTCGTACTTCTTCTACTGCGACCATTGGTTTCACTAGTGATGTTTTAGATTTCACGTATATTGATTTCTTTTAGATATAGATTTAGCAGCATAAGATTTTGTTGGCATTGTTCTGTTGTTGTGACATTATTTTCAGAATTGTTACTGTAATTGGGTTTAGGTTCTCATTCGGTCCAATATTTGACATAAGTTCGCTGGATGGGAGCGTTGCAGTTTGCGCACTTTGCCGCCTGTTCTTACGTTTTTCATTACTTTTGGTTCAGCGCCACGTTTTTGCGAAAGGGCATACGTATTATAAATAAATAAACATTTATTTATAAGACAATAAATTAAATATTACTTAAAATATGATTTTTAGCCGACGCAGTTTTATGCCAGAAAACATTAGTGGAAGTAAATTCTGTTCGCGAACAAAATAAAACTGGAAAAACTCTTTCAACTGTTGAGTCGTAACATCTTCACGATTTTGTATATTACATCGCCATATTATTCGAGGTCAACAAACTAAAAAGAATAGCTTCAACTTTTTACTGTATTTAAAAAGTTTAGTAATTTTTAGTAAACTTTGTAAATTTCAATCACAGTTTCATGAAACATTCAAGTTGTATTGTAGATAATGTTTTTCCTTTTGTTAAAAATCAGTTAGAAAAGTAATATAATGCGATGTGTTGCAGATGATATTGTTGTAGAATTATTCAGCGTACTTAATAAACTTGACCGCTTAATTATAACATTTAAGAACTAAAATAATGAAAATGTATCTAATGAAGTCAGTAAACATTATGCAGGGGATAGAGCGTTCGCCTTCCAATGAGGCGAACCGGGTTCGAATCCCAGTCGATACAAATTCCGCATCCGGCTTGCACTGACCACAGTGCTGACGTGAAATATCCTCAGTGGTAGACGGATCATGGGTTAGAGTCCCCTTGCCGTCAGGCTAACCGTGGGAGATTCTCGTGGTCTTCCTCTCCATGTAACGCAAATGCGGGTTAGCTCCATCAAAAAGTCCTCCACGAAGGCAAATTTCTCCCAATACTCGATCCAGGAGTTCCCTTGTCTTCTGGATTGGGTTCAAAATTACAAGGCTACGGAGTTGAACATTAGTAGCCGTAAACCCATTAAGTTGGGTCGGCTGTTCAACGACGGTTATAAAATATAAAATTGTGATCATTATTAACGTTGTGATCATTATAGTTCGCGGGCAGTTGTTGATTTCTCTGTTATAACGTATTGTCTAACTATATATGATATGTCCAGTAATTAGATCAAAATATGTTTGTAAAACAACGTTTGCTTAGTTATTCGTCTGTGACAGAATGTTTCAGCAACAATGAAAAAGATAAAAAAGGACTATCTGTTAACAAATTTTCCTTGTTAAAACAATTAAAAATTAATAATCTACTACTTTTATCTCAGTTAAAACCAACATTGTAGAATGTTTGAAGTTTTATGCAAACAATATTGTTACCGTGTTAAAATTTCATGTTTAAAATATTGTAAAATAATGAATTAAACGCTTTATTTAAATTTTTTGACTATAGACTGATGTTTATGCATCATTTATATTAATTTGTAAATGATTAAAAAAAAAAAAAAAACATTAATATTATCTATTTAAAATGGTGTTTATGGTGAATAGGGAGCGAAGTTAAAAAGTTGATGCAATTTTTATTAAGGAAGTTTTTTTTAAAAAAAATAAAAAAGCGAAAATTTCCCGTTGACTTCATGTGCGATGTATTAAATTTAAAAGTATTGAATTTGATATATTTTCGTATCAGAATAAGCCTGAATGTTTACTCCAACTAAAAAGAAGACCTGAAAATGTGATTTTTTTTAGTTAGTAGCCTGGTAGACTATAATGTTTTAGCAGCCACTTTTATCTTAAACCTTAAAAGTTGGTGTCCGATATCAATAGGCCCAAAAAGAAGCCATTTAAAAGCCACATTTTGTTTTACTTTAATTAAATTATATATTTTTAAAACAATTCCTATTAGGAATAATCTAAGGCAGTAAAAATTTAATTAAACAATAAAAATAATAAATATGTGACAAAATTTAGTTTAGCATACCGACCTTTAAAGAACGATATGTAGAAATATTTGGGAGGGGGGAAAATATATTTGATATATTGAATTATTACAGAATTCTCCTTCTACATTATTTTTAAACCTAGATAAATTCTAAGAATATCGTTTACATTGACGTACTTTTACATTAAACGATTTTTAAAATAAACAGTTGTTTATTTAACACATTTCGCAATTTTTTTGTTGACTTGCCACATAGCGAGTCTTATAAAATTCTCTATAAATTAATAAGTCTTATAAATAAGTCTTATAAATTTTCAGGTCTTATAAAAGGGTTTAAAGGGTTTCGCAGTTTGAAATTTTTCTTTAAAAATATGCGATAGTTTGCTTGGGCATGATTTAGCTAAACTCTTTTTGTTTGTATCCCTCTTATTTTTGCATCTTGTGTAGCGCTGACGAGATTTTTAACGCAGTTATCGACACCTAAATTTACCCATTGAATTTCATTGTCAAGGATGTAAAAAATTTTGAAAAATATTTTCTAATTAAATAGTTTAAGTTTCAAATAGATATTCAATGTTTAATAGTTTAAATTTTTTTTTCTTTGTAAAGTTTGATTTATTTTCTTTTATAATTTCTTCATCTTCAAGAAAATCTTCCATGAAAAAACTGTTTGTTTTCAACTGCAAAAACATCTTCTCTGGGTCGATTTAATTTTGAGAAGGGCTGTTCTCCTCTGTAAATGGAAATTGCACGCTCTGATGGAAAGCTGGGAATTCAAACTACGATCCTTTCATTCCCTGTATTGTTTACTTAGCAATACAGAAATAATAAATAAAATTATATTAGCGAATTCTGCCCCATCCATTTTCCTCCCTCCTACTCCAAAGTATATCTCATGTTCAGCTGATTTTTTTTCTTAATATTTCAAATTTAATTAAGAAATAATACTGTATCGCAACTTAATTGATAATTTTTTCTTTTTTGCCTACAATGGGTTTTCAGACGAATTTTATATGATTAATAATTTTCAAGTTTTTAATTTTAAAATGTATTCTTAATTTTTTTGAGAAATAGAGATTTTTTTATCAAAATCTCAATTGAATTTTTTAGTTTGTCAAGCATGCTTAATAAAAGTCGTAACATACACTCTTAAAATGAATGAGTGATTTCCCCTACTCAAAAAAGAGTTAAATTTTTTTAACTCAACTTGAGTGAAATACTGTCTTATTTGAACGAAATTTTTGCTTTGCGTTTACTCAAACTTGAGTGGTATTTATTTAAGCAATATTTGAGTGCTTTTAGCTCAAACTTGAGTGATTTATTTATTATTTAATTGTGTGCGAGCTATAAGCTGGAATTTCTATCTTTTATTTTAAAAAGTAAACAATAATAAATCTAAATGAAATTGTTATGTTCTGTAATCTAAATAGATTGTCTTCACTTTTATTTTACGTTTGTAGCGCAACTACCACTATGAAAAATAAACATTAATTCACCAGTATATAAAACATGCTAATTATAAGGGATCCCCGGACGTGATCTGAACGCGCAGTAACGCCTACTTAGATTTGGTAACGCCTACTTCGATGGATGGTCCACATTGAACAGTTGCAGGGGTTAAAGCGAGACGGAAACGCTGGTATTAAAACCTTTTCAGTTATAGCTAGTTTTGGGGAGGAGTTTACTTTTTCTTTTTTTAAACTATTCAACAATATCTACTTTATCATGGGAAAGAAGCAGTTTTATATACATGCTAAAATTATAAAAGAAATCTTAATAGTTACAGATATTTTATTTTTTTCGAAAAAAATGCTGGAATGAAATGTCTTACCTACCAGTTTTTTCTCTTTTTCGTCTTGCTATATAACGGCTTTCAGCCATGAACAGTATTATTGAAATATATTCCCTTAAATGATGCTAATCATGAGTAAAAAATGATTGAAATTCACACAAATTCAAGTTAAAAGGACCCAATCAAGTGATACATACTCAAGTAATACTAAAAATCGCTCAAACACGAGTGAAAATAGCTCAAGTTTGAGTGAAATTTTTTTCACTCAAACTTGAGCTATTTCTATATAACTCTTTCACTTGAGTTATTTTAAGTCAAAAAGAGAAGGCCGCTTTTTTCTAGATGATGAGATAAATAGCTCTCAAGTTGAGTTATTTTCACTCGTTCATTTTAAGTGTGTAAGCCATTTGTAAATTCACAATTATTGTTCTTTATTTACATTCTGTTAAAAAAAAAAACTCACTGCCACTGTGACAAATTTCAATGCTAACTTCACTGTAACAAATTTCATTTGTCGCAGCTCCAAAAATCCCTGTGAAAACATTGGTTTATTTCCTTTGACAGCCTGCCGCTGCTTCCTTGCTCCACTATGATATATGTTGCCATTATTTATGATCTAATTTCGTAAAAGTATCCAGTCACTGTTTGAGTTTGAACGCAAAGTCTCTGTTTTTGCTCATAATTTGTTAAGATTTGTAAAATTTTTTATCTGATAAAACTATATTTAATGTAGAATTTTTAAAATAATCTTATTACAATGTTTTTTCCTATATAAATATATTAATATAGCTTAGTTTAAAATCACACATAAAATTTAAAAGGAAATATATTTTTTATTGATTTTTTCATTAAAGGAGACTGAATGTTTTATTATAAATATAAATTATGCAAAGCATAAAAACAAAATACTAAATGATGAAGAGTTTTGTGAGTTTATTAAATATGAAATATGATCGAGTTAAAAGAGAGATTTTTATATCAAGTTTTCAAACACACTAAACATTTATATTTATATTTGAAAGGGTAAAATAAATTACGTTATGCATTATCTCCCCCCCCCCCACCTAAATCGGCACGTTATTGACTCGGTCAAATGAAAGCTGCAAAAGAAAATTAAAAAGAAAAAAGAAAAAAATAAGACAACAAAAAGAAAAAAAAAAAATAATATGACAAAACGAAAAAACAGAGATAGTAAGGAATTAGACGGAATAGAAAATGAAATAACAGGCAACGAAGACGAGAATTTTAAAATGAAAATTTTAAGAAACATGTCTAAATATTCTACAGTATAGTTTACTAGTATTGTGATAGTAAAAGTTTGCTACAAAAAGTGTATAGTGATTCCGGTGCTACACTCGCATAAAAGAGGTCTTGAGTTCGGCTCTTGAGAGATATGAGACTATAGTTAACATCAGAAATGACACTGTTATTGCTGTGGTTCATCCACAAAGTAAGTTTTCTTTCGCATGTTCTATTTCCTAAAACCATTAATTTTTGTTGTCCGGACCATTATTGGAAGGGTATTATCATTTGTTATTTTTATTTATTTTTATTTTTGCAATTGAAATAGAAATCAGTTTTGAATTTGAAGTTATAATCAATTTACAAAGCGACGTAACTACAGATAGTTGTTTATATGTTAATATTTTATTATTTATAAGCCAATTTCATAACTTTGGTGTAATTTAATGTGGAATTGAACTATTAATAAGCTGGAAAAATACACATAATTGTTGGAAGCATTTCATTAAAATAATTTTTAGGAAATTTTTTTGACAAAGAAATGACGATTCCCACCAAGCAATTTTTTCTCATAACATTAAACCACACTTTAAAACAAAACTAAAATTCAGTAGGACATTTTATGCCTTAAAAAGTTTTTAGTCGAAGTACTTACTAATTTCTTTTCAAACGTGCTTGTATGTAAACGTGTCTTGAGAAATGTATGACGGAAACTTCATTTTGTAAAGAAGGCGGCAGAGTTTTGCAGGAAACTGGTATAAACAAAGGAATTTAACTTCTCCCTTGAAAACGATGTTAGGAAACGACTGTTTTACTGTACCATCAATTAAAACAGGGAAAAATTTTAAAATTGTTTCATGAAAGTGCTGGAAATGATAAAGATTTTAATTTTTAAAAGTTAAGTAACCAAAATTAACATCTAAATAAAATTACTGAATTTATCTACGAAGGAATTCAACTATACTTTCCAGCAACATTTCGAATTTTTTTAGTTGTGGTTATTCTGAATTGTGCATAACTGCTACTTATCTGTCGTTGTTATTACTGCTACCGTGATTCAAATGTTAAAGTGACAAATAGCAGTGACTGCGATTATTTCGATGTAAAATTAATCGATATTTTCTATAATTCAATTCGATTAACTGTTTTAATTTATTAAAATTTGGGATAAATTAATCGATTAAATATTTTTAATAAAAAATCGATATAATTAATCTTTTGTAAAATTAATCGATATCATCAATTTTTAATGTAATAAATTAAAATAATTCATTGTTATACTTAGTAGTCATTCTTATGATACAGTACAGTCATTATTACAGTAAAAACTCTAAATTTTAGAAGTTATTATAAATAGTAAAAAAAGATGGATGATGACAATAATTCGATATTTTGTTTTAAAGAATACTGATTTCTTAATTAAATGCACAGTAAAGTGCAAACTCAATCATAGGTAAATTTTTAGTAATGGTGCCAGACAAAAATTATCACCGTATTGATGCAATTTTTCTTAGCTTTTCTACATTTTATGAAATTTTATTTTCTTTTATAAAAGAAAAGAATGCATGGTATAAAAACAAAAGTTTATTTAATTTTTTTGTCGTTTTAATGAGAAATTTCGACATTTCCACAATTATGCGTTTATTTTAGCCTGGTCTGGCAATCATTAATTTCATACACCAAGCTATATATCAAGGTCAACAAACTAAAAAGAATAGCTTCAACTTTTTACGGTATTTAAAAAATTTAGTAATTTTTAGTAAACTTTGTAAATTTCAATCGCAGTTTCATGAAACATTCAAGTTGTATTGTAGATAATGTTTTTCCTTTTTTAAAAATCAGTTAGAAAAGTAATATAACGCGATGTGTTGCAGATGATATTGTTGTAGAAACATTCAGCGTACTTAATAAACTTGACCGCTTAATTATAACATTTAAAAACTAAATTAATGATCATGTATCGAATGAAGTCATGTATCGAATGAAAATGAGTCAGTAAATATTATGAATTGCGATCATTATTGACGTTGTGATCATTATAGTTTGCGCGCAGTTGTTGATTTCTCTGTTATAACGTATTGTCTAACGTCCAGTAATTAGATCAGAATATGTTTGTAAAACAACGTTTGCTTAGTTATTCGTCTGTGACAGAATGTTTCAGCAACAATGAAAAAGATAAAAAAGGGACTATCTGTTAAAAAATTTTCCTTGTTAAAACAATTAAAAATTAATAATCTACTACTTTTAGCTCAGCTAAAACCAACATTGTAGAATGTTTGAAGTTTTATGCAAACAATATTGTTACCGTGTTAAAATTTCATGTTTAAAATATTGTAAAATAATGAATTAAACGCTTTATTTAAATTTCTTGACTATAGACTGATGTTTATGCATCATTTATATTAATTTGTAAATGATTAAAAAAAAAAAAAAAACATTAATATTATCTATTCAAAATGGTGTTTATGGTGAATAGAGAGCGAAGTTAAAAAGTTGGTGCAATTTTTATTAAGGAAGTTTTTTTTAAAAAAAATAAAAATGCGAAAATTTCCCGTTGACTTCATGTGCGATGTATTAAATTTAAAAGTATTGAATTTGATATATTTTCGTATCAGAATAAGCCTGAATGCTTACTCCAACTAAAAAGAAGACCTGAAAATTTGATTTTTTAGTTAGTAGCCTGATTGACTATAATATTTTATCAGCCACTTTTTTCTTAAACCTTGAAAGTTGGTGTCCGATATCAATAGGCCCAAAAAGAAGCCATTTAAAAGCCACATTTTGTTTTACTTTAATTAAATTATATATTTTTAAAACAATTCCTATTAGGAATAATCTAAGGCAGTAAAAATTTAATTAAGCAATAAAAATAATAAATATGTGACAAAATTTAGTTTAGCATACTTACCTTTAAAGAACGATATGTAGAAATATTTGGGAGGGGGGAAAATATATTTGATATATTGAATTGTTACAGAAGATTCAACTGAATTAGGTAAGATCAAAAATATGCATAAATGCTTTAAATTTGTCGTAGTCCCGTAGAGCAGTTATCTGTATAAAAATTACATTTATGTGAACGCAATGTACCAGTACTTAAAATAATATATATTTGTCAAGTTTTCTGTTTCGTTCAGTTCTTTACAGGGTGTTTCATATTCAATAAAACAAAAAGAAAGCATGATTGTAAACGTTATAATTAATTTATTTAGAAAATTCAAATTTAACTCAAAACTACATTTATTCAAGTTTCTACAGGTGTTCAATATGTGCCCCTCCGGTGACACGATAAATGTCTACACGGTAATCAAGCTCCTGCCACACTCGTGATAGCATATCCCCTCTGATGGAGTTAAACACTGCAATTATCCGCTGCTTCAGTTCCTTGAAGTCCTGAGGAAGTGGAGGCAAAAACACCTTGTCTTTAACGATACCCCAGAGAAGAAAAATCACAGAGCGTTAGATCTGGTGATCTCTGCGGCCAATGTAGACATGGCGAATCCTGTGGCCCAGCACGGCCAATCCAGCGATGGGGTAGACGTTCGTTTAGGAACTCACGTACGTTGTTATTCCAATGTGGGGGAGCACCATCTTGCTGCATAATTAAATCAGGAACAGCTTCCTCCAGCTGGGGGAGCAAACACTCAGAGGGAAACTTGTCTTGGAAAAACGCAGTACGCTTTTTCCTGCATGGACGACATTTTGTTTAACAGCGCCTCTAGCGGCGAGTTCGTTATTCGATGATTTTTCCCTGTTGCCAAATAAAACTTGTATAATTGTAGTTGCAGAATAACTTTGTTTTGGCTGAATAAATTCATTACGGCAGTCACACTGCGCTTCATTTTGTCCCATTCAATATGAAACACCCTGTACTTGTATGCATTATAAATCAAAAAAACTATAGTAGGACGCTCGGGCATCGTATGGACTGAGTTGAGTAATATGAGAAATTAGAATGGTGTTAGTGGAGATTTGTTTGTAAAGGATTCATTGGATTATCACATTCATTATGCTCGTAATTGTGTGGAAAGTAACGCCCGAATACCTTCGGAGGCAAATTTCTGAAATTTTAAATGTAGAAAATTCTTTTTTGGATTTTTGTGTGTATTACACACTAAAACATAATATGACAACAAAAAATTATGAAAAAAAATTTTTTTTTTAAAGAAAATATGGGGAAAAACTGGTAAAAAAAGGGCAAAAATTGACCGACTTTATAAAGAACATAACTTTCTCAAAATTTACTATTTTTTCATCATTTTTGCTTTAAAATACTCATAAAATCTCCATTAAGGAAATAGACTATGCATTAGACATAATATTGATATTAAGAAATTTTGGGGCTAATATCGTAACTTATTCGGCAAAAAGAGCCAAAAATTGCTACGAATTAATTTTATTTTAGCTGTAAAACATAAAATAATAGTTGAATTAACTATTCCATAGTCTATTTCCTAGATATATATATATAAAACATTCATGCAAAATTTCAAGTGATTTGAACTAATATATTTTGAGATATTGCATTTAGAATGAAGGAAAATATCGGAAAAATTAGTTTTGAGAAAATGGACAAAAAAGACAAACTTTTCAATGTAACCATATTTAATACATTATACAACAGGAAATAATATTAAAATAATATTATCTGACCTTTTTAATTTCTAAAAAATATATTTGCATTTTTGTAGATGATTAAAATTTTTTTTTATAAAACTATTTATATCAACTCGAAATAACAGTATAATTGTATTTTCGTATTTGTATATACACTAGTTATGTAATAATAAAACAATTAATTAAACAACAATAAAGCAATAACTCTTAACTCAAAGAGTAGGAAAAACACGTTAAATATCTAGAATACACACATTCATATATTTTAATATTATGATTTTATAGGTATGATAAAATACAAATGCACTAGACAAACTTATACTTCGTAAGAAGTCAAATTTATGAATGTAGTCTGTCAAAATCCACCAGGCTTATATGTTATGCCTTCCTTTTTCTCCAAATGTGTATTTCTCTTTTTGCGAGATGCTTTAAGAATTTTTCGCTGTTTTTTAGCGAAATTGCTGGATTTTCTTGAAGCATCTTTTACACGGGACGTGTCCAAAAGCTCATACGTTTTTCGGGTGTAATATCCTGGTTCCACATTCAGTTCTTTTAGAACTGGCAAACATCCCATGTATCCATCATTAAACTCGATTACAGCATCATAGGCTGCAGTTTTTAATGTTTTCAGCCCAATAAAAACATCTTTGGGAGCTCGCTTCCATACCACACCATTGAAGGATTCATTTGCATTTTGGGTTTTACCGTGGAGGCATTTCGACAACAGTTCTCTATCACAAAGTGCCAAGTACGTTGGTTTCACCTTATTTAAAACTGGATCAGATAAACCACCGTTTTTTTCAACAAATGGTTTACCTGAATGCAGGGATCGTTGGTATGCACACCAACTATTTTCGCCGATAGGACACTGTCCATGCATTGGTTTTTTTGATGTCGAGGCACAATGATACAATGCTGCTATTGTATTCTGCTGCATTTTTTCCAAAACTCCAATATTACTTCGAATGGCAATCCCATAGTAGTTTTGGAGTCTGTCGATAAAGGTGTCTGTGAGTTTTCCTTTTCCCGACAGACCCGGCACTTTACTCTTCAGCTTACGCAAGTGTGATCCTACTCTCTTTTGAATGTGGCCAATGCACTCCATTTTCACGACACTATCCTCTCCATAAGTATCTTTAACTTTTTTGAAACCTTTAGAATCTCCGTCTCCAAAATATTTAGTATATTTTAGAGAGTTTTTTTTTACGGAACGCTCAAAAATGTTGCTGACACCAACAACTTCCATATGCGACGCAGACCCGGAATAGTTTTTGGCACAATCATGGTCAACTTTCATAGAGAGCTGAACCATATTCCTCGGTTCTCGTTCGATATCTCTACATATTCTGCAATATGACGAAAGAATTTCCACATCTAATACCTTCCCTGTGTCAATAGAAAGGGCAGCAACACATCCATTCAAAGATGAATATCCACGTTTCTGCCAGGACCCATCTAGGGAAACACCACATTCTGAGTCAGTAGCGACCGAAGCACAGGTGTTAATTAGTTCATTAGCTGCTCTTTTCATGGAGTTTTGTGCAACACTGGAAACAGCATCAAATATCTTATTTTGATGAGAATTAAAAGCTTTCTTGCTCAGAGGTGGGGGCATATTCAGTGTAGCACACAATTTTTTTGCTGATTCGTGTCCTTTTCCAATTTGTCTTAAGCCATACACAAACCTGGAATTAATTTCTGCTACATTGTTTTCTTTAGAAGAAGAGGCAAATCCCTTTACAAAATGACATGTTTCACATTTTAAAGAAAAGTGTGAGCAAAGTCCATATCTGCTATCTTCAACTAAGCTAATGCCAGTTGAAAAACAAGTGGGACAACAGAGCACTGAAAAAACAGCGTTGATTATATCCATATCAATAATTCTGTTTCCAGTAACCAATTCAGAATCTATAACACTCATTTTTTGCAATTTCAATTTACAAGCACTTGCAGTTGAAGGAGAAACTATATCCGAAGAAACATCTTTTTCTTTCGTGAATCTATTTCCATAAAACTTACGTTTACGTTTCAGTGAAGAATTTCGAGGCATTTCAACGCCAGAAATAACAAATGTAACAATAAATTAACAGTCAACTTAATAGAAAAATATAACAGAAACAGTAAACGAAAGAAATTAACAAAAATATTATAATGAAAATTCAACAAAAATAATGATAATATAAAGCAAAGAAATAAGAGCGCAATCGAATTCAAATATAAACAACCTAGGATAGAATGTTTACATATGTGATGCCAGATTTAAACAAATATAATATTGTACAAATAAAGAAATGTGGTTTCCAGATTTGTTTTTTTATATTTTGAAAACTTATTATATGGTTTAGGTCGAAATTAGAAAACGAAACTAGCGAAAAAGACTTACTTCCGGTTTTAGTTTCATATTTCCGGCTGCTCAAAACCAAAATCGATGTTTTTTAAAACCATCATAACTTCTGATCTATTTCACGTAAAAACGAAAGTCAAACGGTTTTGGAAAGAGAAAAGTTCAAAATTTTATTTTATATAAAAAACAGAAAAATGATATTTTAGTCAAAATTGGTCGAAAAAAGGTAGTCGGGTACCTTATATCTTTCAGAGCTGTATGTATCATCGAAGAAGTTAAGACAGATCCAAGTATTGCGTGTTCCTTTTGAAAAATAAACAGCATCTCCTGTTTTTTGCTCAGATCTTCATCACCTCATGCCAAAGATTAAGTGTGGATTTCATTCTTCTCGGAACAAGAAGGACGTGTGGTTGCTGCTCTCAACTGGTGTGCGTGACGCAAGACGACTCAGTCCTCTTTCAAGGTCGGAGTAAGATCCCCGTAGGAGATTACTAGACTCCATTGGAGCACGTGGATAACTTTTTCTTGTCTGCAAAATGAGTGAACCCAATTGTGAAAAATCCTGTGCTTAAAAGGGATAACTCTTCAGAGCATTTATGTATAAACAAACCACGATTTGTTTGGGAAGCCATCCCCTCTAAATTGAGCCGTGATGAAGATAACCTCAATGAGGCAAATACCCTCAATAAATTGGAATTCACTAAATGTGCTAGTGTCGTAAAAGCGTTAAAAGACGAGAGGATAAAAAGCATTTCGAAACAACGCGGACATCTCCAGTCCGTATCGCGTAATAATGATAATTTTATGATTGAGCAATCTAAATATCTGCTCAAAAGCCTTACTGATACTTTACCAAGCTTAGAAGGTAAGTGCAATTTGTATGATTATTTGCTGAATCATTGGCCTAAGAAACGTAAAGTTACTAAAACTAAACTTCCTAACTCTCCTTCCTCTTCCGTAAATAATGATGTATCTCATGTTGTTTTAAAGAATGTTTTATCTTGTGATATTAATGATAATTTTTCTAATAAGACCTCTCATGATGATAGAATGGAGACCCTCCCCTCTTGTAGTATCAAGAGAACACGCGAATATAGTGATACTGACGAAGATAGTGTTATTGATAATAGTATAAAAGTCAGAAGAACTAAATCAAATGAATATTTTGACCCCGATATTGATTTTTATAACGATGTTATGGGTGATAATAACGATAGCAATCCCATATTAACGTTAAAAACATGGAGCCTAGGAATCTTGTGTGTATCTTAAGCACTGAAATTGATAAAAAAACTATATAGATTGAAATTCGCCAGTAATGAGACTATTCTTGTCTTCCCAAAAAATTCAGAGGTTCACAGACATATTACAAAAATTTTAGACCAAGTTAAAATTGATTACTGGGTACTCCCCAATAAAAATGAGAAACCAGCTAAGGTTGTTATTAAAGGAATTCACCCTCGCACCCCTGTTGAGGAAGTGAAACAAGATCTCCTGGACCTTGACTACAGCGTGATTGATGTAAAGCAACTTGAAAGAGCTAGAGACAAAAATCCTTTACCTATATTTCTTATTTACCTCAGTCAAATGAGTGATTACAGAACTATTTATGAGCTTAGTGAATTTCAAGTGTTTTAATTGCCAATCATGGGGGCATGGAGCGTCTAACTGCCGCTGTGCACCCCGGTGTGTTAAATGCGCTGGGGATCACCAGTCAAGGGATTGTACCAAATCACGTGACATCCCTGCCACTTGTGTACTTTGCGGTGGTGAGCACACAGCTAGTTATAGAAAATGTATTAAAGCCCCTCAGTCCAGAATGAACAGATTTATAAACAATAGAAATGACAATAGACCAAATTACAGAAATAATTACAATCAATTCACCCATCAAGTTAACTACGCCCAACAGAGGTACACCCGTCCTCTGGGTCAACCGACTTATGCCCAAGTGGCCAGCAGAGATGTTGACTTACCCCCCGATAACATAGATTCCCTAAACGCCGATAAACGTGTAGAAATTTTTTTTAAAAAAGTTGCTAGATTTATCGAAATTTTAGAGAATAAATTCGGTAATATCATTGATCTGGTTGATAAATTAGAAAACGCTGATAGCACAGTAGATCTAATCAAAGTTCTTTTCTCAAAATCACTCCCTTCAAAGAATAATAAATGAACAACTCTTTTTTCAGTAAATTTGAAAATCTTCTTGTTGTATTATGGAATGCCAATGGCCTCCGTGGCAAATTTAACGAACTTAAACATTTTATCAACCAATACTCCCCTGACATATTACTAATACAGGAAACCAAACTTGTCACTGCTCACTTTTTTAAAATACCTAATTATCTAATTTATCACACCAAGTCACATCGATGGCATACACAAACCTGTGGTGGAACTGCCATTATCATCAAAAGGAATATTAATCATAAATTTCTTGATTACCTTAACTTTAGTTATTTAGAAGCAACGACCCTTGAGCTTTTTTTCTCCCCATCCCAATCTGTTGTCATTTCTAGTGTCTATGTCCCCCCCCAACTCCCCAGTTGCCTTTATCAGCGACCTCGACTTATCTGTCCAAGATAACTCAATTTGGAAAGCAGTCAACAAATTTAAGGCTAAATCTTCAAGCATCCCACCCCTGAAACATAATAATTCTGTCATCTCCGACGACAATATGAAAGCCAACATCATTGCTAACAGTCTTGAATTACAGTTTACGAACGACCTTGTCGGAAATGATACTACTAACCTAGAGGTTAGAGGTGGTATTAATAATTTTCTTTCTTGCAGCTCTGACCCTAACACCCACACACCGGTCCCTCTTAGTGATGTAATTAACTCCATTAAGAAACTTAAGAATAATAAGGGACCCGGTAAAGATAAAATTAATAATAGACTTATCAAAGCACTCCCCCTTAACTACATTCACTATTTGACATGCATTATTGACTCAGCTCTACGCTTATCATACTTTCCCACTGATTGGAAGATAGCAGTCATTAAACCTATCCTATAGCCAGGAAAAGACCTAATAAAACCAGACAGCTATCGACCAATCAGTTTACTCTCCTCTCTGAGCAAATTTGCCGAGGACATCATCTTGTGCATAATGAGAGACTTCTGCGATGATAACCACAATATTATCGATGAGCAATTTGGCTTTCGCCCTAAACATTCCACACAACACCAACTCATCAGGCTCATTGAATACATACACGAAGGATGGCTACACAACAAACACACAGGTGCCGTCTTTCTCGATTTGGCTAAAACCTTCGACAAGGTATGAATCGATGCACTTATCTATAAATGAATTAAATACAATTTCCCTAGACCACTTATTCTAATTTTACGATCCTACCTAACACACAGAAAGTTCATGGTTAACTGCAACACCTTCTTCTCAACCTTAAGACCCATTAATAGCGGTGTTCCCCAGGGGAGCAAACTAGGACCCCTCCTATTTTTAATTTTTATTAATGATATCCCTAGAGATCCTGGTATTCTGACTGCACTGTACGCTGGCGATACAGCCATTGCCACACAAAGCAAGTATATCAGCGATATCAACAGGAATATTATTTACCATCTCCTCACCATCATTGACTACTTCCAAAATTGGAAACTTGCCCTCAATATCGACAAAACTCAGGCGGTGCTATTCACCAGAAAAAGGACCTACAAGAAGGATGTTATCATTGATAACAACTTCTCTTTCAAATGGGAAACGAAGGCCACGTACTTAGGTGTCATTGTGGATAAAACCCTGACTTTCAAATATCATTTTAAAATCATTAAGAGTAAATTCATAGCTGCAAAAGTTGCACTTTATCCTATTCCAAAAAAGAACTCTCTCCTCAGCACTAATAACAGGATTCTAATTTTTAAAATGCTTCTCACTGCCCTATTAACATATGCAGCACCCGCCTTCGGGGGAGGGCTGCAACGACAAATCTTAAACTCTTACAGAGTGCTTATAACAAAACCCTCCGCAATGTCACAAACTCACCCTGGTATTTCAGGAACAAAAATATCCGTAATGACACCTGTACGCCTAGCCTTCTTGACTTATACAAAAATAGATCTCTTAAATATTTTCTTAAGAGCACTGGACATTCCAACCCCCTTATATAGTCTTCCTCTAACTATGACCCTAAGTGCAGGAGACGGCCTAAGGCCATTCTCCATTACTATAAAAATCTTCAAGATATAGTCTGAATCGTATTGTTGATTTTTCTTTCCCCCTGACAGGCTCCTCATCTCCTCCTTCATCATTACCCTTTCCCACCTTCTTGAGTAGGCCCAATCCTTCACAGAATTACTGTGGCTCATTCTGATTATATTTATTAATACAATTACTAACAATGCTAATCACTAACTGCTTATTTGTCAATAATTATAAATAATAATTAATAATAAATAATGAAATTTTTATTATTTTCTATTTCTTTTCTTTTCTTTTCTCTTTTAATTTTTTTTAAAGCATTAATGACTTTATTTGTCTGTTTATGTTACTACCTGTCTGTGTTATCCCTGTTCTATCTTCTTTTACCACAATACTATTTATCTACCTATCATTAAGTTTACTAACCCAAATAATTTTAATATCAATGCCTTTGATTCAGTTTGTTATCATATAATTTACGGAGGTGGCCTTTTTGGCCAGGTACTCCGATGCACCATGCATTAGTTTCCGCAGTGGATATCCTTCACAGTGGTCTGATCGGACTACCTATAAAAAACCGTGTGGAGGCTTTCAGTTATAGGAGGCGTTGGATCTTTACTCAAAATTGTAAGGTGAAATAAGAAAAGTAACGCCTATTTTTTAAAAATGTATTTGGTAATATGTTAACGTACATGGGTATAAAACATTGAGAAAGAACTAAGAATAGCATTTTCGTTTTGAGCAATAAAAAGCATCTCCCACTTTCATTGGTTTAGAGTGGTTGGGGCACGTGCCCTTCCAGTAATTTTCCTAAACTTTAGAATTTTTTTGAAGTTATTATATTTTTAATCCCCAAAACTTCCAACAACTATTTTTTAATTTAAAGTCAAAAATTTTCGATAGTTTATTAAACGAAAATATATTTTATGCAAAGGCTATTTTAAAAACCATTTACAAATTACTTTTTAAAAGTTGTTACAATTCGAACTCCATGAAACAAAATTTAAGAACAAAGCAAAAAATTTCTCACAAAAACAAAATGTCAGTATTTTTATTTTTTTTCGATTATAATTGTGGGTAGCGGCATTTTAGTTTAGTTTATTTAGTTATATTTTTAGCTATAATTACTATTTATCAAAAATCTTAATTACTATAAAATTTTTTTTAGCATCATTTTAATTTATAAGGAAGCTCCGCTCTCCAACTGCCGAGGTTGCCTTTCAATCATCTCTGTTTTTTATTATTTTTAAAAGTCGATATATATATATATTTAAAATCGTTTGTTTATATAATAATTACAATTTTGAGTAAGATCATTTTGTTAATCGCAACAAAATGAACGATTACTTGAATTGAATTTGAAAAATATTCAATTATACTTGAAAAAAAAGTTATATTGATAGATTTTGCTTTGGCTATATTGATACAATATTAGAAAGCACTCCTTTTTGCGGATATAATCGTGTGAGCTGATGAAGAGATTATATCCTTTCTTTATTTTGTTTTCCGGATTTTTATATTTTTCCCCCTCCATTTTTTAGCTTATTTTATGAGTTCTATATACTTGCAGCTTATGCGCAGTTTATATAACTTATTAATTTTCTTCGTTTTTCTCTTTTTTTCTCTTTGTTTTTTTTGGGCTATATATATATATATATATATATATATATATATAGCACAAAAAAACAAAGAGAAAAACGAAGAGAATAAATAAGTTGATTATATCCTTTCTTTATTTTGTTTTCCGGATTTTTAATATTTTTTCCCCCTCCATTTTTTCTCAATTTTTTGCATATATATATATATATATATATATATATATATATATATATATATATATATATATATATATATATATATATATATATATATATATATATATATATATATATATATATATATATATATATATATATATATATATATATATATATATATATATATATGTATATATATATATTAAAAAAATACACGTATTGATTAAAATTAATTATAATCGTGTAATTTTTAACTTCGGTTCAATTCGGGTTGTATTTTCGATTCAAAAAATTACTATTTTTATTTCATTGTTTAATAAAATCATATAATCATTAACTAATATTATTAGCTTTTTATGATTAAGCGATTAAAAGTAATTAATTAAATGTAGCGTGCATATTACAATGTATTTTGATTTGAAAACTTATCGTTTACAATCACGAATAAAATTGGGAAAGCATTCAAAATAAAAATGAAAGAGAAAAATCATCTGGTACTCTTAAAAATATTCAAGAGTTCTAAAACCTTAAGATCCGATCATTGGATCGAAAATTATTGAGAGTAGTCCTTTTATTTATTTATTTTTTTGCGCACTGTATATACATTCAGGCAAAGTACAGACCAAACTAAAAATATCAGATTGAAAACAATCTGCAACGCTCGGAACAAAAATAATTCCAGTTTTGAAATCGTCACACCTAAATTCGATAGGATGAAGTACTTGTATAAATGCAACAAAAAA
Organism: Parasteatoda lunata; assembly: GCA_949128135.1. Lineage (NCBI taxonomy): Eukaryota > Metazoa > Arthropoda > Arachnida > Araneae > Theridiidae > Parasteatoda > Parasteatoda lunata. Next base: position 20,037,911 of record OX421977.1, on the reverse strand, counting down.
TTTGGTGTCAAGTGTTCGCATTTCGGAGTAAAGCACTGAAATAAAAGTAGGCGTTACTATTTATGATGTACTATGTACTTAATTCTTCACCTAATTAAGGAACAAATACGAGATACTTTTATTACTAAATCTGTTAAATGTCATCAAACAACAAAATGTTATGCCATGTTTTTCCCTTACAGGTGTTACTAAAATTTCATTGAATGTTCAAATTTGTTTCATTGAAGTCCAGTGTATACTTTAATGCAACTTGTCTCACTAAAGTTATGATTCAACATTCCACTCTAAACAGTCACTTACATTATTTTACAAGTCTTGTAAGCACTATTTTGCGACTAATCTCTTAAAATTAAATATGTGAATCACAATAGAGTCGCAAATGACCCAAATAATTACCTTCAAAAGTGTAACCCATTTAAATACTTAAAAAAGGGTTCACATATGACTTTGAAAAAGAATTTATTTCCGAGAACGTGTTGGTATAAAAAAAATTTCTTTCGTACAATATTTCTCCATTCTTTAAAGCGCTCACAGTGTCTGAAAAAAAGATTTTAAATGTTTAACACCCCTCGTCCAAATATCAAACAACATTTAAATAAATTTATTTTATATGATTTATTTGATGAACGAATTTAGATATTTTTAAGATATATGTTACTTTTTAAAATAGTTTAAAACAGTTTTCCATGAGTTTTTAAAATAGATGTTTATGCTTACAATTTCTTTAAGATTCATGTTAAACATTTTAAATTTTACATAACTTTTATATCCACTAACAGTCCTGTTATGATTTATTTTATTCAAAAATATTATTATTGATGAAGGAGAAAATAACACAATTTTTTGTGTGAACAATTATATGAACTAAGTATTTTTGTATATCGTTTTATAATCTTTTAATTTCAAATAAAATACTTTATTCTATTTTGCGTACAATTGGACTGATATTGATTATGTTTGCCTTACACAGTTTTCTTTCTTTCTTTCTTTTTTTTTTTTTTTTTTTTTTTTTTTTTTTTTTGAAAAAAAAAATGTCGATAAATTTTCAATTCCCGAACGCAAGGACTCATAGAGGGAGTTGCTATTTGAGACGAATGACTGCTAGCAGAACACGATCATCAGGCATAATTGTAACTATTATCAGGCATAATTGTAATTGTTTACTATAGAAAGATGACCCACTATAGTAAGAAGGTATGCCCTTCCAAAATTACTATAATGATTCAATTTACATTTTTCTTAATTTTAAAAATTATAAATATTAGGTGTTATAGATTCTTGCTTTTTTTTCTTCTGAGATTAACCAAGATATAAACCATTAGAACACACATGTGACTCACTAAAACATGCAAATGATTGGATGATAATGTTAATAACAAAACTAAAAACAGTGCTACTTATACCAACGTTTGACATTTATCGTGTAAATGGCTTAGGTTATCTTGATAGTTTAAAAGTAATCCTTTTTAGTTTGGTATGAAATTTAAGTCATAGGGGAAACCGAGGTTAGTTGTTCCACTTTTCAAAAATTATCCATGCTGTTTGGTTTGGTTTTTATAAGAAAATATTGGACGACAAATATTATTTAAGTCTTCAGTTAATGCTTTGTTTTCTTTTATATTTTAAGCTAAAAAATTTATTTTGAAAATTAATAAATTAATAAAATAAGTTACGTGTAATAAAATAAATAAAAAATAATCATTCTTAAAACACACAATTATATATTGACTATTATTATATATTGACTATTATTATAAATAAATAAACCTGTATTATTATTATTACAGTTATTATAATACACGTATATATAGCACAGACATTATTTGATATATCTCTTAAAATTTTAATTTGCTTTACGTTATTTTGTTATTTTAAACTATTGTTATAGTTCATAGTGTTTGGTAAGTTGGGCCACTTTTCAAATTCTTTTAAAGAACTTAATGTAAAAAAATTACCACTGGAACATTTAAAACAGTAATTACGCATGTTGAGGTAATTATATATATATATATATATATATATATATATATATATATATATATATATATATATATATATATATATATATATATATATATATATTAAGTTTTATTTCCTGCAGGTACATAAAACTCATAATAGTGGATATAAATACAAAGAAAACAAGGAAGGAAAAAAAGAAGAAAACTAAAGAAAAAAAAATTCTAAAAATCGAAATTAAAAAAAAAAAATGAAATTATTAAATTAGAAAAATAATAGCAAAAAGATTTACGGGTATAATCGTGTGAGCTGATGAAGATGACTTTTTGTTGTTATTTTTCTAATTCATTTCTTAGCGAAGCAATATTAAACGCTATTTTATTCTACCCTGTAATTGCAAGGTTAATTTTATATATTTTTTTTAATTTAAAAGATAAACTACAGTCGTATTTTAAAAAATCAAAAATACTCATTTTAACTGCACACAATTGTATATCGAGTATTGATATAAATAAATAAATTTTTAATATTTATTATTACTTATATTTATAATACTATATATTTTAATTTAAATTAATATTTATTTTTAAAAATGAACTATGCTTAGTGTGTATTTATTGAAATCTATATCTTATAAGCATAATTTTTAAATATCGTAAGCATGGTTGGGTTTTTGACGTCCAAAACTGATTTTTGACATGACGCGTCAAAAACCTGTCGAAAAGTGTCAAAAACTGTCGAATTTCGTCAAAAACTGTAAAAAATCTGGGCAAGTTTCTTTTTCGACATTGGAGACATTTTATTAGATACATGTACAATACTTACATTAGATACTACTATAATTATGATTTATAAGATATATCACATATAAAAATGTTGCCAAAATTATTGAAATTATTAATGGTAATCTTAATATTTTAAGATCTGTATTATCAGTTTATATTGCAGGCAACAACTATGAGTTTTTTATTATTATCAATCTAAATACTTTTTTAATTCTTTCTTGTTACAATTTAGGCAGATTTTTTAGATTAAGTAAAATTATAGTATTCGTCAATAACTGGCTGATCTTAACGTATAATTTTTTTTTATATCCATTCTCAATATTTCTTGTTATTATAAAATGAAAAAATAATAAAATTTGCTTAAAAAATAATGAAAAAAATAATACAATTTGTTTGCACTGTGTATTATTAGTTAAGATTTTTTTCTTCTTTTTTTCTTTCTTTAAATATGAATTGTATGAACAAAACAAAATCAATGTTGAAATTGAATCACTAATAGTTGACTGAATATTCTGCAATTGACGAAAATACTTTTCCCCGATGACACCGTTACCAGATTGCGACAAAAATGCGACAGCCACGGAAACCCATTTGTGAAGTAACATGAGAATTCTGCGACGTGAATGCGTGGATCTAAAAAGGTGACAATGACCGCCTGTAGTGACGTCACATTTTGCCTTCACTTAGACGTCAACATGAGACTACATTGAAACATTCAGTTGTCGCAGTGACGAAAATGTGACACATTCGCGTCTCAATGCTGTAATGGTGGGTGGAAATTTTGACACATTTGCGTCTCATCAGGATCACCGAATAACGAAGATGTGACATAATCAGATTCGCGTCCCAATTGGGTCGTCGTGTGACAAAGATGTGACTTAATCACGTCTCAACAGAATCATGATGACATACTTATATCTCTATAGGGTTACTGTGTGACTGAGTTAAAACGGGACTATGTGACATTCTTGTCTCATGTTGACGTCACAGTGTCAACTGTATGTCTCATGGCTGCTTTTTTCATTTTTGTTTTAACTTTGACTGCGGTTATCTAGTTTTAGGATGAAGTTCTAATAAAAAGATGCAATACGTAACCCTTAACCACCGTAAACGAAGTTTACATTTTAATTCATTTTAGAGAATTTTTAGCAGTGCCTGAAAAAACTTTAGTGTTTCGTTGAAAATTTCACTCCTTAATTGTTTACGTTCAAAACTAAAACTCTTCGAAGATATTATTTTCCGATTTTTTCTTTCCTCAAATTGAAATTTTATTCAAAATTTTAAAATTGTTTTCATGTTAAATGTTTGCTAAATGTAGTTTCATTTGGACACAAATTCTGGAATTATCCTTGATAAAGGTTATGGGACTCGTGCATATATCCAAAGAAAGCATTTATTTAAGCAAAACACAACAGATTCCACACGCGTTCTCATTAAAAACAACTGTTTGAAGAAGATTACGTAAGAAGCAAAAATCAATGATGCTTTAATGTAATCGTATTGGTCGAGTTACCTGCCTTGCGGCACTAGCCTCTTCATCTAAGATTAATTTGCCAAAATCAACGGACGAATGCGTTCGAGTGATTAATATACAGAACAGTAAAATGAATAATATATGCAAAAAAAAAAAAAAAAAAAAAAAAAAAAGAAAGAAAGAAAAAAGATCCGAATAAATAACTGATAAGATACAAGTGCGATTACAAGAAGTCTGAATAACATAGGAAAACTAAAGCTATTTACATAATCGAATAATAAATATTTACAAATTAACAACGGAGTGAATAATAATAAAATAGAATTGAATAGTAATTGATAAAAATCAAGTGTGATTACAAGAAGTCTGAATAACATAGAAAAAAAAAAAAGCTTTTACGTAATTGAAAAAATGGAGCAAAAATCAAGTGCACGTGGAGATCGGGACCACTTCAGTTCGCTTCACAATAAATAATGATCGATACAGCAGCGGATGACACGCTAAACTTTTTGTTTTGCTTTGTAAGAAAATTTTAAAATAAAGAGAGTGAAATGTTTTACGCAAGGATTGCTTTATTCCCCTCCTCTCCCCTTGTCAACAAATCACAAATCCCCTTTCTCCGTTAGGTGCTTACGCATTCTTTGAGCGACCCCTACGATCTAAATAATTTAGAATACACAGCCCGACATTATTTCGATACTACTAATAACACAAAAGTAATTTGGTAATTAAATATCAATATTTTGAAATTTTCAGCCTTTCATCCCTTCAGTGGGTCGATAAATGAGTACTAGGCATGCTTGGGAACTAACACTGGGGGGTTCCGTGTTCGGCTGACCACCTGACAGGAACATCTGCTCCTGCATCCCAAGGTCCAGAAAACTGAGATGGGTACAGTAGGCCTTGGCCCTCTACGGGCTGTCGCGCCACTGAGTTTAGTTTACTTAGAAATTTAAATTTCCCTGTGTTCGCGATTCTTGATGTCTCAGCAGAGGAGACAGTTTTATTCGTTATAATAAACTTCTTTTGAGTCGCGATGGCTCAAGGGATAAAGCGTTCGCCTCCCAATGAGGAGAACCGGGTTTGAATCCCAGTTATGGCTGGTCGATACGAATTCCGCACTCAGCTCTCACCGACTACAGTACTGACGTAAAAATATCCTCAATGGTAGACAGAGCATGGGTTAGCGTCTCCTTGTCGTCAGGCTAACCGTGAGAGATTTCCGGGGTTTTCATCCCCAAATAACGCGAATGCGAGTTAATTCCATCAAAATATCATCCACGAAGGCAAATTTCTCACAATAATTTATTGAAGAGTTCCATTGTCTTTTGGATTACGTTCAAAATTACAAGACTACGGAGTTGAACATTGGCAGTCGTAAACTCAAAATTTGGTCGGCTGTTCAACGATGGTTAAAAAATAAAATATACTCTTTTAAGTTACGATGTGTTGAATAGTTAAGTCATTTAACGTTAACGTTTATAGCATGAAGTTGTTCCTCTTTTAAAGGTGGAAAATTTCACTGGAATATTAGGTCAATTGTTGTATAGGAATACTTTAAACCCTTCTTTTGTTCATAAATAGCTTCAAAATAATGTCAATGACATTATGATACAATTTTCCGCCTTTCACAGAATTGCAACAATTACAGGCGACGATTTTTTTAAACATCATACAAAGCATTGTTCAGATATGGATATGTATGCAATAAACTTGAAATAAACAAAGAGGGAAAAAGCCATTTCCTGGTTAAATGTTACTTTTCCAGCTGTATCATGAAAGTTTATTAAATGGTCTGTCAATTTTAAATTTGTCACCCATCTTTCTTTTTCCGATTCCTGTATGAGTCATTTACGCGTAAAAGCGTTGAGATATATTTATGTTTTAATGTTTATTTGGAATGCCTCGATGTTTCAGTTATAGGGACAACAGGTGTTGTTGCCGAGACCTATGTTTTCACGTTCAGTTAAGCAGTTTTATAATTTAAGTTTGGTTTAAACATTCAGCAAGTAAACATTTTTTTATGACTTAACATTTAGATCAAGACTGCTACATTTTATTATTTAAAAAGTTTTAACCAGTTCTGCATAAAACTGACCAATTTTGGTGAGCACTACAGTTCTTGAATTAAATCTTTGGAGTAAATCAAAGAATATTCGGAAAATATGCAATTTATTATTTCAAAAGACTTAACTAGTTATGAATAAATTAGGAAATTGAATTTTAGTCTGGAGATAGTTCATAGTTTTGATAGGTGAATAGTTAGTGAATGAAATATTACTTTGGAGTAAATCAATGGATTATGGGGTTTTAACTAGTACTGAATAAATTGGAGGCTTTAGATATCACTCCTAGTTTTGACGAGTGCTAGTGACGCTGAATGAAATATTACTTGCAAGTTAATCGATGGATTGTGAGAAAAATGTGGTGCATGCTGAGTTTTTTGAAAGTAATTTCCTTAATTTTGGCTATAATGATTTTCTTCAGTGGTTTAAACTGTAACTGCAACAGCACGTGTCATTCAGCTAAACAGTGGCTTATCGCCAACAGGGAGGGCATAAAAAATACAACTGAATTATGGGAGCAGCTTAAACCGTGGGTCAGTGGAAATAAGGTGAATTGTTTGAAGCATTTGCTAAATGGTACCAATGAAGATGAGTCAATCATGAAAATTTATGAAACCTTAAGAAAAGATGTGTTTCCAATTGTCATCTCAAATGCTACTAAACCAGGAAGAAAAAAGAAACCTAGAAGATCTGGGAACAGATCAAGTGCTGCCAATAAACGCAGACGAAATAAGGTGGTGATAAGAAATCAAACAACTCCAGTTAGAAATTAAAAGACTACTGTGTGAGAACTTTAATATGTAAGTAGATTTTGTATTACATTTTTCGTTTAATGCAAATACGTTTGAACATAATAATTTTCTGGATCTATATATATATATATATATATATACATTTACATATAAAATGTATATATATATATATATATATATACATTTTGTGGAAGGTCCTGTTTTTGTAAAATTGTGAAAAAACTATTCATAATTTGTGAATAGAAAATAAGCGTTAGGTCACATTCTTTCGACCAGGGTCCTGCTTTTGTGAATCTGTGCAAATAGGGTCCTGTTATAGCAAAAATTGCTAAAAAACTTTTGAAGAAGTTTTTAAAATGTAAATCGCTACAAGATTCTGCTCAACAATTGCTGCTACTAAATTAGAGATACAACATACAAATATTTGGTATTTAGCCTATACTGCTCAACGCAGAATATTCATTTTGGACGAATAATGGAAACAAAATCACTCACATTTTTAATAATTTCAATTGACATATTTTAAATAACAAAACTTAGTAATGTATCGCTTTTAATGTGTTACGCATTAAGTAAACTTAAACAATTCTTAAATTTATAATATTTTATTTAAAAAAAATTGCCAGAAATTCGTTTTTATTTACATAATATTCAATTAATTAATTTTATGAATAATTATAAATTGATCAATTATTTATTTATATAAAAAATTATGATTTAATATTAATAAGGATGCGCAATATTAATAAGGACGATGTTTGTAAAAGTAGAAATATTTTCTTAGAATACTACATTTGGAATTTAAACTTAGGGAAACTTAGTTTGCCTCGAAAACGTCTTTCTCCCCCCCCCCTGTGAAGGGTTTATTCGATAAACAAAACAATAATGAAGATACACAAATTAGTGAGGGGTCCGTTAACGGACCCAAATTTCTTCGACTATATCATCATATATATATACAATATATATCTACTATTCATCATATATATATATATATATATATATATATATATATATATATATATATATATATATATATATATATATATATATATATATATATATATATATACACAGAGTCATTCATAATTCCCTCTGTTTACTACGACCTTATTTTTACTACAACTGGCTTCAGTGGTACATGTTACTGCCCCCTACCGGCAACTGCTTAAATTGAAACTTGAATACTTTCGGAACAATTTCATATATTCTTTTTTGCCATATTCATCTTCGTTTTTTTACTATAACGCTTCGAAACCCCGGAGGGAGTTATGAATAACCCTGTATATATATATATATATATATATATATATATATATATATATATATATATATATATATATATGTAATGCAAAAATTATAATACTTTTGTATTAATAAAAGAATTAAAACTCTTTCGTTTTCATAAAATGTCTTTGTTAAAGAATAAGTGTAGAGAGATTCTATTTTGGGAATTCAAGGCTATTTTGGGAATTCAAGGCTAAGGGAATTCAAGCACTGAAGTTAATCTTGATTTAGGGATTACTTCGGACAAAAAGTTACTAAGTCATGTATTATGTTTAAATAAATTAAAATATATAAAAAAATTCAAAAAGTTTAAAAAATGCAAAAATAAAAAATGTAAAACTTGTCCGTTGGCAGATAATTCTCAGATTGACTGTTTTTCGAATGTATTTTTTTGTAAAAGTTTTAATATTATTTATTTAATTCAATGCAATTGTTGTAATTTGTGTTATGTTGGTCAGACAGGACTTGAGTTTCACAAACGGATTAATTCCCACAGGTCTGCTATTAAAAATTTTAATAATAATAATTGTTCTACTGATTATGAAATTTTGCATTTTCAATTTCATGATTTTGATAACGTTACTCTTTTCATTTTGGATTTTATGGATAATTTAGATAATAGACTTGATTTAGAAAATATTTACATTAGTAGTCTTAAAACTCTTTTTCCATATGGATTAAATAGTAAGTTTAATGGGGAAGGTATTGTTAATGCTGGTGATTATTGTATTTATGACAGATTTAAAGTTTTTGATTTTCCTGGGGTTTTTAATTCAAAATATAGGAATAAAAGAGGTAGTGGGAAAGGTAAAGGTAAAGTTGTTGCTTTTGATGAATTTTTGAATTTTTGCAATTTACCTGTTAATTTGAATAATATTTTCAATATTAGGAAATATATTTTTGGTTTTAAAAATAAAGTTCTTAAAAATTTTCTTATTAATTTTGGTTCTAAAATTAAATATGATACTGAACTAGTTAAATTTATTGTTTTGGATTTAATTAAATCAAAACTTGGTGTTAGTAAGACAGATTTGCTTTTTAATAAGGTTTATAATTTTGAAAAGGTTTTTTGTACGATTAATTTTCATGATAAAAAATTTGAAAATGCTAAATTGCCACGGATTATACATGAACATGATATTTTTTCCTTTAAAGCATATTAATGTTTCTGTTGCTTTTAAGTATTCTTCTACACTTAGGAAAAGGGTCTGCAATTATAATTTTTTAAGTCAAAATTTAAAATGTATTTCTAAATTTGATTGTTATTGTAATGAAAAGGATTATTCACAATATATTGATAATGATTATGGGCATATTATTACGGGAAATTTGGAGATTGTTGGTAATGAAGATTTAATTAATATTTTAGGCAAAGGTTCAAAATTTAGGACAAGGTTTAGAATGAATAAAAAAGATTTTATTTTGTCCATTAAAAAAGATCTTGATTTTTTTAAAGCAAAAATTTCCAGAAAATATCATTGGCCCGTTGAGGGTTTTTCAGAGTGGAAGGCTAAAATTATTGAAAAGGTTAATTTTAATTTAATTAATACCAGTTTTGGTTCTTTTCCTAGTGGTACTATTATTGATTATGATCTGTCTTGTAAAATTAAAAATCTTAAAGATAAATTTATTGTTACGGTTGTGGATAAAGCTTCAAATAATTTTTGTATTATGTGTAAATATTTTTTTAAAAATTTGATTATTGGAGAATATAATGCAAATAATACTTATTTAAAATTAAAAGTAGATAGGAAGGTTGTTGAAAAAAGAATTATTGCGTTTAGTAAAAAATTAAAATTTAGGTTAAATAGGATTAAATTTCCATATTTATTTCCTATTGTTAAATTTCATAAAAATCCTGTTAAATTTAGGTTTATAGCGTGTGGTACTAATTGTTACAATTCTGATGTTAGTAAAAAGTTTTTTAGTTTTCTAAAAATTATTTTGCTTAAAATTAAAAAGGAAAAAAATATTGTTATTAATAGTAATGTTGATGTTTTGGATTATATTAATAATAATGAAATATCCAACATTAATACTTTTGATTTTGAAAATTTGTATACAAGTATACCACATGAAAAGATTATTGATATCTGTAATGGCATTTTTGATAAATATTTATTTAATGAGAAAATTGATAAGTCTAATTGGTTGGATTTGTGTAGGTTTAATCTTTTTGAGAATGTTCTTTTTAATGGTTTAGATTTTTATAAACAAATTATTGGAATTCCACAAGGTAATTCCTTTTCTGGTGCTTTTGCTAATATATTTTTGCATGTTTTTGAAGCTAAATTTCTGGAAAATAATGATTTTAAAGCTTTTAGATATATTGATGACCTGATTTTGTTTAATAGTGATAATTATAATTTTATTTATAATATTTATCCTAAAGATTTGGTTTTGAAGAAAACTAATGAGGATTGTTTTAATGTTGAGTATTTAGATTTTAAAATTGTTATTGTGGACAAAATTATTAAAATTGGTGTTTTTGATAAAAGAAAGGCTTTTAAATTTAAAGTTATTTTTTTCTGCAACTTTTATACTAATTTGTGTAATAAAATTTTTAAAAATTTAGTTTTTTCACAATTGGTTAGGATTAAAAATATTTGCAATAATGTTGAAAGTTTTCAAGAGGCTGTGAATAATTTTTTGAATAATTTGAGTAATAATGATTTTCCTGATAATTTTTGTAATGTTAATTTGTTAATTAAGAAAATGATTGAAGAATATTAGTTTTTTTCATTTCTTTTAACAGGGCGCAATTCAAGACTTAACTGAGCAGCCCCAGTTAAGCATTCTATTAATATGTGACGTAAATTTTCTTTGACAACTTCTACCTATCTTTTTCTCAATCTGCGCATTTTTAAAGAGGGCGTTGTTTTTCTTTTGGTTTAAGTGATTCCTTTTCATTTGGTTTGCTTTAGAGCTCGCTGTCTGACCTTGTTTATGTGAGTTTTTATTTTCTGTTGATTTTTATTTTTGAAGAATTTGAGTTTTTGATGAGTTGTATGAGTTTCTTTTCTGTATTAGTTTTATGTCTTGCTTGTTTTTTTCTCCTGGACTTTTAAACAAAACCTTCGGGGTACTGAGGAAGGTTTTTAGGCTTTTGCCTTCTTCCTCAATAGAAAAGGTTTTGTTTTTTGGCCACTGGGGCCGGTACCCCCTGAAGACGTCGGCTTCAGTGGTCATATTTTTAATATTTTTAATTTGTTTTTTCCTTTTCTACATTTATTTCTATTTTTATTCTCTCTTTTTTTGAAAATTCTGCTGCTTTTTAGCGCATTTTTTTAAAAGAAGTTTTGTTCATTTTGTTTAGATTTTAATTGTACTCTTTTAATATACGATTGAGTTATTTTTAGAATCTCTCCCCCTTTTCACTTCCATATAAGGAAGCAGTAAATGTCAAAGTCTGTAAAGTCTGTCAAAGTATGTCTAAGACTGTGCCTTTTTACTCCAATATGAGTTAGTATAAAATGCGAGAGCAATGGTTTTCGCATGTCCTTTTCATCATGTTGTGATCCTGATAAGTTGTTCCAGAATTGTCAGAAGTCTTGTCCATCCCCTCCCTTGTGGAGAGCGGATGTGAACACTTATCAATACCAACCTACCGTTAATAAACCATTTTAGAACGTATGATGGCTTATGACTGCATTATTTAAGCTATCTATAACACTGATAAAAGGGATTTTAGCCCTTCTATTACAAGACGCCAGGATTGTTACTTGCAGAGGAAATTTATTCTTTTCTATCTCTAGAAATAAGCGTAACGGAGACTGACTGCTAAGTTGAAATTTTCCTCATCCATCACACGCTGGGAGAAAAAAAGAGAATCGTCAGAATTCCCTAAGTTGAAGGAAGGAAGTTTCCAATCACACACGCTGAGAGAAAAAGAAAAAGTCGCCTTTTCGGTTCCCGTCTGTCCCAATACCTGTACCTCATCGCCAGTGGAATGTTGACATTGGCTCGAGCTTGTCACATCTATGAAAGCGCTTGATGTCTAAAAGAAGTGCCTCTACATTGGAAGAAACATCATCCATCTTAGTGATTCTGCACCGAGTCACCAAGAAAGTGATTTTGAATTTATAGAGGAGCTTTTGATCTTTTATTAAAAGTTCCTTTCATTAAAAAGCTGCTGTTAACACCAGTGATATGTGCGCGCGTGTAAAATCACGAAGATTTATGTAAAAACAAAAGTGAATGTGCGCGTTAAAAAAAAAAAAAAAAAGATATTTTTTTGTTCTCTTCGACGAAAAAATTCAACATAAAAAAAAATCATGAAGGTCGAAGTGCTAGCAAAAGGAAAGAAAATACTGTAGATATATATATTTTTTATCATCATATTTTTCTTTCTCAATAGTATGATCAAATATTTTAGTGATATTAGAGATGAGTAGTGTTTTAAAATTTTTATTTTGAATAATTAAATAGAGAAATATATTTAAGAATTGATTGCATTTCTTGTGTTTATATTGCTTTTTTTTTTAATTTATGATATAATATTGTTGCTTAGTGTGCATTTAAAATGTTTTTGAAAGAAATAAATGTGTTTCAAACGTCAATTAAATTTGTGACGGCAAACAAAATTCAAACTTTTTCAGAATTTCAAAAAAAAAAAAAAAAAAAAAATTAAAAAAACTAAAAGAAATTTGTAATGGTTTTTCTTTTTCGGACTTGGTCAAAACTAAATATTCCTATAAAAAATGTGAAAAATTAAATGTTACCCAAACAAAAGGACATTTCACACTTAACAAATTTTGTGAGTTTCCCCTTATTACGATAGGCGAAATTGTTATTTCAGCTAAGTTTTTTATACTTGATACTGAGTTACTGTATGCTTTAGTAGGGTTGCAAACTTGCAAAGATTTTTGTTTGTTTATTGATTGTGTCGGCCAGTTGTTACTCAATTTGGTAAGGGACTGATCATCTCTGCTAATTCTAACAATGACAACTTATCTTTGCACATTAGACAGCAGAACTCTAAAAATGTTAAGGTTAAAAATGGTGAAAAAATAGAAGTTTAAGATGTTTCAATAAAAGTAAACATTTTGAAAAAAAAAAAATAATGTGAGGGGTAACAAAAATAAAAAGAACAGGAAAAATAGGAAAAAGAAAGAATGACCAAGAAGTTAATAACAAAAATAAAAAGAACAGGAAAAATAGGAAAAAGAAAGAATGTCCAAAAATTTCAAATGATTCGAAGATAGAACTAGGTAATAGGTGCATACATTATCTGGTCAAAATCGACGAAAAAAATAAAAAATGAGAACAAATTAGAAAATGTGGACTTAAATAAAAAGAAAAGTTTAAGTAAACAAAGTTTTGAAATAGTACATGTATCAAAACTTAAGAAATATCACAGCCCACAAATGTTGAAATTAAATCATGAATAGTGAAATTGAATTCTTTTCCATAAAGAGTTTGTATATTTTTGTGTGAAAATTTTTTTTTGTTGAAAATTTTAGTAGAATAGTTATAAAAATATGTTTCATTTTTCTTTCTGTTTAAGCAGATAAAGTGTATTATCATGTTTTTATTATTGTCATTGTATATAGTTGTTTTTTTTTACAGATAATTGAAAAAATGTTATTTGAGGTAGTGAAAAGGAACGGTCATACCAACCTAAATTTTTTAAATTAAAAAAAAAAACAAAAAAAAAAGAGTCTAAATTATTTTTATTTTGGCTTACCAAAATTTTTTTTTGGGGGGATGTAATACAAAAATTATAATACTTTTGTATTAATAAAAGAATTAAAACTCTTTCGTTTTCATAAAATGTCTTTGTTAAAGAATAAGCATAGAGAGATTCTATTTTGGGAATTCAAGGCTAATAACATACGATTGAGTTATTTTTAGAATCTCTCCCCCTTTTCACTTCCATATAAGGAAGCAGTAAATGATTTTCCTTAATGCGTAAGGTTACACGTATGTCAAAGACTGTGCCTTTTTACTCCAATATGAGTTAGTATAAAATGCGAGAGCAATGGTTTTCGCATGTCCTTTTCATCATGTTGTGATCCTGATAAGTTCTTCCAGAATTGTCAGAAGTCTTGTCCACCCCCTCCCTTGTGGAGAGCGGATGTGAACTCTTATCAATACCAATCTACCGTTAATAAACCATTTTAGAACGTATGATGGCTTACGACTGCATTATTTAAGCTATCTATAACACTGATAAAAGGGATTTTAGCCCTTCTATTACATATATATATATATATACTATATATATATATACTATATATATATATATAATATACTATATATATATATTATATATATATATACTATATATATATATACTATATATATATATATATTATATATATAATCCATGTTTTCTCTGTATTTTTAACTTGTGTATGAGCTTCTAACAATAAAGAATGAGGACGGTTTTCCGAAGGTCTTATAAATTTATAACATTCGTAACAAATTTACATTAATATTAATGAGAATTTTCTTTTTTAAGATACTACTTCAATGTTTAAGGTCAGGCTTACCATAGGAAATTCTTATATAAGTTTTCTTAAATAGAGGCTTACCCCGCTATACTCTCTGTAGCGTGAAGGTAGCGGGTTCGAATCCTGCTGAAACCTTGGATGTATCTTTGTGATGTCCTTCTGTACTTTGTTGTTTCGATATTTCAACCCAAAAAGAGCTTACAAGTCGTACTTTATAATGAGCACACAAGTTTGAATATGTATGTGTAACAATTAATAAAATCGTAAGCTCAGCGTTCATCTTTAAATTACATTTTATTTTGTATTTGTTGGAAAATTATTGCCGTTTAAAATGCTCTTTTTTTTGTTGCTAATTTTTACTCACTTTTTTTGCTTTTCGTTTGAGATTCTAATACATTTTATACAGTTTTTTTTTAAATTTTATATAAGACTGTAATGAATTAGAGTTTCCTAAATAATACACTCAACAAATGGAATTTATAGTTTTTGTCTCGCCCTGCACACTAATAATTCGACTGTTGTTTCTTCACCATTTAAATATTAATTGAAAATAATCTCTAGAGTGGTACTGATTGGTGCTGTCTCTCTCCTATTGTGCTATCTGTCCTCTTCTCTTTGACGAAGGTTCATAAGCCTATATTTGAGCACACGAGCCTGAAAATTTATGTAATTGCAATAACCAATAAATATTAAGTTTCTGATCCAAGGTTTTCACGTTTCTGAAAAGCTAAATAGTAGAAGCAATTTCACGTCAATGCTAGTAGAATTTTTGTTTTTAAACATACCACCAATTTAACGTAGGGCAGAATTGTAATACAGATTTATTAAGGTAAGGTGATCAGAAATTTATGTAATGATTAAGATTTGTCGCTTTTTTGTTGTAACTACCACATATTGGTTATCACATCTTGGGTTAGAGTCCCTTTGCCATCAAGCTAACCGTTCTCGTGGTCTTCCTGTCCGTGTAACGCAAATGCGGGTTAGTTAAATAAAAAAAGTCCTCCGCGAAGTCAAATTTCTCCCAATACTTGATCTAGGTGTTCCCTTGTCTTTTGGTTCAAAATTACAAAGCTACAGAGTTGAACACTGTGATGGCTCAAGAGATAGAGCGTTCGCCTTGCGTGAGAGGTGAAACGGGTTCGAACCCCTGCGATAGCTGATCGGTACGAATTCCACGCCCGGCTCGCACCGACCTCAGTGATGACGTAAAATATCCTCAGAGGTAAACGGATCGCGGGTTAGAGTCCCCTTGCCATCACTCTAACTGTGCGAGGTTTTCATGTTTTTCCTCTCAGTGTAACGCATATGCATCTTAGTTCCACCAAAAAATCCTCCACGAAGGCAAATTTATCCCAATACTTGATCCACGAGTTCCCTTGTCTTGTGGATTGAGTCCAAAATTACTACGGAGTTGAATATTAGTAGCCGTATACCCAAAACTGGGTTAGCTAATCAACGACGGTTGTAACAAAAATGTGGTCAGCACTGTGGATAAGCCTCTATTACTATACAGACAACGTTTCTGATACTGGGTGGGTTTCAAGTCATCACTGAGGATTGAACCCCGGTCCTTCAAAATAGCAGCTCAGTATTTTAACGGCAGAGCAATCGCGGCTCAAACTTAAAGTGTCATTTTATGAATTCAAGAAAATATTATTAATTATTATATTGCCTAGAATTAAAAAAAAAATCTCTTTTTGGGCACAACAGAATCTGTGATGTATTCTTACGAAGGGCAATATGGGAAACTATATAAATTTCTAATTTTGATGTTTCTATAAAATTAACCTATTTGTGCCCAGAGTTTTTTTTAATTTTTTTTAAAAAAAGAATTGTTAATTTTATTCGTTCGTTATTAAATGTATTCGTTTTTTTTTCTTTCAAAAGAAAAAAAAAATGAAAAACAGTAGCACAAGTGTTTCATTTGTAGGATTTATTTATCAGAAACGAGATATTTCTGTCTGCTATATTGGATAAATAATATAAATATTTATACTTTGCGTATGAAGTCAAGGCACAGTCCTTTTTTAGAGCTTAAGTGGTAGGTAGCAGAAAGAAATATCCTCTTGGTATGCACAAATAAGTACTTTTTATGTCGTTGTTTTTCGCGCATAAGCCATTTTTGAGAACGGGCATTGATGGATTAAAAATTAAAAAGCGGTGGCAAAATGCTTCTTCTTATAAAAAGTTTCTTTTAAAGATAAAAATGCATATTTCAATTTCAAAGAATAAATAGAAATTATGATATCATTAAATTATAGTCGCTGTGGCTCAGGGAATAGAGTTCTCGTCTCCCAATGAGGTGACCCACGTTCGAATCCCAGCGGTGGCTGGTTGTTACAGATTCTGCACCCGGCTCGCATCGTTGACGCAAAATATCCTCAGTGGTAGACGGATCATGGGTTAGAATCCCCTTTTCGCCATGCTAATCGTGTGATGTTTCCGTGGTTTTCCTCTCCATGCAACGCAAAGGCGGTTTAGTTCCATCAAAAAGTCTTCCACGATTTCTAGTTTGATTCTAATGCTTGATTCAGGAATTTCCTTGTGCTTTAGGTTTGCTTCAAAATTACAAGGCCCCGCAGTTGAACATTGGTAGCCGTAAACTCAGAATCGGGTTGGCTCTTCAGCGCCGGTAATACTATTTCAATAAAATTTTAAGGAATAAATAAAAAATATAATATCATAAAATTATTTTATTAAACTGTAAATGAATTTGACTTTTTTTTTAAATAACAAAATATTCATTTTGAAGTTCAGTTAAACCTTAAGCCTTAACCTAACCTTAAACCTAACCTTAAGCTTGACATTAAAGTAAAACGTGATGAAACTAAAAGGGTAGGAATATGAAAACATTTCCCTTCTGTATGTAACATATACTAATTTAATTTCATAATAACAATTCTTCCTTGTCATTAAATTACATGATGTCATATTGGGGAATGACCCTGTGATGCAAATTAAAGAACCAATCATGTGAGAAGGAAATTTGGCCATCAAAAACTAATAAATCGATAGCAGTGCGACTTGTTTTTAGGATTACGTGTAATGATGTGAGACGGATATGACGTCGTATCTGACAGGATATCGAATGTAGCTCTGGATTATAAAATCCATGTTTTTGTTTCCATTTAAAATGATCAGGCATGCGAAACGCTTTCAATTCTAAAGCGAAATGTGTCTAGCCATTGAAGATTTTAATGTCTGCTCCAGGAAAGAAGGTATATAAACAATATTCTCACGTTGCAGAAAGGAAATGAGATCATGAATGGTGATCACTCATTATAGGGACGGTAGGCTAATGAGCATTTTGTTTAAAAAATAATACATATTTGGCTACTTTTTCTTACTAATTAAAGTGAAACCTATTCACAATTTCTGTAGGAAATACTTTCAAATTAGGAACAGCTTTAAAATTTTGTTTCATAACGAGTTCAAATTAATTTTATTATTTAAAGACGAAAAAAAAATACTTTGATAGGTATAGCTTCTTGCCTGAACCAGACTGTACATCTTTTAGGAAAATATTTTTGATATGAGTAGAAATGAGTAGATAAAAAAAAAACTTTGATGTACTTGATATACAAATTTGTACTGTTAAATTTTTTGATGTACTTTTAATATGCAACTTGTACGTGGCAAATAGAAAGGCCGTAAAATATGTTTTGATATACATAGCTTCCAACTTGTAGTGTAAATTCTTTGACATACGTGGCGAATAAAAAGGCCGTAAAATATGTTTTGATATACATAGCTGCCAACTTGTAGTGTAAATTCTTTGACATACGTGGCGAATAAAAAGGCCGTAAAATATGTTTTGATATACATAGCTGCCAACTTGTAGTGTAAATTTAAAATAATAATAAATGAATAAATAAGAGAAAAAATTGCAACAAAAATCTTGAAATTAACTGCACAAATTTTAAAATTTATTCATTTCATATTCGGATGCGAATTTTTTATTAAAATCAGAAAAGTAATATTTAAGAAGAGATAAACAATTAAATTTTCTTGAAAAAAATTTAATTTAAAATTAATTATACGAGGGAATTGCTAGAATTTATGACCTTTTTACTGAATGTTATAGGAAAAATAATTATTCTATTTGATTGTTTTAACAAAGCTTTGTAGTTATAATTACTTTTTAATGCATATTTATCCTTTTGATGCAGATGGGACACCGGTGGCCCTATGCATATTTTTCTTTATGACATTCTAATTACAAACAAAAACATATTTTGGTATTTTTTAATTATAAAAAAAGGTCTAATAGTTACTGAAAAATCTGTTAGATTATCGGAATTATATTTGTAATAAAATATAAAGTCCACAAAAAAAGTTACTTTTTTTTTATTTTTTATTATTTTTTTTTTATTCATGTTTAAAAAAATATTAGTAATTTAGTAATAGGTTTTGTAAATGAAAGAAATTTCTATGATGAAAAACTTTCTCTTAAATTTAAATAACCGCAAACAAGTGCCAATTTGAAAAATTATTGTTTGGAAGTGAGCCGTTTCATGCTGTATTTCTTAACCGCAAATTTTTAAAACGCTAAATACAGTTACTTATCCGCAGTAAAATTGTCGATAATGAAGGTTGGTCGCTTCACATAATTTTTCGAAAATGATTTTAATTTTAGTCAGTGTGTCATTTTCTTGTCGCGAAAATGCCACTTGTGTTGGCGTCATCAATCGATGTATAAACTTAAGCGTCAATAAAAATAATCTCTACTGATAAAATTGTGTAACAACAAATTTATCAATTATGAATGATAGAACTATTTTAAATAAATAAGCAATTAATTTTTTTTAGTTTGAATTTAATTTTATGTCATAAAAATTAATTAGCTTTCAAAAGAGAGAGGTTTGTATATTTGAAATGTTCAGTTTTTACTAAAATAATTTTATTTTTTAATTTAATCTTCATTTCTTAAAATAAACCGCAACATGAGATTGTAGATCTCTTTCAGAAATCGTCAAAAAAAGCTCTCGAAATAGGAGCTTCGCACAGATATTTTGAATACATTTTAATCTACTTATTTGTTTTGTTAAAATTTTTTGTTTAGATATTTTTACGTGTTTCCTTATTTGACCTTTTCAGCTTTGGTGCTGAGAGACGTTTTGATGGTCTCTCCTAAAAGTTTTCTTTGACACAAAGTCCATGGAAAAAAAAAACCCATATAAAACAAAAACAGTTCATACTGAATTTATAATAATATTATATTTTTCTTTGGCCTTTTTGTTTGTTTGTTTCATTTACGCATAATTTTCTATTTTTCTAATTACTCATCTTCATCCAGCGTCCTCTTAGAAATAATAGCTCCCTTTTTTTTCCGAAAAAAAAAATGAAAATATAGATATAAATAAATAAAAGCAAATGGTCTTTATTGTCTAAATTAAAATATTTTAAATTTCCATGAATACCAAGACTTATTAACAGTTATTTGCGATAAGAGAAACAGTTATGTATATAAGTTATAACTGTTAATAAGTCTTGCTAGTGGATTCTTGTTGTAGATTCTTTTACTACGCTTTAAAACAAGATAAATACGAAATAATTACATTCACCAGTTTCTTCTCTTTCTCACAGTACAATCAACCCTATTGAAGAAACACGTACAATGCGCAAGGAAAAAATAAATAAATAAATAAATAAAATAAAATAATAATAATAAGAAAGAAAGAAAATGAATAAATAAATAATTAAACGGACCATCCCTAATAACTTTTGATCTGATGATCGGATCTCCACGTTCTAGGACTCGCTTTCATTGGTTTGAGGGGGTGACTTTATATATGCTAATTAATATGTGAAGACGATAATTTAAGTTACGAAATCAGACACAAAAGCATACTTTCCCTGAATAAACATATTACCTTTTTTTTGACGGATTCGGATTTCGAACCCTTAAAATGTAGGGGTAGCCGCAATCTGGGAAATATGGTCTCAATAGTTTGGTCAGGAGAGTGGTCCAAAGTTTAAACCCCCTTAATTTTACTTTTCGTGTATTTTACAGTATTTCGAGAATTCCATGAGCGAAATGAAAATTTTTCGCATACAATTATAATTTTATAATTTTTAAAGATGATTTCTTGCAAAACTTTTGTAAATATTTAATATTTTTTATTATTTTACTTAATGATAATCGATTTTTTTTTTAATTGCAAGGTATACAATTTTTTACATCATTTTAAATGAACATCATAACATGGCAAAATAGAATACTTGAACAAAATCGGACAAATTGTTTCTGAGAAAACGAACTTTAAAATTACGCCTTTTTAAATTCGATTTCTCAGGAACTATTTGACCGGTTTCGTTCAAATTTTGTATTTTATTGATTTTGTGTCTGATATACTTTAAAATTATGTAAAAAACTGCATACCTGATAACTGATAATTTTTTCGATTTTTAATAAACGTAATCAAGTAAATAAAAAACATATACTAAAAGTTATTTTTACACGTACTCGTAATTATCTGTGGAGAAACAAATTTTATAATTGTGTGCAAAAACTTTTTAATTCACTTAAAAAATTCTCGAGATAAGGCAAAATACGTAAAAATTAACATTAAGGCGTCTGTACTTTGGGTCAATTTTCTAACTTAAGTTGGTGTACCATATTTCCCAGTTGCAGCTACCCCTTATATTTTGAGGGTCAGAAATCCGAATCCGTCAAAAAAAAAAAAAAAAAAAAAAGTATGTTTATTCAGATAAAGTACTTTTTGGGTCTGATTTCGTAACTTAAAGTATCGTTTGCATTAATTAATCAGCATATTTGAAGTCATCCCCCTCGATTGAGTCCTGAAACGTGAAGATCCAATAATTAGATTAAAAGTTATTCCGAGCGGTACGTTTTTTTTGCGCTCGTTGTTGTTCTTGTATGCAACTTGTCATGTAATCAAGCCAATTTAGGGCAGAGTGGTGCGCTTCTTGTTGTTTTCCAGTGGCGCCAACTATTTCCAAGAATTTGACTTCTGCCACGCACATTCATCACTGCCCGTTTTACAGGGAGGACACATTCACACATAATCCATCCATCCGCAGATCGTAATTTTACCTGAACCAGAGCACTATCAATCTCCGATCCAACACCACCAGAGGTATTTTACGCTCTGTACTTCCCACTATTTGCATATATTACGCATGCTTGCCAATTGTTCTGATTCGAAATATTTTTATGGGGACATTTAGAGTGGTAATAAATTTTATGATTTAAAATTTTCTAATTGATTTAATAAATTTAATTTAGAATAATTTTGTTTATCGGTTACATCTAAACAACTTAAACAAATAGTATAAAAACCTATTGATTGTACACAGAAGTTTTTTTAAATGCAAACAAAATTAAATAAAGTTTGCCATAAATTGTTATTTATCATCCACTTTTAGTATTCTAGGAGGCACTTCAAATTTTGTTATCGAGCAGTAGGTTAAACTGAGATATCATTGCTTTACTCATTTGTATACTGCGGTATTTATTTTATTTATATCTATTGAACATTTTTCGCATGATATAAGATAACGATGAATGATATTTTAAGAAATGAACAATTTATTTACCACATTTTGAACTTTTTTGGTTTGCATTCGGACTTAATTTCAAATGTGATATAAAGATGTCAACTTGCTCCACTTTGTAAGTTTTTCTAGGTGTAGTAAAAGTTACATTTTACTACATTATTTTCCGTTCAATAAATTTGATTGAAAATGATTTTAATATCACGATGTTTCACTTTTCTCGTGTTAAAACTTTTAATGTGCTGCTGAATTGAAAAGAAAAAAAAAAAAAATTCCGCAAGCTTTAGTCTTGATAAAAAAAAAAAACTATTTCATTATCAGCTTTTACCTGAAACATGTAAATTTACCGTGTTATATTAATGTAAATCTCATAATTTGGATTTGTAATTATTGTGTTGAATTATTTTACAAATCGTTCAAAGTTCCGTAATTAACAATTAGCTGACATAAAAAGAAAAATAATTTTCGGCAAATAATATTTTTATTTAAGTTTGAGTAATAGGAGTAATCCTACATACGTATACGTTTTTGTTTTATTATAATGGAGAAAAACAACATGTAACAACATTGTTGATCCTCCTGATTTTAGCGGAAGATTTTCTTTTCTTTGTTTAATAAAGTTTATTTTTAATGCTTTTGAAAACAATTACATAAATAAAATTTAAATAAATGTATACAAGTAGAACAAATGTTCTTTGAGGATATTAATTGTTTGACTAGTTAAATTTGTTCCTGCTTACAATTGAGCTTAATTGCTGGGATTGAGAACAATTACTAACACTGTAAAATTAATTGTCAAATCACTACCATAACAAAGAATTTTATTTTTAAAATCCAAAAATGGCAATTATGCCCATATATGGCTTCAGAATGTGGTCTATAATAGAAAAACACATATCTGAAAGAAGAAAAAAATTGGTTGTAAATATTTATTTAAACAAAATGGATAATTCCATCTGTTACCCTACTCATAGCATTTTCCTTAAAAAATAAATGAATAAATAAAATAACTTCAGAAACAAATATAAATATTTATATTATGAACATTTAGTGGTAGACAGCATTATTTTGTTTCTAATGAAATACTAGTAATTGGTAATTAGATATTACTAATTACTAGTATTAGTAATATTCACAAAGTATTAGTAGTAGTAATTAGGTTTGTACTAAAAAATTAATAACTGGTATCAATTTTCTTATAAAGAAGCTGAAAATTTCTTAATATTAGTTTCAACTATCGTATTAAAATTTTATATCCGCTACCTATATATATATATATATATATATATATATATATATATATATATATATATATATATATATATATATATATAGGGCAAATAAATTTTTCTTTTTGAGATTGCTTTTTCGATTATTAAATAATCGCACACAGAAGTAATCACACCCACATAAAATTAAAAAACATGCTTGAAATATAAAACTTTTCCCACGGAAGTATTAATATGAAACTGATAGAAGAAAATTATCCAAATGTTCAAAACCAGTTTCATAAATGAAACGAATAGAAAAAAAAAATTTAAATTTTGCAATTGTTATTATTATTTTAAAGAGGAAAACGTCAATCCTATCACCGAATTAATCTTTGACCATGCCTTCATTATTTTAATGAAATTCGTATTAAAAAAAGAAAAATGTTTAGATGTATGATAATTTTTTAGTCATTAAATGACTTTCCTTAATTGTTAATGCATGTTTGCATTTTTTAGTCGGTAATTTTTAATAATGCTTAATAAGCCATTATTATTAAATTGAATCAGAAAGCTTTTTAAATTAATAAGGAAGATAATTATTTTATTTCAATAAAAAAAAACCTTCAAAGCTTAGAGTAATTGACAAGTTGCTCCGTAATTTGTAAATTGTCCCTCGAAATTATTTCCCAGAATTCGAGATATTGTTTCTTTTTTATAATCAAGTTCACACATCCGTTTACTTGTTCACCTTCAGTAAAAAGAAACAGAAATTAATGAGGTTTTTTCGGTCCCCCGAACAGGAAAGCATATAATAAGCATCTGGAATAATGTAATCGGTTACGCTAGAATATTCTAAAAACATAAGCCGGTCTGACTTAGTTTCCTCGATTCAATTCTTGAAAGTCCAGTTGAAAAGTTACTCTGCTCCTCACCAGTTTGTTTCAACACATCATGCGTAACTTAAGATTTTTCTATCTTGGGCTCTTGCTCGTTTCAATTACCAGTGTCTGCTTATCAGAAGATGATTCGAAAAAATCTGCGGATGAAGCCAAGAAAGGTTTTGACGATGCAGTTGGGGAATCCATGAAAGGTTTTGGCGACTTCTTCAAAGGTTTTGGTGACAATGCTAAAGACAAAGCTGAAGATGGCATGGATTTCTTCAAAACTCTCTCAGAGGGAGCCAAAGAAAAATCTGGAGAAGCAGCTGAGAGCATGAAAGGTTTCGCTGAAAATGCAGCAGGTTCAATGAAAGGATTCGGTGAAGGTGCAGCTAGCTCGATGAAAAGTTTCGCTGAAGATATGGGTGATCGCATGAGCAAGGCAAAAGAAAAGCTACAAGAGCATGGGGAAAAAATGAAGGAACATGTGGGCGAAGCAGCTCAGAACACCATGAAAGGATTAGAAACAGCAGCATCAGAAATTTCGAAACATGCCGTTGGTGCTGGTGAAACTGTTTTCAAGATGTTCGGATGATTCATCGATGAAATGTTATTTAGAACTTTTAAGTAAGCAATATTATGAATTATTGCTGCATGTAGATAAATGAACTACTTCTCGTTATAAAAGTAGGTGCTATATTCTAGAACTCTTATAAGTAGAATTTTGTTAATGTTAGTTATTTGTATTTGGTAGAACGACTTGTATGCTGATGAGTAATTAAAATATATTTTTGTAAACTTTGACCAAAGTTTAGATTTAAAAGGAAAACATGTAACATTAAAAAGGCAGTAAAAGAAAAATCAACTATTCATATATTTTGTAGTTGAGAATAATATATATTTGTATTTGGTTGAATTAGTATCAAATGCCGGTGAAACAATTTAACTTTTTTTTTAAATGTACATAATCAGATCTAATTTAAAAACATTAGCATAGTATGCATCACTGAAAAAAGCAAATATAGAACTAAAATTTCTACTGTAGCAGGAAAAATCGAACGATATTTTTGCACTTATTTATTTCGAAAATTATACGAGCAAATTATTCTAAAATTATACTTAAAATAAAAAAAAAGAATTTTAAGAACTTTGTGAAAAAATAAAAATTTTTTTCAAACATGTTCATAATATTGCAAAAAGAAATTTTTAACTTTAAATTAAAATAGGTTCTCCACCATATAGAAATAAAATAAAAATCATAATTAAATGGGAAATTTATTAAGGAAATTAATAACCAAAAATAAATCATCCGGCACTTTAAACAAACCAAAGTTATGAAAAATTTATCATGTCCAAATGTTCGCATGGTTTTAAAGAAATCTTTGGTTTTTTGTACTCTTCTTACTGAGATAACGGATTTCCTTCTTCTATTATTAATTTGACCTTGTCATACCCCTTTTACATAATTCTTTAGAAATTGAGTATAGCATACAATAAAAAATAATGTTCTTTTAAGAGTGGAAGGCGATAATTTTTCGTTTTATATTTTTTAATGAGCTCTCTAATACTGTTTATATTTTATCTATGTAAAACACAGTAATATTAATTTTCCTTTTTAAAATTTTTATAATCTTTTTGAAAAGTACTTAATTTTTATAATTCTTGAAATTTTGATTCAATTTTCTTGACTGATTCTTGTTACATAAATGTTTAAATAAATAAGTGCAAATGGTTTTTTTTTTAAATTTATTTTTTTGAGGAAAATTATTTTAACTCTAAGCCAAAGTCTATTCAATTTAAATAGTTTCATAAAAAATTATTAATTTTAAAATTTTCCGTGACTGTGGTGAAGTTTACTGTATAATTTTAATTTATGTAGTATTTATTGTAATACACTAGAGATGCACAACCTATGGCTCACATGTCTCAAAGCGTTTTGACAGCACAAGAATTGGTTTAAACAGTAATCAAAATATGAAAGGAAAAAAAAAAATTTCAGCTGTGCTCTGTTACAGTAAGTTATGGAACTAATTCCACCATACTCAGAATATTAGACTGTAATCAATTATAATCCCAGTCATCTGATACTATATTAGTAACAAATTTCGTTCTTTGTTTAGTGATAAAATTTAACATCTGAGGTAAAAGAAAATTTCTAATTTCCTTTTGTATTTATTATCAGTCTAGATTTATTTACTTGAAATAGTTTTTCCCTTATTAATTAAAATTTTCTTTAATTGCGTTTCAGCAAAAACGATTGGCTATACATTATTTTATTTCATAATGTGTTCAAATTGAATTCAAATACTCTTAATTTTTACAATTAATCATATTAATATTAGTCCTCAACACAGCATTATCTGGTTTTTGTTGCTTACCATTTAAAACTGGTAACGTATCTCTGCATTAGAAGCTTATTAAGAACAAAATACTTTTGCCAACTTAATATATAGAGCTGCGTTTATGAAGTTACCCAGGTTAGAATCTCAGCGATGACTAGTTGAAACGAATTCTGCTCCCAGCTCACATCGACTACAGAGCTGGTGTATATTATCTCAGTGTAGATAGATTGTGGGTTAGAATTCCTATGCCGTCGGGGTAACCGTGGGAAGTTTTCCGCTCCATGTAGCACAAATGCGGGTTATTTTCATCAAAAAGTCTTCCACGAAGCCTAGTTTGTCCCAATGCTTGATCTGAGGCTGGGATAGCCTGGTCGGTAGGGCACTGGGCCCATGTCCAAGAGTTTGTGGGTTTATCCCCGCCAGTCAAAAACTGCTCATGTAGTGAATGGTGCACATTAAATCTGTGGAGTCGCAAAGTCCTCCATATTCCATAACAAATCAATACCTCTGGAGGTATGGATCGATGAGTTTCCTTGTCTTCTGGATTGGTTTGAAATTGCAAGGCTACGGAGTTGAACATTAGCAGTCGTAAACCTAAAATTGGGTGGGCTATTCAACGACGATTATAAAGTAAAAATAAAATGCTTGATTTAGGAGTTCCCTTGTCTTATGGGCTGGGTTAAAAATTACAAAGTTGAACAGCCCAGAATTATGTTCAACGCCATTTATTTATTATAAACTTCTGGGTTAGAAAAATGGACAGTAAAAAAGACAGATAGGAAATTGTCACAAACACATTACTGCCTTTATTACAAGAATTTACAGATTAATTATTATTATACAAATCAACGAAGTTAACACAGCCTGGCAACTGCATACAAATGTATGGAATGCCTAGACACAAATTACATAACTTTGCATAGCATATCTAGAAAAAAATGTATAATCAGAATAAAATTTCACAGATCAATAGATCAGCGTCATTCACAAATAAAACAATTATATCAAAATACTCTATAATTGAAAAGAGACAACATATATGGTAAAAACAAAAATTTGAAGGGTTTATCCCCTTTTTATCACAACAACAAACATAAAAAATAAGCTACCTATACTTGGTCAAGAATACAACTTAAAATGTTATAAAACATGATTGGCAGTGGGGAGAAAATAATATTTTTTTTTACAGTCAAACCTCATTATAATGAACTTTACAGTAAACTTTTGTTTTGACAATATTTCCAGACAATTTCAAATAAATGATTACTTTGAGAAATAATTTAGAATTTTTATGTAAGAAAAATATATTTATTTTTGAATGGATAACATTTTCTAAAGCAAGGAATTAAATGGATAGCATTTGTTTATACTCATATGTGTTAAAAACACTGTATATGAGTTATTATTTAATTTTCATTTAATTTTCTATTAAAGCTTTATAAATATAAACGTTCAATAAACTAGAACTGTTAAAAAAGATGTGACAGAGACAGACAGTTTGTTTTAACATGCCTGTCAGTGATAGTTCAAAAACTTTAAGGAAATAATTTTTGGTTTAAAACAACAGCATAAAATTAGTGGAATGTTTTCGAACTAATGGACTAATATTTTTCAAAATTTATACGTTGTTTCCATAATTTTTTCTTAAACTAACAAAAATAATGACACAGTAAATATTAATTTGTTTTCATGAATATATTAGAAGTATCTTAAAAATTTTGGCGCATACAACATTTTTAAATTTGCAAGAAATTAGCTTTTAGTCCAAAATGTTTCAAGAATTTTTAGTAAAAAAAAAAAAAAAAAATTATTTCTATGAATCAGAGAAAAGATGTGCAACTGACCATAATTTTGAGGGTAAATGATGTACTTAATAAGTAAAGGAAATATAAGATGAAGGTAAAAATAATGTTAGAAAAAGCCCTCACAGAAACTATTTCACAGCGATGGTACAACGAGCAAACCACTTAATGTAAGTTAGTTTCAGATTTCATGGACTGATCTGTTACCACAGTTAAATTACAAAGTTTAAAAAAAAGCTCTTTATTTTCAGATTATAGCAGATTCTTCATCAAAAGTTGTTATCAGTAAATCTGGCCTGATCTTGAAGTTAGAAAGCAAACAAACTTTTGGGCACTTTAATTATTCATTTCCAGATAATACTAGATTAAAAAAAAATTGTCTTTACATTATTTCATAGAAGAAAAATAGAGTTATGCTATTTTTTACCTTTCCATATTAAGCTGGAAAATTGTTTTTTGTTAACTCCTACTTATAAAATCAATTTATTATTTAAAAAAAAAAAAAAAATTCATTATAACAGGGTTTGAATATTCAAATCTTTTTTTTGTTTATTTGTTTGTTGCAAAGTCTGATAACCCATGTCTATATATTTGCATTTTAATAATTTATATGACGACAGTGTGGTGGTAGGTATCATTATTCACAATATCTATATTTCAAGCACTTTTAGAACCACTACATTTATTGAGAAAAAAGCACTTTTCATTTTACACTTAATAAAAACTAAACTCTCATACTAGACAGTAAACAAAAACACAGACTTCCAAAATACTCACAATAGGAATATACTATATTCATACTGTACAATATATACAGATCAATTCATTTCAGTGCCAGTAAAAGTATAGAACTCTATAGAGACAGAAGTATTTCATAGACAAGGGTTTCAAACAAGTGCAATTAAAAAAAAAAAAAAAAAAGGAAAAATATTTACACAAGTGATTACCACAATGATAATGAGGAATTAAGTAGAAATAATACCCGTTTTCAATGAAAGTATGAAAAACACTGAAACAGCACTCAATGATAAGCAGAATACTTAATAATTAAGTTTTATGTTAAGTAAATTTTAATCATTGAACTGATAAACTAAACTTTTCATATTCAGGAAAAATTTAACCTTAATGATAAAAAAGCAGAATACATAATATAATTAAAATTTATGTTAAATAATTAAAAATAAAATTTAGTCCATTTAATAAATTAACTCTTTTTAACTGGGATAAATTTAATTTTATCCTAAACTATGCAAAAGAGTTGTAAAATTCATCGCTTGAATATGTGTGTTTAAAAACAAATGGAAATTAAGTCCAACAATTTGAAACATGATAACAATGATGAACATAAAATAAGAAATTTTCATTAGATTTAAATGTTCAAAAATGGTTGTATAAGATATAATAAAGTCTAATACCAATCTAATAAGTACTTTGAAACCTGCCTTTGATCAAATTTTAAGTAGGAGGCTCAGTAATAATTTCTGAATAAACAACAAAAAGGATCTAGTTTAGAATTCATAAAAATGTTTACCTTCACAACATCAAATCTAAATAAACATTGATGACAATTTTAGTATAAAATTTCAATGAGATCCAATACATTGAGATCAATCAATTTTATATTGTTCTAAAACGCAGAAAAAGTAAAACATGAAATCTAGTGCACAATTAAGTATGTTACAAAATAATACATAATAGAGAAAATATTTTCAATATAAAAATAAAAATGAATATTAATTTGAAAATTTTGTCTACTCAATATTCAATTTGAATAAGTGTTGGCCTACAATTTTATGTTATTATAAAAAAAGCGGCGAAGATAATAAATAAATTCAAACACTCGGCAAAATATTTCAAACTAATAATAATAACAATAGATGCAGTTTTGAATTTTACTAAGAAAATTACATCTTCATAACATTTACTATTAATAAACAATGAGATCAGTCAATTTTACAGCATTTTAAAACTGCAACAGAATAAAATCGAGTGCTTGACTAAATATAGGACAAAATAACACATATTTTTCACCAATTTTTTTAAAAAGAAGAAATAGATAAATAAAAAACAAACAGTTTGATTATATTTTTCATAAAATAGCTACAAAAAAGCTCATAATTGTTTCGCCATCAAGACACGATTAATATTAAATTAATAATTCTAAATTTAGTTCATATCAATGACAAGAGTGATCAGGTTAAATATCATCATCATCACAAGCACCTTAAATCCAATATCAAACATCTAATGTTAATGACTCGCTTATTAATATGAATTCTGTCGCTAAATATTCAATTTATTACTCATTATCAAATTTCTTTTTTGGATTTCTTTTACAAAGGGTATATAGTAAAAAAATGCAAAAAACTAAATTAGAGATGCACATGGTAAAAAATTTGTTAGGAAAACATATTTAAAAGCTTACATCTTGGGCAGTGCAAAGAGGAGTGCAGCAATGCTTCATGATGCTGTTTTTAAATATAAATTATATAACTGTTTCATAATAACAGTTCTCAACATACTTGGTAACAGGAACAGCACTTAATAATAGGACCCAAATGTTGATACATTTTTAAATTTTAGGTTTTTCTTTTCTATTATTAAATATTCATTCCAATTTAACAATTTAAAAAAAAAAAAAAAAATCAATTTTATACACCTAAACTGCACATTTAGGTTGATTGAATCAAAATAAGAATTTGATGACATAGTTAACAAAATAGACTTGGCAACAGTACATTACGAATTCTGAGAGGAAATAGGATCCAAACGTTGATACAGTTATGAATTTTAAGTTAAAAATGCACTCAAATGTAACAATTTAATATAAAAAAGACAATGAATACCAATTTTGCTGCACAATATATGAAAATTGCTTCAAAATAATGATTTGATGACAACAGCAAAGAAATACCTTGGAATTGAACATTAAGAGGACAACCAACACCAACTTTCCCAAACATTAGTTTAACGAAAATAGATGAGGTGTGCCAGTACAAATTGGTTAAGGTGAGAAATATCAACTGGCAATTTCAGTATGGATTTAAAGTGGAAAAGTGACTGATAAGACAACAGATAAGGCCTTGGAGATAACTCACATGGGGTAATTCTATGCACAGAGTTTGGTTTTAACTCTGTTATTGTATTTTTTAAATTATAATAAGGATAATTAATAGGTGTTGAGGAGAAGTTGGTAGAGGTCGACCTTAGCAATATGTGGCATGTATATTTCTGTCTAAAAAGCATAACTTGTTCCACATGATTTAAACCAGGTCCACACGTCTTGTGACTAGTTTGGGAATAGCTGTACTTCAGATGAATTCTGCATAATTCTCATATTACCAAGTGTGATAAGAGCTTTCAACTCTATTGTAATGACTATAAAAGTACTTTATATATATATACTATGGTACTGTTTATCTGAGCAAAGGTTATGTTGAAGAATGCTACTTTAGCCACAAACAGGATACAGTAATGAAATAAATAGGATGGCAGAAAATGAAAGTAAAAGACATTATGATATGTTCTCTCAATAACATAAGTTTTTCTGTAATGCTTGGATATGTAGTGTATACTCAATCATAACTCCACACAAGCTGTATGTATACCATATTTGCTAAAGGAACAATGTACCACAAACAAATCCACCATGCAGGGACTGTTGGTTTCACAAAACATAAGTTTCTCGGGTACACATGCACATCACGGAAATAAACATAATGTCGTTTGGTTTTCCCCATAAATTTTTTTTTTTGCACAATCAGCACCAATTTGTTCTATCGATGATGAAAAGATGTCTAGTGCACATTGACATGTTAAGCTAATTCCTTTTTTTTTGATCAGCATGATGACAGCATGCAGGAGACAAGGCTTTGGTTAGAGATAATATATATTAATGCTGTTACTTAAAAGTTCTCAATTAGTATAATGGTCAAATGATCCTAAGTATTCTAATGATGCTCGATAGCAGAATTGGTATTGATCCTAAAATAGAGAAAATAGTGTCAAGACACAAAATAATATGCTATTATACTAAATAAAAAAAAATGAATGCTATAATATACAAGATTGCACACTGAAATATTTTTAAAATTATGCACGATTGATGTGTAATTAAACATACATACATTAGAGTCGAAAGAATGACCGATAATCTTAAAAACCAATTAAAAGAAAATGGAAGGAAAAGAACATATTGCTCAGAAATATAAAAAAATTTTCTTTCAAAGTATCAAAATTAGTATCAAATACAGTTTACAAATATAAATTTGTAAAGTTATACTTAGTTTTAAAATTGTAACAATATAACAAGATACTATTCATTATAGATTATACTTGAAAAATATCTTATAAAATAATAAAGGGAGGGGACCAGAAATTTTCTGTCTCTGAATGCGTGTTGGAGGCCCAGCAGATAGTCAATGTAATTTTGGATTATTTGCAGTGATGAAAGAGTCAGTATAGGGAGTGGTATCCTAGGTTTCATCAAACTTTATATACTTTGCTGATTCCGTAGTTGTTTACCAAATATGTCTAAATGCTTAGTAATTTATTGATACTCATAAAGGAATTCAATTGAAGAGAAAACTTAAATTAGGAATTGACTAAAATTAAAATATAAGATTCATTACTTTCAAGAGATGAGAGCTAAAAAAAAAAGCCTTAAAATTCTTGTGACTCAAAATATAAAAAAAAAAAAAAACGCTGCATTTTGTGAACTAAAAAAAATTGAGCACACTAACCTCAGTTTGAACCATGCCTGGGCGCTGTGTTCTTAATGTTCGAACAGTTTGGAATACATCTACTACACCTTCATATTGCATTCTTTCAAGTACTATGCTGAGAGTAATGAAAACTCCACTACGACCAACACCAGCACTAGAAGAGAAATATTTATTTATAACATCTTTCAGAACATAATTACTTCTCAGAGCATTTGGAATTGTCATAACCTATAAATGTCACTGATTATTAAAAAGAAATTTTTTTTGTTTATTTTAAAACAAAAAATTGAGTTGTTAAGTGTCATATTAGTAAATAACTTCTATATTATTAGTTATAAAAATAAAATAACTTGACTAACCTGCAGTGCACAGTGATTGGACCCTCTTGTCCAAATTGTTCCTTCGTTTTATGTACTTGACCGATAAACTCGATAAAGCCATCCCCAGACTTTGGGACTCCTTGCTCTGGCCAATCAGTGAAGTGGAATTGCCTAATAGTTCTAGACTGGCCATCCTAACAACATAAAAAGTTTTTTAATAAATTTTAAACATATTACGGTAGAAATTACATTCATTGCTGATACTCTTAAGAGGACCTTTTCTCTCTCGACCAAACTCGACTGTCAAAGGGGTGGGAGGGAAAATTATAAATATGATTTTTAATCCTTCTTATTTAATTTTTACAAATGAACTGATTATGGATATTTATACTATCTTCTGATACATGTAAAATATGAAATCCTTGCCCAATCAGAATTTGATATATAAAGCATGCAGTATTTTAGATTCCCCATTAATTTTTTTTTTACAAAATTATGCCAATACAATTCTATAATCTTTAGAGTTTGAAAAATATTTAAATATTAAACAGTTATTAGTTTTTTGATAAGTCTCTTTATTTTTTATGCAGAAAAAGTTAAAGGAAATTTTTAGCATCATCCAAATTGTGCTTTTCATCAATTTAAACTTCAATAAAATTACACATTTCTCCATTTTTTAAAATATAGTTTTAATTTGGTTACTTAAAACCACAAATTACAAAATTTTATTGCTTTCAAAGTATTCAGGAAACATGTATAGAAGTTCTAAAAATTATCAAGTGTTATTTCTTCTAATCTAATTAAGCAACCCTTTTATTTCATATCTTTTTGAAAGGTATCACGCTGTTTGGCAAGTACAAAAAAACATAAATTAAAAATTTAATCAAGAATCCAAGATGGGGAGAGTAGAGACCTCTTAAGACAAGATATGAATCAATCTACGTACTATCACTTTTAACCATTATTAATCTTCTGTTAGTTGAATTTAAAAGATTTAATCAAAGTAAAAAACAATTTCACTTTTTTCTGACTTTTGACAGTTATTTAAAATTTATTTGAATAAATCCTGAAGAAATTAAAATATTGATCAAACAATGAAAAGTCTACACCGAAATTCCGTATTTACAAAAACTAATAAGAGAGTTAACTCAACAGAAAACAGAGTAAAAATGTCTTACCCTGGCATCTGTTACTTTGAATTCTCTTAAGATGTACTGAGGCATATTATATTCAGTGATAGGATCAACCACATAATACAAATATCTTTGAGATCGTTCGTTTGGCCAATACTGATGACACTTTTCCTAAAAAAAAAGGGTTATTTAGATAGCATTAGAAACAGATTATACACAATAAGCAGTTAACATACTCAAATGATGAGAGAAAAACAAAGAACTTTTAATCTTAACATAGTCAACATTTTTACAGTAGCAGATTATAATTCTTTAGAGAGACACAAAAATAGGAGTGTATTATGAATACAAAAAAAAAAAAAAAAAAACTGAAAATGGAACAAAAAGTTTGTAAAGGAAAAAATAGGAAGAGTGAACTAATCTGAAAATTTGTAAGAAGAAATAAAAATAAAGAACTAAAAATGGAACATCCCAAGAGTTTAAAAGTTTGAATAAGAGAAGAAAGAAAAAAAAAAAAAAATAGAAGAGTGAACAAATCTGCAAGTGTGTAAGAAAAAAAAAAAATTAAGGACTGAAAATGGAACAATTTAATACTTTGACACAAAATTCTTATTAAATATATTTTTAATAAATTATGGCTATGAACTACAGCATGAAACACTGAACTTTTTTTTTGCATTAAAAGTAAATTCTTTAAACACAGTTCACTTCCAAACAACAATTTTTCAAATTTACACTTATTTGTAGTGTAAGAGAAACAATTATTCATTGAAATTTATTTAATTTGCGGACCCAATTATTAACACATTTTTGAATATAAATAACTTGGATTTGATATTTTAGTACAAATATAATTCTGACAATCTAACAAATTTTTTAGTAACTGTTTTTTAATTTAAAAATACTAAACATATTTTTGCTTGCAAATAGATCATTAGAAAAAATATATAAAAGGAACACTGATCTCCTATATGAGTCAAAGGGTTAAGAATTTGTTAATATATGTAAAAAATATTAGTTGTTTCTAATATAATAATTAATAAACTAATACGATTAATTATTCTAATAAAAAGCAAAAATTAAAAAACATCAAGTTTGTGAGAAAAAAAATAAAGAAAGAAAAATTATACACTTAAAATTCTAAAGGCCTTTAAGAAAAGAAATTGAGATCCAAAAATAGAATATTTTAAGAACCTTAAAGTTTGCAAAAAATAATTAATTAAAGAAAAACAAACATTTTTATAAGGATATTAAGAACCCATACAAAAGGCTAGGGCACTAATGACATTAATTATTGAAAGGTGACATGTTAAAATACCATAATGGAAAATTGCAATAATAAAAAAAGCTTTAGCTTTATACCCTTCCCATTTCTTTTAACTTGGTAAGCATGACTACAATGTTGGAATTGTGTTCCCACAACATGCGCCAGAAATCTTCAGTTGTTTCTGGTAGAGGTCCTTGAGTGGATATATAAGCATTACGATATTTGTAACCCTAGAAAAAACAAAGCAATTCATGATGAGTTTCTCATAGTATTAGTTATTTCAAAAATACATTTAGATAAAGAAGTATGACAGACATTACAATACTGAGAAGACTTAATTACTAAAAAGTGTAAATAATTAATCCAATCTTTTATTTTAATTCTTAAAGCAATATAAAATGTAAACATTTTGGCAAAAGAAAGCTAATATTTAGTTTAATTGTTTTATAAAATTAAAATCAAATTTAGCTAAAAGTAATGTTAAAAAATTAGATACATTTAATTCTCAAATAACTAGAAAAAAAAAATAAACATAAACTGACACTTTGATTTTGAAAAGCAATCATATATCTTAGGAAATGAAATATTTTTTTATTAGGAATTTTTAAGCAATTATTATTATTTTATATATTCAAAATAATAGCTAGCTTTTTCTCAATAGCAAAGTTTTAATGGCGGGTCAGTTTTTTGACCTCTCTTGTTTCTCTCAATGAGTTCTGATGATACCATTCCAAAATAGACAAAAAAGTTTAATCATTTTAATCTTAAGAGATGAGTGGAGATATTCCATATTTCTTTTTTTGTTATAAACAAACTAGTTTGTAATGAATTAAAATGACTTAAAAGCAAACTTTACATTTTAATATAAAATATTTTCCAACTCTACACTGACAATCTTTTTTATTGTATCTTTTTCATCAAAATAAAAATTCATATGAAATATACGTTTAGAAATTGAGAATCTGATTGGTGCATTTTAAGCAGATCAATAAAACATGATTCATTAAAATGTTCCTTAATTTACTGAAAATTGTGAATAAAATTAAAAATTGTAACTTTTTTTTATTGTAGTTTATTTTTCAGATAGAATTATTTAAAATAATAAAAAGAAATATTATTAAATAAAGATGTCACATGAAAACTATGGACAAAAAGTCAATTGTCAAATGGCTGTTTACTTTTCAAAAGTTGAAAGAATTTGGAAGCGCTCCACATTATAGAACTGACCCAGTGTCTGTAGAGTTGCATAATGCTCATCCAAACATAATGAAATTTATAATAATAAATTCACATTAGATTTTCATTTTGTTATTAAAAATCAAAGCTATTATATTTATATTTTTCTAAAATCTTTTATTTCATCATCTGTTAAAATAATAGATAGCTTTTCTGAACACCAAGTTTCAAATGGTACTTGCATAACTGCAATATGCCACCAAAAGATAATGAAATTTATTACAATAAATTTATATTTAAACAATGTAATATGTATGATTGCATTATGACACCCAAAAGATAATGAAATTTATATTTAAACAATGTAATACATACATCTATGAAGCTGGCATTTATATAATCTGAGCCATCTACTCCTCTAATGGGTTGTAAGCAAACTCTTGTTGCTTCATCTATTAAAATAAGCCAAAAAATAATGCTATATTTTTAAAAAGGTAGATATAATTAGTAAGAAAAAACACAAAATGGAATAAAAGAAAGAAAAAAAAAAAAAAACGAAAAAAAACAAAACAAACAAAAGTAGTTAACTTACATGGAAGAATATTCATTAGCCTATTTTTAAACTTGTTTACAGGTAAATTAGCACTGACAAACTTGCTGGATTGCGTCTTCATATTGGCAAGTTTCTGTAAATGAATGATTTCAAAATTATAAATTGCTACCTGCTATTTAAATACATTAAAACTATACAAAAAATACTTTTTTTCTAGTTTTATGTCTTTTAAATAAAACTATAATGCATTTTAAAATTAAACAGGAATTTATCGAAACATTAATGATCGATACTATAATTAGATTATACAATAATTTTGAATTTGGAGACACTTTGTTAATATTAGCGATAAAAATATTTAAAATTCTTTCCTCGTAGAGCACTGACAAATTTATATTATTACAGAAAAAATAAATTTTAATTTTGAAAACCTTGTATTAGTAGAGAAAATAGTTTTCATGTAAAAAAAAATTTACATTAAAATTTCAAGTTAAAAAATGCAGGGAATTTAATCCATCAAAAATAAAAATATCATAGAAACTAGCACAATGAAATATGTTTTCAATAAATTTTTAGACCATAAATGTTCTTAAAATACAGATAAAACTTTAAGATAATAGGAATTATTTGAAACATAAATTTTATTATAACTAGATATAACCATATAGATATTATAACTAGATAACCATAACTTTGATTTTCAATATATCATCATCAATTTAAAAAAAAGAAAAAAGAATAAAAATTAGGAAAACAAGATGTTATTTTTCAGCCTATCATAAGTTGAGAAAATGCTTGTGATCATTAATAACGAATTGGTATTAACTTAACACTGCCAAGGAAGTAATTTTGACTGCTTTTTAATTTCAATTAGAAAAACAATGATGTATATAATGACACAATTTCTTAGAATTTTGTGACTTTTATATTTATTTTTATTGTTGATATTTACTAATAACTTGTTATATAACTGAAAATAATATCAAAAATATTAAAAATTAATTTTAAACAAATTTCTTTATACATTAGTTATTCTTTCACAATGCAGTCATTTTGACTGCTTTTGGGCAATATAGGTATTTTAGTCTTTCTAGTGTTAAAAACGTTATATATTGAATTTCAACTGATAAACTAGCAAACGTTGACATAATTTAAATGATCAAAACTGAAAATGCTTCATATTATAAATTTCAAGCCTCTAGAGAGCTGAAAAAAAAAATACACTTAATAAATATGTCACAATAATAAACATAGATATATTTATTTAAAGCGCACAACTAAAAAATAGTATTCAATGAACCTTAAATTCTACTCATTACTAAAAAATAGTAGTCAATGAACCTTAAATTCTATGCATTACTAAAAAATAGTTGTCAATGTACCTTCAACTCTACGCGTTACTAAAAATTAGCAGTCAATGTACCTTAAATTCTACACATTACTAAAAAATAGTAGTCAATGTACCTTAAATTCTAACTCCATTCCACTGCAACCTTCAACAGGCAAGACATTCATCAGCTGTTGAATGTGTACAAAGAGGTTGCGTGCAGGAACTTCTGTACTGCCAGCAATAACAGCTTCCAGCACGGCGTCATGAATGAAGACATACTGGTCTTCAGTTTGGACCATGTAATTGCGCTGAGCCCGAAGGCACGTGACATGTCCATAGATATCGACAGTGCTTTCATTTTTCAGTCTCTCAAGCATGGAATCAATCACTATGAAGCAACCTGTTCTACCCACACCGGCACTGCAAAAGAAAATGTTTCATTGAAAATCTAGACAACGTACCTTCTCTTTGAACTGTTTTCAGATAGGTACCGTGACAAGCTCCCGGGGTAACCATATTCTCAAATGGAAATCTTTTTGTCTTTCACAAAAAATGCTTTACAAAAGCTATGCTGAACAATTTGAAAACGTGGCTTATCATTATTACCACAAACTTTTCAAATTTAAGCATTGCTCCATTAAGCAATATTGTGGCTATTAAATACTGTAATGCTTTTAAGAAAAACTATTCTTAACTTGTTTGAAAACGTGTCTTGTCGTTATTGCCCAATCCTTTAAAATGTAAGCACTGGTTTGCTAAACAACATTTCTTTTAGGCTATGCTAGTTAGCTGAGTAAAGCTAAATTATATTATAGTTAACTAACTGTTAGGAAAGATGTGTAAGAGGGAAATCCCAAAACTTTTCCTTAGTTAGCCTTGCAGGATTAAGCTTCCAGTTCATGACTAATCTTCAATAAGGGATAATTAATGCAGCAATAATGCACAATGGAGATAAATAAGATAAAAATAAAACTGGAATATCCATAATATGAACATGGCTCATCTATTTAAAACTTTACCTCTCAAAGTTATATTAATACGAAATAGTTTAAAGCTGTATAAATTAAAAATTAAAAAATGTGCAGTTAAAAAAAACTGTCTTTAAAAATTAAATTCCAGTCAAATAATTTTTCTTGTTCCTTGTATCAATTTGTTTTCTTAAAATGTATAAAATTAAATTATTTTAATTTTCAGATTTCTTATTATTTTCTTTAATGTTTGGCAATGTAAAACTTGACTAATTTTTTTATTGCGAGTTTTACTTTTTATTTCAAATGACATAGATTTGATGCGGAGATTCGACAGGAAATAGCATGTTAAAAACTTTATTACACTAAAGGAGCTTACAGTTCCTAATCTAGCAGTTCAATATAAATGAATTCTGATTGTTAGAATCATTAGTTAACTTAATTTCATGAGCACTTAAAAAATAAAATAACTAGATTATCAAAGAAATGATTTTCATGAATTTTGAATGATCATGAATGATCATTCATGAATGATCATTCATGATCATGACCACATTCACATGATCACAATTCATGATCATTCAAAATTCATGAATGATCATGAATTTTGAACTGTTTTTATTATTTACATTATATTATTTGTTTTATAAATAAGAAATATTTTATTGTAATCGAAATTATTTTTGTCAAAATGAACAAAACAAGCTTTAAATTCATTTACCAAAGTAAAAATTACAGAGGTTAAAATCCCAATAGTTTGAACAATTAAAAACCCTGTTCAATGAATAAAATTTAATAGAACCAAAACCATTTTATCTGAAACCAATGTTAATTTTCTCCCTTGTATGGTTATCTATGGTTGTCAATTGCATTCATTGCATAAAGAAGAGGGAAAAAAAGTTTATTTGTATTTTTTCAAAGAAATGTTTTACTAGCTGGAATGAAATTTCTATTTTTCAGATAAGAAGAGAATACAATAAATAATTGTCACTTCAGTAGGGGCTTCCTATTCATTTCTGCTCCAGATTGGTATCAGGGAGTAGTTTAAGAATGAGATGTTATATGGTAAACAAGAGGGGTCACATGTCTTTGATGCACTTCATTTAGATCGATTTACCAGCTAGTCTGACCACTTCTGGTAAAATATGGGTTTATTATGCAGTCAAGTATTATAACATTTATGCAAAATATTATTAAAATCATATCATTTTCTATCCAACAAATATTTGACAAGATATTGTTCTAATGAAATTTATCATGTGCTTAAATAAATAAAAACATGTTTTTATTTTTAGATTACTTTAAATGAAATTTAGAAATTTTTTTAAAAATGAAATTAGATACATCTGCTAAGAGAGAAATTTATAATAATTTATCATTTATTTGATTGAGTATAATTTTCAATAGTATTTACTAATATAAATTCTGTTAAACAAAAGATATTAACAACTATCATAGTACTATCTCTAAGTAGACTTTTCAATACTCAGAGAGAAATTTTGTTGTCCCAAATGATACGATCCTATCTCCGTTTGTCAGAATTGTGAGCACATAATTTTAAATTAATTCCTTGATTAAATAACACACAAGGAGCAAGGCTTATTCTGCCTGATATTTGTATTACACAGAGAAAAAAAACCCTCAAAAACCTCGCATGGTTAGCCTGATGCTTAAAGATTGTCATGAGAACCGTTCACTAGATTGGTTGGAAATTGAATTCATTGAGCAAATGAGAGTAAGAAACAGCCTTTTTAGTAAAAATTTAGTAGAAAGTTACCAATGGCTTACTTTATACAAGCATGCTTGTTTTTATTATAAATGTGAATCAACATATACTAAAAATGAAACAAATTAAGTTTTGTTTTGTCAACTTATGTGCTTTTATTTACTGGGACATTGATTTCCAATGATCCTTAAACTAGTAATAACATTAGAGCAATTAATGTGTTTTGCGTAAGAAAATATTTATATTTTATTTGTAACTATTGTCAACCATGCTTTTTTTTTTTAAAAAAAATGCTGAGTCTACAAAACCAAAAAATAAAAATATACAATTGCATTTATTCATTTGCTAGTTTAGTGTGAGAGTAATATAAACATCATATTTTTTAAACAGTTATTTATAAGTTATAAAATTAAATTATCTATAACAGTCACATAATTTTATTCATTAAGTTTTATTACCTTTAAATAAATATCAATGTAACGCCCTATTTCTAATTTTGTATTTACTTAATTATCATGTTAATTTAGTTAATTAGCATTAGATTTTTGAATATGCATGTTCTCCTCCTAAACAGACATCTCTTTTTCGAGAAAAGAAATCAAAATTATTAGAAAAGCAAATAGAAACTATACTTCCAGTGGAAAATCGGGCTAGGCAGAAGAAATTTCATAAGAAAATTGAAACCAATAGAATATATAAAAAGAAGTAAACAATGAAAAATATGAATATGACAACCGCAGCTGACATCGTAAGGGTGTACCAGTCCCAGAAGTCATAAATGCAGAATCTTTTCTATTGAGAGAGCACCACAGATGTCTAAGTTGCTCTCTCTGTACTCCAAAGGTTTTGCCAAAAGTACAGGTAGAAAGAAAAAAGAATTAAACAAAGATTAACTCAAAACCTAGACAAAAAACAAAACCCAGATGACGTTTGTAGATTAAAAACATTAAAAAAAATCTTAGGCAATTAAGTAATTTTTCAAAACAGAAATCAAAACAAAATCCTGCTCTCTTGATAGAAAAGGTTTTGCATTCATGACTTCCGGGGCTGGTACCCCCTGATGACGTCAGCTTTGGTTGCCATATTTATATTTTTCATTGTTTACTTCTTTTTATATACTCTATTGGTCTCTTTAGAGAACATATTTCTCTGTTCGGAAGGTGTTCATTTTACCAAGGTTTCCCTGAATAAAAATTCTATTCAAAAGCAAATTTTTTTTAATAGTTTTAAGGTTACTATAAATGGAAACATGATTGTGTTAAACATAAATGTTTCCCAGCGCTGGATACCCAGTAAAACCAACTTGGTCTGGGTTCCTGGTAATTAAATTATTTTGCACTGTTCAGGTAGTACCTGGTATATCCCAAAACAAGAAATGTTTTTCTACCTGCAATGTACAATCATGGGCCCTGATTCAGCTGGATTCATAGACCTAACTCTTCTTAAAAACATTAAAAATGGCGTCGGATGGTCAGGAACACCATGATCTGGCCAGGCTGTAAATTGGAATTGACGCACTTCACGTTTCTCTCCACCACTTTGATTCATCTATTGAGAAAAATTAAAAGTTTAAAACACTTTCTACCTTGTTTTAATAATAATAAAAAAAAAAAATCTTTTGGTTTTTATAATTGTAAAAATAGTTGAAATATTTAGCCGACAAAACAACACACACAAAAAAAAAATTATTACATCACTCATTTTTTTACAATATTTTATTTATTATTTACAATATTTTATTTATTTTTTAGTTATAGTTGTTTAAGAATGTTATAAATGCAAGAAAAGCATCATTTAAAATAATTGCAGGTGCTTTTTTTTTTCATTTAGCATTTGAAATGCTGAGGTTATTACCTGGTGAAGTTAGTTTTAAATTTGGTTACAGAGTCCTTATAAGCACTAAGAAAAGGAATGTAATATTTAATGCTAATTTTAGTTTAACTTTATTGGAAGAATGGGAAAACCTGGCACAAATATTTAAGAAAATTGCAATGTGGTTTCAGATTTTTTTTGGAGATTTGTTACTGTTTAATAAAAAAAAAAAAAATTGCCAGAGATGTAATCAAACAATTAAGGCTAAAAGAAAAAACCCCCATTAAAATTTACAGTAAAAGCATAATATTCACGTAACAGCCCTTTGTGAACTAAGGGACGTCACAGAGGTTAAGGCTCCACAATTTTATGACCAACAACGATAGCAATGAAGTCAGCATTACGCAACAGCATTATGCATTAAAATTTTAGTGCTTACAAATAATCTATCAAAAATGTACTAAAAATAAACCTTAAAATATAAGTTATTCAATGAGTGACAAAACACACATAAAAACATTTTTAACTTTAAAATTGCATAAAAAAATACAAATGAATTATTTTTATAAAGAATATTAGTGACAGTAATAAAAGATAAATTACTTGAAAACTGTCAAAAACAACTAATATTTTGTAATTAACACTATACATACCAACACTTAATATATAATATTTATAATTATTTTTATAATTAATATTATTTCTTCTAAGAACTTGTGCTGTCTTGATTGTTTTGACATTTTCCTGGGTAAAAACTAACAGTTTGTTAGAAATGAAGTAAAGCTATCAAAATAAAATATAAGCTACATATCAAAATATATATATATATATTTTTTTATATTTCTTACACAAAAATGCTAATCTAAAATTTTAGGTACTTTCTTGAAATTTGAATTCACAGTTATTCTGATTGAACTAACTACACAACAGTCTTTGCTGAAAAGTGCAACTAATTGAATGCAATACGTTAAACACGCATTACATCCTAATTTCTGATCCGATAACCTTATAAATTGTTCTCCCGGTATGATGACAGGTTGAGGTAGAAATAGGTATACGACAAGTATTTTTTGAACTAAACAAAATACAAAAAAATAAATAAATAAATAAAAATATAATAATAGAATATTAACTATATATAATGCACTTCACGTTTCTCTCCACCACTTTGATTCATCTATTGAGAAAAATTAAAAGTTTAAAACACTTTCTACCTTGTTTTAATAATAATAAAAAAAAAAAAAATCTTTTGGTTTTTATAATTGTAAAAATAGTTGAAATATTTAGCCGACAAAACAACACACACAAAAAAAAATTATTACATCACTCATTTTTTTACAATATTTTATTTATTATTTACAATATTTTATTTATTTTTTAGTTATAGTTGTTTAAGAATGTTATAAATGCAAGAAAAGCATCATTTAAAATAATT
The DNA here is from genome assembly GCA_949128135.1 of Parasteatoda lunata. Classification (NCBI taxonomy): domain Eukaryota; kingdom Metazoa; phylum Arthropoda; class Arachnida; order Araneae; family Theridiidae; genus Parasteatoda; species Parasteatoda lunata. The sequence goes on along the minus strand of OX421977.1, from coordinate 19,992,938 downwards.
GCAGGTGCATTTTTTTTTCATTTAGCATTTGAAATGCTGAGGTTATTACCTGGTGAAGTTAGTTTTAAATTTGGTTACAGAGTCCTTATAAGCACTAAGAAAAGGAATGTAATATTTAATGCTAATTTTAGTTTAACTTTATTGGAAGAATGGGAAAACCTGGCACAAATATTTAAGAAAATTGCAATGTGGTTTCAGATTTTTTTTGGAGATTTGTTACTGTTTAATAAAAAAAAAAAAAAAATTGCCAGAGATGTAATCAAACAATTAAGGCTAAAAGAAAAAACCCCCATTAAAATTTACAGTAAAAGCATAATATTCACGTAACAGCCCTTTGTGAACTAAGGGACGTCACAGAGGTTAAGGCTCCACAATTTTATGACCAACAACGATAGCAATGAAGTCAGCATTATGTAACAGCATTATGCATTAAAATTTTAGTGCTTACAAATAATCTATCAAAAATTTACTAAAAATAAACCTTAAAATATAAGTTATTCAATGAGTGACAAAACACACATAAAAACATTTTTAACTTTAAAACTGCATAAAAAAATACAAATGAATTATTTTTATAAAGAATATTAGTGACAGTAATAAAAGATAAATTACTTGAAAACTGTCAAAAACAACTAATATTTTGTAATTAACACTATACATACCAACACTTAATATATAATATTTATAATTATTTTTATAATTAATATTATTTCTTCTAAGAACTTGTGCTGTCTTGATTGTTTTGACATTTTCCTGGGTAAAAACTAACAGTTTGTTAGAAATGAAGTAAAGCTATCAAAATAAAATATAAGCTACATATCAAAATATATATATATATTTTTTTTTATATTTCTTACACAAAAATGCTAATCTAAAATTTTAGGTACTTTCTTGAAATTTGAATTCACAGTTATTCTGATTGAACTAACTACACAACAGTCTTTGCTGAAAAGTGCAACTAATTGAATGCAATACGTTAAACACGCATTACATCCTAATTTCTGATCCGATAACCTTATAAATTGTTCTCCCGGTATGATGACAGGTTGAGGTAGAAATAGGTATACGACAAGTATTTTTTGAACTAAACAAAATACAAAAAAATAAATAAATAAATAAAAATATAATAATAGAATATTAACTATATATAATTGTTCGAAAAAGTCATGAAGTAAAATGTGCAAAAACAATAAGACGATAAGCGCATTTTCGATGCAAAAGTTCTTAAGCGGTCATTTGACTGGTAAAGGTATGCTTAGTGTTAATGAATACTTATAAAAATAGAATTAAAATAGAATTGTTGAAAATAAATATTTACTCTTGATATGTGCAAGGTTCTTATACAATAAGTAGCAACTTCTTGAACATCAGACAAGGTGACCTGCATTACTCCATAAGTCTCAGTTCCTCGTGTTGGCCAATACTGGTCACACTATAATATAATAACACTCTTACAGAATTATGACAAAAATATGTATTGATTAGTGACCAGATTTAGATGACATAAAAATGTCATTAAAAAAATCTCTTGCACTAAAATAAGAATTTCATGTGTGTGACTAAATATGCATAATATACACGAACGATATTGACACAAAATTTTTAAATTTATGTAATATATATAGATGCCATAAAAATAGATATGTCAATAAGTAGTTTTATAGCTTTGTAAAACTGCTACATTTAAAGAAACAAATGCTTATATTCATAATCGTCAATATAGAGCTTTATTACACTTCAAACAAAAATTGCCAAAATTAGGTAGCAAAGAGAGTATAAAAACTAGTTACAAGAGACAATAAATTGCTTCCAGAAAGTTTAACATTGAGATTACATTCGCAGAAAGTTTTTCCTTTTTATCTAAGTCTGCCTGAGACATTATTGCTTTTTTAAATTTACATGTAATTGTAATAAAAGTATTATTAATTGTATCAAGAGCTACGATGTAAAAAGTTTAGAACTTTTTGTAAAACCTCAAAAAGTCTCTGGGCTTTAGCAATAATAATCTTTGCATTTTTACCTTAATTCGTGTCCTTTCTTCCAGCTTGGTCATCATGACAATTGTGGCACTCCTCTGTTCCCAAACCATTCTCCAGAAATCACCAAATGTCTCAGGAAGAGGTCCTTGAGTGGCAATGTATGCATTCTGCTTGCGATACCCATCACAATAATTGGCATTGACATAATCTGATCCTGGTAGGCTGTCCAGGGATTGTAAAACGACACGACTGTGATCATAAGCTATGACATTTGCATAACGATTCTTTGGTTTGTTCACTTCTAAGTTGGAATTTTCCCACGTAAACTGCTGGCCAGGTTCAATCGACTAAAAAAAGAATATTGGGTGAATTCTTTTGTGGAACTATGTTTTATAAAAATGTTCTAAATTTTAATGTTAAATAAACTTTGGTTGGATGGTTTGAATTAGTTTTTTTAAAAGAAACAATGGCATTGTATTATTTCAGATTTTAACATTCAAATATTGTTCATAGATAAACTAGTGGATATTATTTACATAATAATAGGTAACTTTGTAAAATTATAACATGTATCATTATCATTTGCTAAAATTTTTAAAAAAGTACAATGACATTAAAATGCTTATTTCAGAAACTTGGCTGTTTTAAATTGCACTATTAAACTAGTTATTCTGACTAAAACACAAGAATTTCATTTTGTCTTCTGATTTTCCAGTTAAGCTTTAAATCTTTCACTTTAAAAAAAAAAATGAACAACTTACATACATATTTGTATTATTTTACTATTATGTTTTGAGCGTTGAGCCATTTGAACATATTTGTACAAAAGCTACTTGTTGATTTGCGTAACTTGGTTGATTAATATCAAGAAAAACTTGTACTATGTTAGTCATAACTAATACAGAGAAACAGCCAAATGTGGAAAACTTAACGAGTGCTATACATTGTAAGGGCAACAAAAAGATAGCCAAACTTTAACTAATGTGTTATGAATTGTGGTAGTACATGTTATTGGTATTGGAGTAATAGTTGCTGTGGTAATAGGTACTAGAATAATAGGATTTTGGTTCCTCAAAATGGAGTAATACTCGATATTCTTGTTGAGAAAGCAAAATACATGGTAAGAAGTATTCTTAAAATTGGTTCATTTAACAGCACGAACTACCAAGTCTTAAATTTTTAAAAACTTTAAATTATTGAGATCAGTTTAACATAATATAGTTTCTTTTGTTTATTTCAGGAGTGAATGTAACACAAAGTGGAAAACCTTGATAATTTTAAATGCAAAAACTTGATATCAAGTTATATACTATGCATGTTTCATCTCTAATATAATTTTATGAACTAAGATTTATAATTAAATTACCTACTAATAAAGAATATCACAACTTTATAGCAACTAAGTTGAGAAAAACTTAGTTCTTATAAGAATAGCGATATTGGATCTTAATAACGTGAATATGAATTGCAATATTGGATTTGAAAAACGTGTGAATTCGAATCACGGTATGGAATTATAAACTCGCATGATTACAAATCACAATATTGGATTTTAAAAATGAGTAAATAGAAATAGCGTTATTGGCTTTAAAAACACGTAAATACAAATCGCGATATCAGATTATTAAATCACGTGAATACGAATTCCAATGTGTAACTTTAAAATCAGGTGAATGTGAAAGTCGATGGCTAATATTAAAATTGCGTGAATATGAATTGTGTTATTATTAGCGGATTCCAGCGTAGTTCCAAAATATTAAAAATGGCGAAAATCCTTCAAACTAAAGGAATCAAATTAGCGGATTTCTACCAATTAGCAGAAGAATTAAAATTTTTGTTTAAATGGTTGAAAAATAGAAATTTTAAATAGCATATAATAAACAGTTTGCTATTTAATTATTAATAAGAAGATTACAATATCTTATTTACAAAATTAGGAAATATATAAATAATAATAATATATAAGCTTGAATATTTGCAAAATGTTCAAGCTTTTCAAGAAAAATGGGATTTTGCTAACTTAAGGTTTTAATTAAATAAAATTATACTGTTAGAGAACAATCTAAAAGACTCAGCAAAGCTACTATAAAACCAAAATTGAATTGAAAAAAAAATGTGATTGCCAAAAGGGGATCACAGGTTACCCATTGAAAAAATCCCTGTTGTCTAATTTAAAAAAAAAAATTATATATACTTCAACTCTAACCTCTGGGACCGTGTCAATCAGTTTGGGACCCTCTTTATGTGATATTCACCTGAATTAGTATTGAAAACGATCCAGCTTGAACTGTAGGTTAGAATTTCTGATTCTTAATTAAAACAATAAAAGCAAAAATATCATTCAAATGATGAAATTCTCTTCTATTCACAACTTAAGAATTATTTCTGAGATCGCTCTGGCCCCATATCTCAAAAATAAACTCACCAACTTAATGCACAACAAAATTAAAAGTGAAATAAAGAATTCTATAAAAATTATCAAACAGCAACCCTCGCCAACGCATGCGCATTGCTTACTATTAATATAGATTACTGTAGTTGAAAAGTGCAATGACGTCCAAATAAGGTACACACGCCATCAAACCCAAAAGCAACACCAATTTTGCCAATGGGTTGAGAAAAAAAACACAACTTTACATAAAATATCAGTGACTGACTTCTTACTAAGCTATATAAAAAAAATTTAATTGCCACCATCTGACCTTAAATCTTTATCAATCTATAGATTGAAAGTTTCATTTAATTAGTTTTTATACATTTTGAAAACTGAATTTTTGACTGCCTTCAAAACGTTTAGATATACATTAAAAAAACTAAAATAAAAATTTAAATAAATAATAATAAATAAAATTAACTTAACGATCACAGATTTGAGAGAGTCTCATGCCTGACAAAGAAAATATTTGAACAATATAAGCAAGCAAACATGAGATTCATTTTTTTTCAAAGTAGAAAAAGCTGGCAAAAATCATAAATTCAACAATGAATACAAAAATATATGAAAACTGCATACCATATAATTATTTAGGATTTAAGAGCTTAATTATAAATCATATCTGTTTAATTAAAAAATATTTCACAAAATTGGTGCATATGTCTTACAAACCTCATATTCCTGAGAGAACTTCATATTGTCATTGGCTTTCAACATCTCTAAATGGTTGGCAAGTTCTGTGACTGGTATAGGGGGATGGTTTATCATAGCCGGAGTCTGATAGTTCATGCGCCTGATCTCTACTGGATCTGTTGGATGTGTGGGCAGTTCTCGTTCAGCTGTGGTCATCAGCAATTTCATGGTGGTCTCTCCTCCAGGTGTCTTTGCAAGTTGTCGCCTTCTGTTATAAAGGAGGTGAGGGAAATGCCTGTAACAATGCCATCTAGGTGCTAACATTAACGAACTCAAAAGAACCAAACAAAATAAAATAATAAAAAATAATAATAATTCAAAATAACAAACAAAAATATATTACAAAAAGAAAGAAAATAAACGAAATAAAACTAAAAAAAGAAAAAAAATCAAATAAGTCATGAAAAACTTGAATGAATGCATGCAAACATAAAAAAAAAATTTCAAAAAATTAAACAAAAATATAACAACAGTTTTAAATAATAAAATAATTGGCAGTATTTATTAACTGACTGATCATTTTACAGCAAGTTGAAATAAAAATTTCTCTTAAATATACAACTTTCTCATTAAATTAATAAGGGGGAAACTTGGTAGTAAAATCAACAAGAGAAAAATGTTTTTTAAGCATCGCAAATGTTCAGTCAATTAAATTTTACATAATTATTCTCCTTAAGATATATAATTCAAAGTGATATTAATAGTAATAATGAAGATTTTTATTTTATTTCGAATATTATTTTAAATAGTTAAATTAAATACGCCAATTTTCATACATGTTATGATTTTACTCAACATAGACTTTTTTTAAATTAAAATAACTGAAATATTTTTTAAAAAAAAAGTAAGTTCAAACAGAAAACACAGACTATATTTTCTACAATTGCAAAAAAAAAAAAAAAAAAAAAAAAAATCTTTTACTAAACAGGAATCTTAAGAAAAAAAAAAAAAAAAAATAGAAATTCGCTTTAACTTTTTTCTTTAACTTTCCTTAAAGTTTTTTTTAAAACTATAAATATTAGTGATAAAAAAGGGGGGAGAAAGCTAAAATGTTAGTGCAACTACCACAACGAAACTCTTACCTCTTCATTACAAAAACAGCAATAATTATGAAAGTAAGCACAATCAAAGCTATTACAGGTACAATTATCCACACAATTTGAGCTTTATCAGCGTCACTATTGATTTGAGACATGTCAGGGAGATCATTTCTATCAACCATTCCAGGTACAATTGGCGGTGTTGGACCTCGAACAGGTTGCATGTCCAAACTGATGGGATCAGAGAATGGACTGCTAGTATAGAGACTCTGTCAGAAAATAAGAAATGTTGTTAAAACATTAAACTATATAAAATATATAAGGCTATATAAATCAGGGTGGCCACTCTCAAGATAAAACCAAATTTCCAAAGTAAAATTGTAGAAATTTTCATGATTTAAATTATAGAGGTGCCAATTTTCCAAATTAATTACACATAATCAGAAGTATAATAGTACATATAACAATAAAAAATTCAAATTAGCTTAATTTCAAGGTATTTTTGCCACTTTATTCTACATAGGTATATACATAATATTAATCTATACATAATAATAAACGCGGCTGTGTGTGTGTCTGTAATCACAATATATCGCCCCAGAAGCCTCGCCCAGGCTCGAAACTCGGCACATAATTGTGTTTTGACATAATGAAGAAGTATTTTTTTTCTTTTTCAAAAATTTGGATTAGTTTTTTAGTTATCAGTCATTTTGTAAGAAAATCTATGCTTTTTCGTCTTCAAAGAGCCATATTCAAAAATGCATATACTTTTCTCCACTCTTATATATGCTAATGGGAACCTTACAATTGAAATATTAATTTTCGACAACCTAAACCAATAATATACGAAGGAATTAATAATTTAATTGTAAGGTTCGCATTAGTTTACATTTATCAAAGTGGAGAAAAGTTTAACTTTTGTATTAAAAATGTGGCAACATATTCGATACGTAAATAGAACGCTTCGCTTTGATATGTTTGTCGCTGTTCATAATTGTTATAATAAGTTTTTCTTCTTCTTTCCACGCTCTATTTTTTTTCTTAAGCGAAGACGATAATTTTGTAGCGATATAGAAATAGAAATTGATACCATAGAAAATTATATAGAAATAGAAATTGATACCATAAAAAATTAATTCGTTTTCGTGTTCTTTTCATGTATTTAGCATTTTAGTTTTTTTTTCTTAAGCGTTGTAGCTATATAATATATAAAAAAGGAATCTAATTGTTTTTGAAGGAACGATCACACTTACCTTGGATCTCTTTGGTTTTTCTACTTTTTATTTTAACAGTTTTTATTAAATGTAATTAGTTATTTTCAGAAAGTTTCAGTTTGCAGGTAAGCACTTAGATTTTAATATTGAAGTTTCATGATTTGCTTTCATAGTAATTGTTGTTCTAAAGTATTCGTTGACTTCTTAAAAACCCGATTACTGACATGGCAGACAGCCTTCCAAAAAACTTTGTATTTTGTCAAAAAAAAAAAAGATATTAAGAGATTCTCAAAGAAGAAGAAGGGCCCAAGAAACGTCTGTGGAACGTCAAAGAAAGATGGAACATGACCGAATTTCGACAAGCAATTCTAGAGCCCAAGAAGTATCAGAGAAACGTCAAAGAAGATTAAAAGAGGATCGTGTCTCAACTAGCAGTGCTAGGGCCCGAGAAACACCTGAGGAACGTCAAAGAAGATTGGAAGAGGATCATGTCTCAACTAGCAGTGTTAGTGCCCGAGAAACACCTGAGGAACGTCAAAGAAGATTGGAAGAGGATCGTGTCTCTACTAGCAGTGCTAGGGCCCAAGAAAAATCTGAACAACGCGGAAGAAGATTAGAAAATAATTGTGTCTCAACCAGAAATGCAGGGACCCGAGAAACATCCCAGGAACGTCAAAGAAGGCTAGAAGAAAATCGTGCTTCAACATCCCAAGCTCGATTGCATTTGTGGCAAGACAAGGAAAACTCTGGCGGACAGCTGGCCGCCTTAAGCGGCTAGTAATAAATAAAAAAAGTAACACTTAAGATACTTTTTCTTTCAAATATTCGCCACAAATAACAAAATTTAATAATTTTCGGTTGTTCAGGAAAATACAACTTATTTTAGACTACAATGGAAATTCTCAAAAACTAGAATTTTTGTTACTCAATCATAAGACCGTAACCTCGACTACAAAATTCTACAAATTACAGATAAATGTCACCTGAAATGAGTGCAATTTTAAAAATTTTCATCTATGTAAACAAAAGAGGAACTTACATGTATCACATACAGCAAAAAAAGTTTATTTTAATAAAAATTTATTACTCTTTAATACTATAAAAGTTTTGTGTTACTCAACTAAAACAAACAAATAAAATTTATCATTTACTATTACAAGATCAAGATAAATATGAGTAGATTTTCGAGAATAAAAAGCTAAAAGTACTAATGGTTTAAGAAGTCTAATTTTAACACGAGAAACTCTTGTTGAAAAGAAAATTTAAATAACAAAATGACTAAAAAGAATTATTAATTAAGATAGAAATGATGCGAAGGAAAAAATAATAATACCACTGGATAAAATTTTATAATTTAATAGCTAACAATTTTACAGTGTAAAAATAGATTGAAACATACCAGCAGTGAGTGATCACATGGCACAATACTGCCCATTGCTTATATTTAAGAATTTCCAGAGTTTCAAGTGCCTGAGAATTTTAAATTTTCTACAATTATTTTCAAATTTCTAGAAAATTTTAGGTTTTCTCTGATTTCAAAGAGAGTGGCCACTCTGGTATATAAATAAAATGCATACAAATTAGTGCTAAAGCCAATAAAATTAAATAATAATAATCTAAAACAATTAAGTAATCTAAAATAATAAAAATGTAAGATTACATAAATTTATAAAAAAATAAAGTTATAAAATATATTAAAAAAAAAGTAAAGATTGAGTTAATTTTTTTTTTTTACCTTTTGAGGAGTATCAACAACAGCTCGAACAAATATGCTATATTTCTGATCATGAACAAGTCTGCGATTTTGATAGCCATTAAACATTTTACCATTCCCTAAACTGAACAGCTCAGGCATCGAGCGGTGTAAGAATTTGGCAGCAATATAAGGGCCTATTTGATCAACAGGTGTAGCAGTAAGCTGAAAAACAAACTTGCAATCAAAATTTTGAAAATAACAGTTTGTTAAAGAAAATTTATATTTTATGCCAAAGCTGGCTGAAATATAAGCATTATAATAAATTCAATTACGATGCAATAATGCACATATCTAACAGTAAAACATATAATGATACGGTTGAAAAATAAGCATTATATTAATAATCATCCAAGTGTTCAACCTTGGGTAAAATTGTACAGAATTTTTTTTGCTAGGCTAAATTTTACAATTCAATAAATATAAAACTGGTTTTTTGATGCAGGAAGACCTGCATCTAAAAGTTAAGAAAAAGCCAGGACTAATGCTCAGAGGGAATAAGATTAGAATATTCTTCAATGCTCTCTCACATAGGATATAAAAACTCACAGTTTGAATGTTCTAAAACTCCAAGCAAAGCTTTAACTTGAAAATATATGTACTATCTGGTGAAAAAAATTTGTCTAAAAAGCTGACTAATATCTTAAATATTAAAAAAAATATTGATATTAATAAGCCAATTTATTTGATAAATTTTTTACACCTGGATCAGAATTCTTAAAATCAATAACTAATTCTCAATTTTTGAATATTTTTATTAGTTCAAACAATGCAGCACTAGACTACCTTTTAAATTATTAAAAAGCTAAAATACTTTTTTTCCTTTTTTCAAACTGTAGCCTTTCTTCACAATTATATTTTGGTACCATTTTTATAATTAGCAAAGTGGGGAACTGGTTATAGATGGGGAAAAGTTAACCTGATACTCACAAATAACAGATACAAATTCATGACAGTTTTAAAAACAGCATATTAAAGCTAAAAAGCGTTATGACTACAGAGGCTACGAAAAACAGCCTTAAATCTAAGATGAAAATGCTGACGATACCTCTTCAAGAGTAAACTGGCCAGGATCTCTGTAAGCTTCTTCAGTAGGTACAACAACAAGGAAGTAATGGCTAATTGGACCATATTCTTCTGACGCCTTGGGTAAAATGACAGTTATTTCCCAACCATTCTTCACGCCAAAGGAATCAGGCTTCACCATGGGTTTTGGCGCTGTAAAATAAGTATTTTACAGTTTATACGCATAGCATTGTACAACAGTAGGTGATATTAGATAGAACATATTTATTAACACGCATATGTAAAACACATTTATAGCACCAATGCATATTTATGTATACTTATAAACATTAACGTAATTCATAACATAATAACATTTGCAAATTTGAGTCCTACAAAGTAAATGAGGATCTACAAAATTTTTGTAGAATGATTGTACCAAAGGAATTTGCTGCTCTTTTTTAAAAAAAAAAAAAAAAAAAAAAAAAAAAAAAAAAAAAAAAAAACTCAGAAAAATAGGAAACATGTGAAAATCATCAATTCAAAATAAGAATTATTCCGTTTTTTTTCTTTCTTCTTTCTTTTCAAATCAATGATTTTGAGAAATATGATCTACAAATGAAAGAACAGGATAATTGTTGCTCAGTAAAACATAATTGAATATTAATTTTTACTCATTACAAATTATAAATACATTGCACAGTAATAAGAAATTTCAACTCCTCATGATGAACTACATAAAGATAGACGGGTATGATTAGATTTGGAGATACTTCATGAATTTGGTACGGAGAATAAAACTACCTTTCATTATCCAATAATGGATGTGTGACCAGAGATCTTTCTTTGATTAGGGTCTGCAGCAATTTAAAGAAAAGACTGACTACCAATAGTTAAAAATAAAAGAATTGAAAGATATTTCCAGTTACAGATTGAATTTTTTCCACAATGTTAAATATTTAATTCAACATGGAACTTTTGTTTTAATAAACTACCAAATATAAATTATAATAAGAAACTATATGAGCAAAGTCATCTAATTTTTAGTTAAGTTTAACTTTAAAATTTAATAAAATGAAAAGTACTCTAGATGGAAGTAATTTCAACAGGTTTATAGTACAATTCTTTCATCAATTAATTTCATAACTTAACACGTTAAGGGACACTCAGGCAGCAAAGCTCTTTTTTCATGTTAAGACTCTTATTAATAATTTTTATAATTTATAATAATAATTATTATTTATATATAATAATATAATTAAATATGATTTTTTATAATTTTATAATAATTTTAATATAATTTATTAATAATTTGTTTCATAGTAGAAAGTTATTTACTAAAAAAAAAAAGCTTATTATTAATTTACTTATGACTAAGACCCGGATTTTGATGACATTTGCATTTTTTTGCATTTTTGGACATTTTTTGTCCTTAAGAGCATTTTTTTAGATTTATAGGGCATTTTTCTTTAAATTTTGGGGCATATTTTGCAATTTAAAGCATTTTTTAAATTTTTGTTAATTTTTTCCAATTATTATTATTTTTTTTATCATTTTTCATTATTACACTGGCTTCCAAACAATGAAGAAAATCTCTAGGATATTAACAGGTGAAGCAACATCTTTTCAAATTGAAGAAGAATTGTCAGTAAGTGAGACCGTCTTTTTTAAGTACGCACCAATAACATCAGTAGACGTTGAAAGAAGCTTCTTCAGGTATAAAAATTAACTTTCAGACAAGAGACGCTCGTTTACATTTCAAAATATTAAAAAAAAATTAATAATCCAATGTAATTCTGATATTTAGTAATATTATGAGATGGAAGTTATTATATTCATTAGAGTTTATATACAAAATGAAAATGTTTTGGAGTCAATATATTTTCCTTTTTTTTTGTTGTTTTGTTACTTTAGAATATAAAACATATTTTTCAAACTTTAATGAATGTAGAACAAGTATTGCATTGCTTTATATTTTTTGAAATGACTCATAATAATTTTAAAGAGTAAAAAATTGTTTTAGTTCAATATTTTTACTTTATTTAAGTCATGTCATATGCATTTTTAGCGCAATTGTCGCATTTTAAGGGCATTTTTTGCACTTTTTAAGGGCATTAATTGAGATTTTTTAGGTCATCAAAATCCGGGCTCTACTTATGACCAAAGGCTTATGCAATTCTCAAAATACCACTTGAATGTCAAAAAATCCATAGTAATTTTTTAAACTAATGAAATTTTGAAGAAAAAGCATTTTACTTAAGCAAAAAGGACACAGTGATTTTGTCTTTTGCTGACAAGGCAAAATGACCAAAAATGTACAAAGATATACTTATGTATTATTTGAGTAAATTCATTTGTATCTTAAACAAATTTTATAAAATTTTTTAAAAATTTGAACACAACACTAAGAAATAAATTTTTTATTGTATTTTTGCAAATGTATGTTTGGTTGTGGAGATTTTAAATCTAAAATTAGGTTTGCTCAGAATTTTTTAAAATGTCAGTTTTAGTCAAAATGTACAAGTTAAAAGCATTTTATATAACAGGAGGGGGGGGGTGAATAAATGTTGCCAAAAAAAACTTCTAGAGGAGTTAAGGCATGTAATCAGGATAAATCAGCATATGAACTATTAATGTCGTCATAGGAAGTTAGGGGTGCTTTTATATTATGACCTGTTCAGAAGCACACAAAGAAACAGCTCATAATAGGGAAGTGGCGACATATGACAACATTTTCAGTTATGGGTTCCTATACAATTCTAATCCTGATGATGTGTCCTGACTCCTCTAGAAGTTTGTCCCCCTGTTATTCATAACGTTTTTAAACTTGTAAAGTTTGATAAAAAAACAGACTTAAAATATCAGTTTAAGAAAAACTGTAGCTTGGAGAGAGAAACCGATTGCAGATTTGATATGCAAAATTATTTAAAATATGTAAAAAAATCTCATGCAACAGAAAAAGAGTCGTTTTCCAGGGTCACCATTAAACAATTTATAAAATATTAAAATGAAAAATATTCTACCAATGGAAACAATCAACAGATTTGAAATATCTTACCAGCCATGGCAGTAGTAACAGTGATTTTCGCAGGTGGGCGGAAGCTCTCGTCAGGTGGTATCGCAGTGATGTTCACTTGGTAACTGGTAAATGGCATCAAGTTATCCACTGAATATTCTGTAACATCAGCCTCCACAAATACAGTCTGAGTAGGAATGGGTAGCTTTTGCAAATGACCTTGACTGTCGTAAAACTCTTTATGAGCACCATAAGAGATCTATGGAATAAGAAGTAAGTGATAAGTTTAATTAGTTAAGAACAGATATTTTCTTACTACTTATAAAACATTCAGAACTTGTTTCTATTACAAAATGAATAAATAAAAAACTAGAAAAAAAATTATTAAAAAATAATAGCCATGTTCAAAGTTGAAAATTATTTTTGAAGGTATAATAAATTAACAGTTTTACAATAAATTAATTATTGACTACACTATTGCTATATTAGTTAAGAACAGTTATTTTCTTACTACTTATAAAACATTTGGAACTTGTTTTTATTACAAAATAAATAAATAAAAAACTAGAAAAAATTATTAAAAAATAACAGCCATGTTCAAAGTTGAAAATTATTTTTGAAGGTATAATAAATTGACAGTTTTACAATAAATTAATTAGTGACAACACGAAAAAAATTGTAAGCTGATATACTAGCAGCTAACAAACAATAAGACAAATAAAGAAGTTATGTATCACTAATTTTAGAAAATAAGTAGTAGTATTTTAAGAGCTACACTTGTTGAAATAGTTAAGAAGCTATAACAGTTATTTTCTTCCAACTAATAAAACACTCGAAATTTATTTTCATTACAAAATAAATGAATTAAAAGCATAAAAGAAAAAATATTAGCCGCATGAAAATTTATTAGTTTAAAATTATTTTTGGAAAGTATAATTAAATTGATAGTTTACAGTAAAACTATTATTGACTAAAAGAAAAAAAAATGCAATTTGATATACTAGCATGAAACAAACAATATGACTGATAAAGATGTTATAAGCTAATATTTTTGTAAGGTAAGCACAAAAAAAAAAAAAGTTTGTTTTTCCAAACTATGAAAAGAAGCATTTGAATTTATTTCTCAACGAAAAGAATTATAGGTAAAATTACTACTTAGTAATTAATAAGCTAATTTTTTGCAACTATAACAATTCTCTTACTTTGTTAAATAAGTAAAATGGTAAGTACTGAAAGGTAGAGCAAAATATAATTGAAGAATGGGAAGAAAAATAGAGAAGTCAGCACACAATCACCTTATACCACTAACATTTAGTTTTATTTCTAGATAAAAAATAATTATTGGTAAAATTACTGATGAATAATTAATTAACTGATTTCTGCAATGGTAACAATTATCTTACTTTGCCAGATAAACAATGAATAGTTGAAATGAGAAAAGTATAACTGAAGAGAGAAAAAAAAAGTAGAGAAGTCTGCACATAGATAGTCATCCATTAATGAGTACAATTATTATCAATGACTTGTTCCCTTTTAACAGAATTTCTATAATAATTGTTTAATTTAAAAATCTGAATTAGTAAAATATAGTTACAATATTCAGAGCTATAACAATAAATTATTTGTACTTAATAAGATTCAATTTTGATGTCTAAAAGTACAGTTGCTTATATAATAAATGGAATGATTATTTACTTTGTATTTAATAGGATCTAACTTTGATGGTCTTCTCCAAGACAGAGCCATACTATGAGTAGTTACATCTTGTGCTCTTAATTGAGTGGGGACATCTAGAAAGAAAAAGGACATAATAAATAGTGACTTAAAGTAATTATTTATTTAAAAACATTAGGTTTCAATAACTAAAATCATTGAGATGAAATAAATATAAACTAAATAAACTATTAAATGCATAAATATGAAAAACATAGACTAAACTATTTGAATAGGGACATCCAGAAGCTAAAGGACATAATCAATAGTAAGTTAAAGTTCAGTAATTATTAACTTAAGAACATGAAGTTTCAATAACTAAACTCTTTGTAATGGAATAAATACAGATTAAACAAAATTGTAAAATGAAGAAATATGAAAGAAAAAAAAAAAAAAACACTAAACTAATCTGGTAAGGACATCTAGAAAATACTGGGTTAAAATCAACAGTAAATTAAAAGTTTAGTAATTATTAATTAGATATAGGATCGTCATTATTAAATAAATTTAGACTAAACTAAACATTAGAATTTACAAACAAAATAAATTATTTAAGACAGTTAAAAAATAATTAAAAACACTAAATTTCTTAATTTAAACATTTATAGTTAAAAGAATAATAAAGAGTACACAGCAGTTTACCTGTTGGAGCCACTCGAACTGTGATCAATTCTGACAGCCTACCCAGGTTCTGACGGGATCTGGCTGCAACTCGAATGGCATACATTGCGTGACTGTCTAGCCCTGTTAATTCCGCAGACCATGTTAAGGGGACACTTTTGTTACTCCACTTGTCTAAATCTTCTACAGGATCTTGAATGTACAAAACCTGACAGAAAAAGATTAAGTTCAGAATTAAAAAAACTTGAAATATTTTTTTCATTTCAATTATAATTCTTTTTATTTATTTCTGAATTAAAAAAAAGGCATTCAATTTTATGATCAGAAAGAAAAGTTCATAGAGAGAATGATTAAATTAATGTGAATTATAACATTCTATTTAATTAATTAAACTTACTTCATATCCTAAAATGTCCAGAAAATATGGAACTTGATCCCACCATACTTCAACGGACTGATCAGATGTTGCAACTGCTTGAACACTTGTGGGGGCTGGCGGCACATCCCCCGGGGTCTGAACAGTCATTCGGGGGCTCCAGGGACCACCCCCTTTACTAGTGTATGCACATACTTGGAAAGCATATTCTGTATTTTCATCCAAATTACTGTAAAAAGTTTGTTTAATTTTTAAATTATAAAATATAATGTGGAAATAAAACCAAAGTGTAAGCTATATTATTGTATATAAATTAAGTTTCACGCTTTTAAATTAGAATATTCACAAAGGGAAATTCAAACGGTATACTAGAATAGAAACTAGAATATTTAAACAGAAAAGAAATACTCCTCAGAATTAAAAGACATTATTTGACATAATAATAAAAAGGATAGCTCATTTTATTATAAAAGATTTTTTTACTGGGTTTGTCCAAAATATGATAAAATTCTATCAGTTTTAATTATACTTTGCAACAAAAATAATATTTAAAATCATTTTCCCTTGAAAACTAATTAAATCAATAGTTATTAAACAATAAATAAATGATTCTTTATGAAATAATTTATACTAAAATAAAAACTAACCTCTTTCAAAATAAATGTAAATTTTTTTTTTTAGAATAAGCACAAATAAGCAATTTAAATATTACACAACATAATGTTAAATAATTACATATATAACTACATAAAGACATAATTTTTTTTTTATTAAAATAGTGCAATATATTAAACTAACCTAAAGACCATGCGTGTTTCAGTAGTATTGCGTTCAGTAACTGAACCATCAGATACTTTGTGGAACTTTATACTGTAATGAGTAATGCGTCCATTTCTGAATTGCTGAACAGGTGGTGACCATGTAATGACAACACCAGTTGGACTCTGTAATCTTCGGGACAAGTTTTGAGGAGGTGCAGTAGGTACTAAGATCAAATAAAAAAATTTATAAGGAGACCAAACTTATATACATACAAGCATGACTCAATGCATGTACAGTTTAATTGCATCTGAGCTTGAATCAAACTTAATGAAATTATGATTTTAAGATCATGAAAACAAATAATAATATAAATTAAGTTTAATAGTTTTATGTAACAAAAAAAAAATATATATATATGTATATATATATTTATACAGCACAAAAAGACAAAAAGGAAAAAAAGAAAATAGAGAAAAAAAAGAAAATTAAGAAAAATGATAAGTTTTTTTTTATTGCGCACAAGCTGCAAGTATATAGAACTCATAAAATAAGTTTAAAATAACAAGGAAACATGGAAAAACAATATAATAAAGAAAAATGAAAAGAGAAGAAGAATTATTAAAATAAAATAAAAAATTAAAAAGTTAGAAAACACAATAAAAAGATATGTTGTCATCAGCTCACACGATTATATCCACAAAAAGGATTACTTTCTAATATTATATTAATATAGCCGAAGCAAAATATATCAATACTAAAATATATCATATTAAGTAAGAAAGATACTATGAAATAAAACATATCAAGTAAAAAATAGAAAATACAAAATCTTTGTTATATTATTTTCCACGTTTCCTTGATATTTTAAACTGCACATCAAGGAAGACAATTTAGAAAATTTGAAATAATATCAGGACATTACTTTTTAAACATCATTCCCTACGAAAAAATGCTTTAATCTAAAGATTCAAAGGTATAAAGTAATGTTTTAAATTTACTGACGCTACACATTTTTGAACAGACACAAAATATGAGCATTTTTACAATATGTTTGTTCTTCAACAAAACTTTTTAATTACGAAACAAAGGAAAAAGTAATAATAAATTATGCACACTATTTAAAATTCTAATAATATTTTGATAGTTTACCTCCTTCAGGAGTATCAAGATATGTATAAGCTTCTTGGCCCCAGCCAACATTATTTTTCCCTGACAAATAAAACTCATATCGGGCTCCTCGATCTGTAAGTAAAGCATAAATATTAAAATTCAGCAAAAAATATTGCTAGTATTTTATGTAATTTATAACTTCTAAGGTTAAACATTAAAAAATTTGTTTTGATACTCTGAATTATACTAACAAGGGAATCTCATCATAAATTGAAGAAATTGCAATTGAATTTAAATGATACCAAGACAAAACACAAGGCTCACTCATTACGGTTCACAGGTGAACAGTCTGTGGGTAATGTGGGTTGAGGAGCAATAGCTGTTGTGAATTTTGTTTGTTTGTCTGTCTGTGTATACAGAGAGTTTCTGGCACAAAATATTGTTTTTCAAATAGAACACAAAGATAGTGATCAGATGGGTTGAAACTAAAAGTCAGGTTTTTTGAATTTTTTGTGGATAGAGAGTAGTTTCATAGATTTTTGAAATATTTCTAAATGATCTAGAAATTATGCTTTTCTTTTCATCATGAAATTCAAATTTTTTTCTATAAAACAAAGCAATATTTCTTATGACTATTTAATGTACTTTTAAAACACTTATGAGGTACTTGGTTTTCAAATCAGTTGAATGTCCACCCCCCCTTTTTTTTGGATTTTTTTGTTTTACAAGTTCAAAGCTTATTTCTTAGTTATCTTGTGAAACTCTGAATGAAAAAAAAATTGTCATACTTCAAAAAAAAGTCCTTCCCCTTTAAGCATAATTTTTTTTATCATTTCTGAAAATGAATGAAATGATTACTGAGTGAATATTAAAAAGAAAAGATTTATTTTTTAAATTAAAAATTATTTTTCTGAAAAAAAAAAAAAAAAAAAAAAAAATAAAGCCACAAAGAATGAGGTTGATATTTCTTTTAAAAATCAAAATCTGATGACCTATTAATTTAGTATGAATACCAACTAAATATCAATTAAATTTCACAAAGATCAAAATGCTTTAACTTATTAAGTACCAAAACCCTCAAGAACTTGTTTTCAAACAAAGAGGGATAAGGACTGGTAACTCAATTCTTTCATTCTTGAAATTTATCTACTAAAAACGACTGTGTGCAACACAATTTATATGAATAATACAAACCCGAGCCTAGATTTTGATCACAAATTGAATGCAACATTTTTTAAAACCAAAAAGCTAGCCAATATCAGAAAATATAAAATAGCCTAAATAAAAATGTAGATCCATTTTTTTCATAAAGGTACCTTTTACTTTAATCATTACAAAAAGTAGTGTTTTTTAAACAGTATTGTTTACACAAAATGGGTTAAATAATAGCAATAAAACAATCCAGCCTATTTTTTTTTCTTTTCAAAAAACATAATCAAAAATTCTGAGAGAAGACTTTTTTAAAATCCTTTTTGAAAAATTATTGTTTTGAAATTGTACACACAACAGTTGACTTCAAAATAACACCAAAAATGCAGTATAAAAAATAAAACTGTCACTATTGAACAGGAAAAGTTACAAAGTTATCTTTAAATAATAGTTGAGTATATACCTAAATTGGGAATCTGATGTATTTGATCGCCAGGATTAATTGTTCTCTCATCCATCTGCTGTGTATCAGAGCGGCCAAAGCGTAATTTGTAACTCATCAACTGGCCATAAATATTGGTTGGGCGAGACCATTGAATTTGAGCAACTAGATTAGGTTCTTCTTGAATGAGTTGAGCAGTAAGTTCTGGACGAGTAGGCACTGTAATAAAGTAAGTAACGAGTCATTTTATTGTCTAAAAAAAGCAGTTGATAGAAACAAAATTTAACTATTTTTTAAATAGCAAACATAAAGTTATAATTAGTTACAACAGATTTTAATTTTATGACAAAATACTATTTATATGATACTGTACAGTGTATTGTAACAACAGTTGAGAATTAAGAGAGTTGAGAGTATTATGAGAGTAACTTAAGAGTTGGAGTATATTTTTTTTTGTATTTTCAAGTTCAGTGAATTTAATTTTAAAATTTCCTAAAAAAAGTTAATTTACACAAATTTTAACTATTTTTTTTAATAGAATACATAACAAAATGGTAAAAAATTATAACTGATTTTAGTTATGTGACTAATTACTGTATGTAATGCAACAGTAATTGCTGTATATTTTTTTTGTGTGCATAAAAAAGTTTTATAATTAATATAATATAGTATTACAGCGATTTTCAATAATAAAATTCATTGAGAGATGAGACATTCATTATGCAAGATGAGTAAAAAATTTGTCTAAAGATATTTTTCCTAAAAGTATTTTTAACACTGCACTTTATATTTTTTTAAATTAATATTTCCCTGTGATAAAGCTACCAAATTTAATTCAGTTATAGTTTTCAATTATCCAATACTTAAATACCCTAAAGATGGCTATTTTCATGTAGGTTTTTGCATAAATTAATAAATAATGACAGTAATCATTACATTTCTGAAATATTATATATATATATATATATATATATATATATATATATATATATATAAATATAAAACACTTCAACTTTTATCAATACCCTCTAACATTTGAGGTTAGTTAGTGATCATCAAGTCTATCTCCTTTCATCAAGTTGTGATTCCAAAAATATTATATATTGTATCTTGTTATAACAGTAGTTTCAATTGCATTGTGAATTAGTATCTCAAATTTTAGTGAGAATATTTTAGTACTTTATTTGCAATTTCTAATAATACATGTTTTTAAAAAGGCTAATTACAAATTTTAAAATATAAAGTATAGAAATATAAATACTTCAATATATGTAGTTTGTAATTTATTCTGTTAAATTAATAATAAAATGCAATAATGAAAAAACCAATCTGGGTTTTTTCAGGTTAGGTAAAATCATAACAACCCTGTATATAAATTTGATAAAGGTTTGATCAAAACTATGAGCATCACCATTTCATCATTCATTTATTTGACCTCTTATACATAGATCAAAATTATTTATATATAGTCGGGACAAAATTCTTTTATTTCCAAGTTATTAAAATATTAATATTCTCCCTTTGCTATCACTAGGAATAATATTTTCTAAAACTACAGAAATCTCTTAGTAAATGGAGGGTATGATTATGCTTAACACACATAATGAATATCAACAAAAATACATTTTTATACATAATACATTTTTGCACATAAATACAGTTATTTATGTGCAAAAAAAAGTTTCCTTATATTTTCAATAAAAAATTTTCAAAATAATTTTTCTAGTCTTATCTCGGGATGGTGTCCTTTGCTTTAATAAATATAAAACGGTAACCCAATTGAGTTGTCTCATTTGGACCTCAAGGCATAAGGAAACTTAATTTTACAATAATTGTATATATTTACTGAACAAGTCATTGAATTAAAATATACATTCTATCACTTCCAGACATTATGCATTGAATAAGAGGTTAAGAAGTTTTGAAAGTTATCTACAGATTTGACACTAGACAGTAGGTGCTATTAGGTTTTGAACTTTAACTTGAAAAAAGGGTTTTTAATACAAGCTATTAATTTACTATGTTTCCTACATATTATTTTCCTACAACAGAAAAAAGAAAAAAAATTGGGGTATTGAAGTTCCTTAAAACAAAATTCCACAATACTCTTTGTTAAACATAGCATATATATTTTTACATAAAAATATTGTCTTTATTCAATATGTTGATGTAAAAAACAATTTTAAGCAAGAAATGAAATGTTATTGTTGTGATTATTTTTTTGTTTTGTTAAACTCATATTTTGACAGCATTTAACATAAAATAATTGTAACTATATTTCACTGCAAATTTTACAAGACTTTAATAATATATAATTATTAATTTAAATTTACTGGTTATGTTATGCTTTACAAAACAATGCTGGTTTTATAAAGAAATAATTTAATCAAACAAAATAATATTTTCCCATTAAAAATATTCACGAAACTCAATTCTTCAATTTTGAAAAGAAAAGAGGAATTCAAGAAGATAATTCCTATTCCAGAGAACCTTACTGGCTCAGCTACTAATTTAACTGACCTAAATATTGCTTTTTCAACTAGAAAACCAGTTTTCCTTATGTTTTTCAAAGCATAAGGTGTGTTTTAAGAAAAAATATCTACACAAAAATGTTAAATGCTTGGTTGGTCAAATAAGACTTTAGATAATAAAATTTTTACTTTTATACATGAACATCAGTAAAAAAGTACGTTTCCCCACTTTTTTATATAGATACAAAGCAATTAGTTGTCTTTATGGATGGTTGACCGTGTAAAGCAAAGCAGAGATGGGGCTAGGGGATAAAATTCGTCGTAAGACATCTGGGTTACTACTTCCAATTGATTTTTACATCTAAGCTTGAAAAAGAAAGCCATCGAAACTTAATATACTTGTAGTGTTTACAATATAACATGTTTTTTAAATTTCAACGAAGCAAACAAATGAGAATTCGGAAGACTCCGCAAGCGTGCTATGCCCTGTAAAATGCAACCAAAAAAAATAAATAACTAACAGTGATATTTTACACAAAAATACCTAAATAAGGGATAACACTCAAAACATGGCAAACCTTACACTTTATTTATATTGTAATATTAATTTTCCTAATTTTAATTAAGGTATACGACCTTTTAGAATTCATAAATTACAGAAAGCTGTTATGAAAAGCATAACAAGCGAAGGGATACACCGGAAGTTTTCTAAATTTCTTCCAGTTTTATTGTTTACATTAAGTAAACCATCCATTAACAAAATGATAAAGGTTATATTTTATTTACCTCCACCCGAAGTTTTTTGTGTTTTGACCTTGCTGCGAGTTCCATCCCCTTTCCTCGTAACAGCTGCAACTTGTACAGCATATAATGTTTCAGGTTGTAGTTTGGTAACATTATATTCCTCTGCATTTTCATCCGCTACATCATATCTCTTTGGTTCATTCACAAAGTCTCCTTCGTTGGTCACTTCCTGCACGTGAATTTGGTAGCCTCGTATCAAGCCATTGCGGTCTTTATTAGCGGGTGGCTTCCAGCGTACAGTTATGGTGGTGCTATTAATAGCGACTACTTTTACTGCCCTGGGTTCACCAGGCACTAAAGAAGATAGAACATCCTTGTTTAAAATTATGAACGGAAAAATATCAGGCAAATAATAAGGAACAGAAAATTTTGAATTAAAATAAGAAACAATATGCATAAAATAATGAGAATTAAGCATACATTCCTTTGGATACATATAATGTTTAATTGAATATAAGATCTATAGGGATCCCCACTAGTTCTTATAAATCTTATAGAAATAAAATGAAAAATAAAGTTTAGAGAAAAAAATGTACCTATCCAATAGGAGCTACTAGAATTTGGAAAGAAGTTGATAGAAAATATTATGCATTTTCTAATATATAATCATTTGTTTTATAAAATAAGATAAATGACATTGTTAAAATTGTAAAACTGCATAGCAGCAAAAAAAAAGCTGTCTTCTAACTTACCACTCAATCCAAAGGTTTGCAAATAAAATTTTTTCTTTAACTTAATAATACATTAATCAATGAGAATTTTGATAAAGAAAACAATATCATCAAAACAGATGTTTTCAAAACTCAATTTAGATATTTACAACAATATATGTATAAAATATGAAAAACAAAATACATGAAATTTCAATATATACACGAATTCATATAATATATTAATAAACAGCAAAACAGTGTTAGTAATCAGTGAAATATCATAAACATTCAGAACAGCAGAATTGAAGGAAATAAACATAGAAGAGCAATTTTATTTTGTAAACAGTGATGAAGAAAAAAACAAGTAAATAAGGATAGGAGAGAGTTGCCAGCTGATCATGTCCTGTAGGAAAACATGCAGAATCATGCAGTTAGTACTGGCTCAACAGCAAATGGGAAGAGACAGTTTATAAATGCAGGGGTTAGATACATCAAGAGAATTTCCAAAGACACCCTGGTTAAGTCCCAAAAGCAAGAGAAGAAATAAGCCAGCCTCACCAATTAAAAGTCTTGGCCAGGGACTTTTAATCGGCTAAGCTTTTCAGCATAGAAAGCGTTAAGCATTTAAAGCAACAATTCATTTCATACAATAATTTAGATACCAAGGTACCTAAGAAACTCTTATTAAGCATGCAATAAGGAGATATTAATGTGAATCATACAGGAATCAGGGAAAGGTAGTGTCATACATACCATCTTCATCAGTGCGTACAATTATGGGCATGGACGGAGGCCCATCACCCACTTCTGTTCCAGCAATGACCCATATTCTATACTCTGTCCACTTATCCAATGCTCCAATTTGATAAGACAGCTGGTCAGCTTCAACGCGGATCTCCTGGGCCTTTGCCAGGTCATCTCCATTGTCCAGTTTGGCATACTTGACTTTATAGTATGTGATGGCACCATTCTGTTGCTCTCGCGGCGGGGGTTTCCAAGTGATGTGTAGGGAGCGGGAGTTAACGGCAGAGCCGCGAACGTCTTGGGGAGGGGCGCCAGGCACTGTAGGGAAGGGAGGGAAGGAGGGAAGTGTGCGACATGTGCAGTGGTGGGATATACTTTTTTTTTGGTTCTCTCTCTTTGTCAATCATGTTCCCGAACTTGACATATCTTTGAATACTTTCACAGAAGGTTAACACCTATCAACTTCAAACTCAGATCATATTTGGTGCAAACTTAAATATTTGAATTACACCATTTACTTGTTGTTTACAATACAAAGCATATAACCATTTAGTAAAAATTTACATCTGCCTAAAAAGATATCATTTGAAATTTTTTTTGTTTAAATGTACAGGCTTTCTACATTTTTTTTATTTTTACTTTCTTGTAGATGAATATTATTGAGTGGATTTAGAAAAATAAATACAAAAAATTATAATACAAGATTTATAATGCTACTTGACTGTGTTCTACAAAATGAAAAAGAAAAAAAGCATTAAAAAATTCCTATGCAAAACTATACAGGTTCTAATGCATGAGAGGGGAGCTCCATGAAACCGTGAAAATATTAAAATAATATCAAGTGCAGGAAAATGATATGGCAATTTAAAATTATACATTTAAATAATAAATTTAATGACTTAGTAAAGCAAGCAGAACCAAAATAAATTCAAAATAAAAAAAAGCAATTCTTTTGGAAAAAGAAATTATAAGTAAGATAAACAAATCAATGTTTGAAAAATTTACTTTTTAAATTTATGCATGATAATTTTCTCAGAATTTCTTTAAAAGGATGTTAATTAATGATTCTTCTTCCAACAGAAAAGCAAAACAAAATAGAATAAAAATAGAGCAATTTAGAAAACAAAAAGATAATAACATAAAATGCAAACTTAAGAGCTAAGACTATTAAAAGAAATTAAACATAAAATTTCAAAAATATTTACATAACCTTTAGAGTTCACGGTTTACTTTTAAAACAAACACAAAAAAGTTATAAGATTTTTCTTTCACACATATTTAGAAGATAAAAGATTTTATTCTGATATATGTAAAAAAAAAAAGAATATTAAAAGTAAGTAACA
The DNA here is from genome assembly GCA_949128135.1 of Parasteatoda lunata. Classification (NCBI taxonomy): domain Eukaryota; kingdom Metazoa; phylum Arthropoda; class Arachnida; order Araneae; family Theridiidae; genus Parasteatoda; species Parasteatoda lunata. The sequence continues at coordinate 19,967,616 of OX421977.1, read as the reverse complement.
AATCCAATTGACAATGTCAATATGTAAATCCCTATGCAAAGTTTTATACTTTAAAAGAGATGTTTCGGTTTTTAAAATAGATTTCAAAACACAAATATTGAAGAATAGGCTTTTTGATATAATTTAGGCAGCATTCAATTCAATTCAGCACAATCAAATCGAAAACAGTAATTTAATCGCTTCAAAAAATTTTTTATATCGAACTTCAAAAAGAAATTAATATTAATTGTCATGCGACTTTGATAAGCTGTTCTTTAAAATGTAATAATAAAAAATATTATACATACTTCAAAATTCTTCTAAGTTCGATTTATTTGCTATTCTCAAAAATCTTTTATAAATAAATTCACAAATCATAAGACCACACAGTAAAGACTATGTAAATATTGTTGACATTGGTAATTAGTCTCAAAATTACAATCTATTGTAATTATGATGCTGTTTGATTTAATACTAATTTTTAAACAAATAATATATTTTCTTATAATTGTTCAAATATTTATTTTTACAAAAAAAATCATATTATTGCATTTTTATTAAACATTTAAGAAAAATTTAGAATGGATTTTTGAGACAAATAATAATATAAATGAATAAAAAAAATCTTAAAATGAAATAAATAAATAAAAAAAATAATAAAATATACTAAAATTTGAAAGCAAAACAATAATAATGATAAATACAAATGATAATGTTCCTAATTTAAATTAAAAAAAAGTGCAACTCAATATTTTTATGTATGTCATTTAAGAAAAAAAAAATATCTTCCTATTTCAGGAGAGACTTGAAGTATAAACTGAGGATTGTGTGAAAAAAAAAATACCGAAGTGTTACGACTTAATTCCTTAATTCCAGAAATTTTCATTTGGTAAATAGAGGCCATATTGATGATTATTTTGACAATGATTTTCTTAATTTTTCATGAAAATTAAAATCTTAAAAATTAAATTATAATGATGAGAAACTAAAAGAATTGATCAAGAATTGCATGAGTACATTAACCAGTTAAAGGCATTATTAAGTATTTTGTAAGAAATGTACATTTTAGTTTGCAAAATTTTTTGGTCACAGATTTCAATGATTTATATTAAAACAGCTAATAAAGTATTTTTATAAAGCTTATTTAAAAGGAACTTTGTTGTGTAGAACAACCTTTATTTTAATTTGAAGAATATATTTTGATGCACACAGCAAATACGTTTTAAAATTTTTAAAGACTAAATATTTTAATGCGATTTTAGCTATATGAGAGTGCTGAGTCATAATCTTGTTTTGAGTAATAAATGTTCATATGAACGTAACACAGTGAAACTTGGTCACACAGAGATGTAATTAAAAATCATAAAATACATAATACAAAACATACATTTATTTTAAATGGACTGCATATTTTATTAATGCATATAGAATAACTGCATTGTATGCTGCATATTTCATAAAAATATTGATGAATTTCACCACATTTTAAAAATTCTTTTATGAATACTATTTTTAAAAAACAAATCTAAAACAGGATGCTTAAGGCAAAAATATAAATAATGCATAATTTGCACCTACTTCCCTTTTCTTTTGCAAATAAAACCTTAATTTAAATGTTTGTATGTAACAATACTTTCCCACAGTTAAACTGTTAAATAAATGAAATGTGTGAAAAAATAAATCAGCTGTGTAATTTAATTTATCTGTGTAATTATTTAAAATAATCATATAAAATAATTAATATAATTTATAATAAATTCATATAATTTATAATTAATTTATATAATTAGTAATAAAATTATTTAAATAATTGATTGTTAATGTACCCATTCATTAAGAAAAATAAAAAATAATTATAGCTTATAAAACTTTTGCCAATTATTTATTATGAAGAAAATTTAGTTTTATTAACCAAGAAGTATAATTAATATTTTCCAGTCAGAGAGTATAATCTATTTACAAACTAATCTGGAATTAATTACAAAAAATGCATACATAAAAATATTAAGCATGACTTTCACAGCTTTTGGGAAGAATAGTTTTAGAGGTGCCATCCTCATAATAGTTATAAGCCTCAGAATAATTTAGAAAAGTCCTCAATGATTTTAAAATCGCAAGACATATTACCTTATGTTCAGGGGTGTCAAAAATTGGATCGGAAAAAAACAAACAAAAAAAAACAAGGTTTATTCCTTACATTGCATTCATAAAAAACTAAACTTAAAAAAAAAACTATTTTTCGTTTTTCTTTATCAAACTTTTAAAAAAGCATTAATTTTTCAATCTGAATAAATTTTTTTAAAAAAATATTCTAAAAAGAATTAAAATCAAATCATAATAAAAAAAATATTTTCTTTGATTTATTATGTAATGAAATGTACCAGATTAACTAATATACACTCTACACAACTACTCATCAGCTTAACAGTCCTTTGAGGACTCTAACCTGCCACAACCCTCCTATCTTCACAATTATTTTCTTTTGCAATTAATAACATGGATACTTTATTAAATGGGAAACAGTAAGTGCCTGGTTCTTCATAAAAAAGTGTCAAGTTATAAATAACTAATAAATAACAAATATATTGTACTATTATAAAAAGTGATTCTATCTCAAGTATGTTTTAAAGAGTTAATTATAGAAATAAAGCAGGGTTTGAACTGATGGATTTCATTTATTTGTAAGTTATTTTGTTAAAGATTAACTAGTTTTGCAGTAAATGAAAATTTAAAAGTCCAAGGACGATGAGAAACCATATCTAGTAGAAGGTGCATTTCACAAATTTTACATTCACAAACAAGACATTTCTTTACATTCTTGATATGTGACTCCTCATATTTTTTCGTTTACTGAAAGAAACAGAAACATAGTATGTGCAGCACAGTGCGCGGCACAAAACTAAGCAAAAGAAACAGCACCTTTTTTTTTTTTTAGGCGAAGCATGCGTGCTGTAAAAAAAATAACAAAATGAAAGTATTTTTTGTACGAGGGATTGGGCATTAATACTCGACCCTCATGCTGTTTGCAGGGTATTATAGAAGATGTACTAATCTTAAGGGATAAGGGAAACTGGCAACTTTCTGACTGATTACTACAAATTAAAATGGCCATGTGTAATGATGCAAAGTGATTATGAATGAATGATGTTTTATCTTAATAAATAATCAGCATTTGATTAGTTTATCTTTTTTTTTTATCAAGCTTGTATTTGCTTTGATTATGAAAAGTTGAAATAGACTTTACACTTTAGAAATTTACACAAGTAAATAAGATAACGAACTATGTGATATGAAAATGTTAAATTTGTTAATGGATATTTAAAAGAATGTTAATCATTACATATAAATAGATTATTATATATTTTCCCTGGTAAACCAAAATATGAAACATATTGAGCATAAAATTGCAATAATTATTAAATAGCTTCTAGGTAATTGTTTCAAGCAGTTTTTATTTTCAGTTTGACAAGTTAATATATAAAGTATAAAGAAAATATTGGATAATGAATGTAAAGTTTTAGATAAATATCTATTATACAATGGAATTTAATTTCAAAAAATACTAAAGTTAAGAATTCATGATAAAACTCAAAGTTTGACACTAAAGTAAAATTTTGAAAAATGTTTCAGATTTAAAACATTGTCTTACAGATAGAAACCAAACATAGTAAAAAAAAAACTTACGTGCAGTCAAATATTGAATACAATTGAAAATATTAATTTAAAAAAAAAAAAATGAAGTTAAAAATGTTTCAGATTTAAAACATTATCTTACAGATAGTAAAAAAAACCAAACAAAGAAAAAAAAATTACATTGTAGTCAAATATTGAATAAAACTGATATGATAAAAAAATAAACTTATTATAATAGCTTTACCAAAAATTTCTGTATTTTTTTCAAAGCATTACTCAAATGCTGATTATTTAAGACAAGATGATATACCACTAATACTAATCATGAATGTAAAAAAAAAGAAGTCATTTTTGGAGATACTAAAAATTTAAGCTAGCTCTAAAACTAATTAATTTAGATGGCACTTCCAATTAGAAGAGCTATAAGGGAGTGAAGTTTTTAATACTTGAACAAACTTCAGTATGAAAAGAAATGAACAGCACCTAATGTGGATGACTTACCATACTGATCCGTACGCACTTGGGATGGGGGTGTCGCAGCTCCTTCACCTTCACGTGAACGTGCAGCTACCCATACATAGTAAAGTGTATCAGGGTAAAGATCGCTTAATGTGTAAGAGTCAGTAGTTGGATCTCCAATAATTTGATGATACTGCTGTTGGGTAAAAGTGTCATTCCAATAAAGGACATATCCAATGACTTTTTCACCGGAGTGGGAGGGCTTAGACCAAGTCACCTGTACAGTAGTTGAGGATGTAGCGACTACTCGCAGGTTACTTGGTTGGCTAGGTACTAAAAATATGAGTGAAAATTTACGTAATTAATATTATAAACATTTTTTTAATAATTTGTAAGTAAGTTTTTCTTGTGCCAATACAGAAAAGCGAACTTTTATTTCTCTGAGACCCCCAACTCTGCTGAGAGTAGAAAAAAAAACCTTATTTTTCAGGGAAAATGATTGTTAAAAGCAAAACCAATTGAATAAAAATTATTTATATGTTTGAGTAGAAATTATGTGCTGTTTACAGTAGCAATCTTCACATTTTTTAGAGCTATATGGATAGATATACTACTAATATTACTCTAAATTTTTAAGATATCAAATATATTGCATTAAGTTATGTTTTTGATATTAAAATTGACTTAATACTTTTATTAAAGACATTTATGAAATGATTATTGTTAGCGGTAGTTTATCTTTTTTTACAACAGAATATAAAAAAAATTCAAATCTGAAGCAAAGTATTTTTTATTGTAATGTAAAGCACTGTTTCTAGATTCAGCTGATATTTTTAGAGTATTTCTTTTTCTTTTGAGGTTAAAAGTTTATTCAGCATACATAAATTCAGCATATTGTGTGTGCTAACATGAGAATTTTTAACATTTGTTTGATTTTTACTAAAATTCCCTCACTCCTATTTAAATTGTTTACTTAAGACAATTTTGGTTTTAGCTGCTTATAGTGCTTTTCCGTTTTGACCTATTTTACTTAAATTCTGCTCTTCATTTTCTGTTTAATTCAAATTTTCATACTTATACTGAATTAAACACATTTATTACACTAACACTAGGAAGAGATAGAACTTAATGCATGTATAACTCTATAAGTTTAGAACTGAGGGAAGAATCTTATGGATAGGCACAGAAGTACAGCTTAGTCTAGAACAAATAAAAGGAATACCTCCTTGTTGAGTTTTGACTTGGACAGGGGCTGAATGGGGTCCAGGTCCCCGGCTAGTAAAGGCTTGGATGCGTATGGTGTATATAGTTTGGGGAGTAAGGTCACTAATGGTAGTTAATTGATTATTATCTACAGGCTGAGTATTCCAGGCTGATGTGGGAAGATTCGGCCGTGTAGTGTAATACACTTTATAACCCTAGAAAAGAAAGTTTTGAATTAACTCAGACAAAATATTTTCTTACACAAGTCTTTTAACAGAAGTGCCACATAGGGAAAAAAATCAATGAATTTGTAAGTAAAATGATATAGTGGTTTCAAAGAATCATTCAGTGTTGTGTGCTGAACTTTGAATATTTTATGACGTAGCTTAAAGAAAATAACTTTAAAATACGTTATAAATTTAAAATCAATTTAGCAAAAAATTTACACAATTATAATAATTGGCATGATAAAAATTCAATTACATACTTGCATTTTTTTATAATAAAGTTTGTTTTATGAACAGATATTATGGAAGAATTAAAAAAAAAAAAAAAATATTTAACTACATGAAATGTGATTTAAATGAAGTGTTTCACTTAATTTAACTAAATTCTTAATTTTTTCTGAATGTTAATCACCAAACACATTAATCACCACCCCATTGCAACATTTTTTGACACATACTGTCACCATTTCATGTTGTTCAATGCACAGTAAAGCTGTTATCATTCAGGTTATTTTACTCTGCTTCAAAGTTTCAGGGGAAGTAAATTTGGTTATTACAGGTTGCATTCAATAAACTTCATATATTTTTTTAAACTATGGCCAGTAATATTTAAAAGTGAAGTAAATTAATTTCATCATTATGATTACAATTATTTCAGATTTATTTAGTAATGAATAAATTTTATGTTGCATTATTGGTTCAAAAATTCAAATCCAAAATTTTATTATTTTAAAACATTATATACAATATTAGAATTTTATACAAATCTACTTGGAGAGGTCAGAAAAGTTTTTTCTTCATTTTAGGAATAAACCATGTAGTGTTTATCATATTTTGAGAAATCCATAAAAATAAATGCTTAATATCAATAGTTTCTTTAAACTGTTTACAATTTTTAATTTTTCTAGAAGTGGCTCCTATTAAAAATGCAGCCATTGACTGGCAATGAAATTTCTCAATTTTGCCCTATATTAAGTAATAAAAAATAATTAATCCATCAATAAAACATGTAGAATTAAATAAAAATTTGGAAAATTTTAAGACAAAAAAATATTGTAGAATGTTTTGCTTTTCATTCATTCTTTTTTAAATTATGTGCACAAATTAGTTTTACAGGCGTTTAATACTTAGAAAGAGAAAATTCGATTTAGACAAATTAGAATGACAAAATTTTAATGCAAAAGATAAGGCAATTTTAAATTTTTTTAAAAAATCAGAGCAATCAAAATTTTATGAAATTAAATCAATAAAGCTTTATGAACAGTAAATACAAAATACATATATTTTTTACATATATTCTAAATAGTTTAATGTAATTTACAGTGCACCAAAAAATAAAAATAGCTACTCAGAATAACTTTTGATCTAAAGATTTGATCTTCTTATTCTAACCTCAACTATGTTAATTAATTTGTGGAAACAATATTTTAATGTATGAAATTAGACACACTTTTCTTGTATAAACATACCTTTTTTGACGGATTTGGATATTTGATCCCCAAAATTTAGGAGGTAGCCAAAATCCGGGAAATATGGTGCCAACAGTTCGGTCAAGAGAGCAGTCCAAAATTCGAACCGGACAATACTAATTTTACTTTATTAATCTACTAATACTTATAATATAATACTAATTTTACATTTCACCATATCTCCGAAACTAATGAAGCGTATAAAAAAATTGTTGCAGACAATTATAAAACTTGCTTCTTCAAAGATAAACCCATGCAATAATTACTTATTTATAACAATTATTTAATATAGTTGAAAAAATTTGAATTTTAAGGTATACAAATTTTTACATAATTTTAAAGAAAATTTTAATGTTAAAAATATAGTATAGAATTCAAACAAAATGCGTTGCATAGTTTCTGAGAAATAAAATTTCAAATAATAAACTTTTTCGAAATTAGTTTTTTTTAAATGGCACTGTATTTGAGATATTTAGGTAACATTTACATATTTTTAAAGAAGACCCATTTTCTTCTCAAGATATATGAGATTATAATAAGTTCAATGAAAACAGAACTTGTAAAATAATACAACTTACCGTCACTTGCCCATTGGGTTCTTTAGGTGGATCCCACTGAATAACAACAGTACTGGAACTTAAGGGTCTAGCTTGAACATTTCTGGGTGCACTACCAGGTTCTGAAGAAAATAAAGACACAAATCAATAACACATTATCTTCAATATTGATTAAAAAATAATCAGAGAACTCTGCTTAAAATTTTACACTATCAAATTTTTGATTTATATTACAGTTTTTGACAAGTTAAATTATTAATAATCTAAAGGATAAAACTTATATAAAATTTTCTTAAGATAAAATAAATCGTGTTATATTGCAGCAAAGTACTAATAAAGTTGTTAAGTCTTATACATTCTATTTGATGCTTATACTTTCAAATAAATGCATCAATTAAGTAAACTTTTTTTTAAACAAAAGCGTTTCATATGGTATACAATTTGTACAAAAGAATACATTTTGCTACAATAAAGTTGGACAGTATGGAACAAAATAGCATTGGCTTCCATTTTATTGTGTGAGAATACCAGAACAAATGATGTGAATTTTTGAACACTTTAATTATATATAACATTCTTTTAATTTCAAATATAAGGTCACAAATAGGATTTTGTTGTTAAGTACTAAATTTATAACTTTTGTATGCAAGATTGACATTTTCAACACTAAGCATTAAATTTATATTTTTGCATGCAAGTTTTTATCTCTAAGCATTAAAATTATAATTTAAAATTTTTTTTTTTTATGCAAGACTGAAAACTGTTCTTGTTCCTAAGCTTTAAAATTTCAAATATTTGTTTGCAAATTTGAAAATTAGTTATTGTCATTATTTAATATTTTTGTCAACTTGTGATTAAAAGTAAACTAAACTTAGACTTTTTGTTTTAAAAATGTTTGCTTGTAGATCAGATATTTTCTGTTATTAAGCTTAAGTCTAAAGATAACTTTACAAGAGTTCATTAGTTTTTATTAATTTTCTGAAAATTATTATTAATTAGATGTTAATTTGGGAAAGGACATTGCACATTCGTAGGAAAATTTTAAGCAGAGATTCTCATACTTCAAATTTTGTTTTTTAAAAAAAAAACTAACATTGATAAATAATGAATGAAAAAAATTGCTTTATCTACAGTAAGAAATATCCCATTCTGAACTACAAAGCTTAATTATTCTAAAACTGGAAAATAAATAAATACTGCTGGATGCATGAACAGCGTACAAAATGTGTCAATTAAGTTATTGAGAACAAATAAAATATGATAAATACTTACAGAATTTTACTAAAAATGTAAAGAGAATATTACAGCACATGAAATGTTTAAAAAATAATCATGACATTAATATTTAAACTATATTTGTAAACTACAATAACAAACATTATATTACAATCACATCAGTAAGCTGCTACATTACATCAATTAAGTTTGAATCATTCTCAAGTATGTGTAGAAAATGATACACTAAGCTGAGCCAGAAAGTAAGCACAGTATATCAATATCTGTTATGCCTTTGACAAAGATCAAGTATATATAGTTACATCATTCAACAAATTAGTTTAGCCGTTTTGTTTCATTCTCACCAGCCAAGGAAAGAGAGCTGTTTTCAAATTTTTTAATCTAAGAAATAATAAACTTGGCGAAATTCACTTTGCTGGGAACAATTATATCACCCTCCTTAAAGTCTGGATCTAGCTCCATCTGATCTAACTTTAATTTTTTTTATATATCTCAAGAAATTTCCAGCAATCAGCAGTTTACAAGTCTTGACGAAATTGAGGTAAACGTTCTACATTTTTTAGGTTGCAAGTGGTCAAATTCAGTAAAATCGGTATGTGTTAATAAGTGCCAAAATATGACACTTCTTAATTCACATGGCACATATGTCAAAAAGTAGTTCTAAGTGCTTAGATTTTCTTCTATATCAGAATACAAATGAAAATGAATGGGAAATAATAAACTTGGAGAAATTCACTTTGCTGGGAACAATTATTTCACCCTCCTTAAAGTCTGGATCTAGCTCCATCTGATCTGACATTTATTTGTTTACATATCTCAAGAAATTTCCATCAATCAGCAGTTTACAAGTCATGATGAGATTGAGGTAAACGTTCTACATTTTTTAGGTTGCAAGTGGTCAAATTCAGTAAAATCGGTATGTGTTAATTAGTGCCAAAATATGACACATCTTGTCATGTCACAAAATATGGCACATATGTCAAAAAGTAGTTTTAAGTGTCTAGATTTTTTTCTTTATCAAAATATAAATGAAAATTAATGGGCAAAGTATTTTAATATCCAAATGGTACTTACTTTATGGATTAACTTTGCATACCACTTAATATACAGTATTTTATTATAGCACTACATATGGGACATTCCTTTAAACTAACAATGTGATTCTTAAATAGTATCAAATAAGATGATTCATAAACAATCGATGACTTAAGAATATATTGAAAATAATGAAAGGACATGCAATATTCAGGCAAGTTAGGAAAAAAAAAAAATATTTGGATAGAAGTGATCAATAGATACCCATACTTCTATAATTTGAAAATAGAAAAAATAAAATTTTTTCACATAAATTGTAAAGAAAAAATAATTCGATATTTTAAAAAAAATTAAATAAATAAAAATTCCCTGTAAATGTCAACTTGATTTTGAAATTAGAAGTCTAAAATATGATCAATTCCATTAAATAATAAATTAAAACTAAGTATTTTAAGTAAAATCAAAAGCAATTCAATGCATATAATTATTGCACATAGCATTTCATTTATGATTAAGAGCAAGGCATATTACTATTTTCAAATTGAAAGAAAATCTGTTACATAGAAACACCAGCAGATTTTGGAGCAAGTAAAATAGATTATAATTAAACTATTCCACTTGGTCAAAAACAAAATATTATTTGGTCAATGAAAAGAAAGATAATTAATTTTAAAGAGGAAACAAATACCAAATAAATTACAAATAATCCTTAAATTACAAATAATCCAATAAATTACAAATAATCCTTAAATTACAAATAATCCAATAAATTACAAATAATCCTTCTAATCCTAGATTGACGTTATTCCTAATATCCCACATGATATATAAAAACTTTTCCCTAAACCTGTATAATTAGGGATTAAAATTTGTAATATTGTAGCAAAAAAAGTATAAATAGTTAACCTGTTCATTTTTAGGTGTAAACAATAGTATTTTATTAAAACTAGACCAGAACATTGTATCTAAATTTAATTAATTTTTGAATATTAAATGGTGTATGAATTTATTAAAAATAAGCCTATACATACTAAAACTGAATTTGGATAATGAAAATGCTTAAATATTATTTTTAATTTCTGGAAAATATAATTAATATTTGTACAATTATTCATTAAATTAAAACACACACCACAACATTAATATTACATACACAAAAGGAACGTTTAATGAGACATTCAACCACACAAAGAGAGTAAGAAACAGACAACAAATAAAAGGGGAAAATTTACAAATAAAGAAAAAGAAAAGATTATGCCGGTTAAAAATAGTCAACCAGGTTTAAAGATCAATATTAGCATAAAATTATCCATAAAGAATATTTTTCAACAGGAATAAAATGATTTAAATGTGGTTAGCACAGTACCAAATAGTACCGAATTTTTAATAAAGTTAATTTTGTTGAAAATAAAATCTGATATAAAAATGGAATACAAAATGTTAACTTAAAATTGAAGATAGCAAAGTTTCGATATTCAATATTTGTTACAAGTTTCTAGATGTTTTAAGTAATTTTAACCAGGTTTTTCTGTTAAAATGGGGTTAAAAACTGTCATGAAGTTAGAAAAATAACTTTAAGTCCCAAGAAAAAGAAAAGACTTATTACTCAAAATAAGAATTTGTGGTAGAAGGAGCATTTTTAATTTAATAGAAATATGAATTATTTGTCACGGCAATAATTTTGAAATATGTAATACATAGGGTTGTCATCCATCAGAAATTATAAGAACTAAAACTTGACTTAGTCATTTAAATAAGCTACCCAGTTTAAAGCTTCTTAACCTGAATTTTCCGCTCACATGCTAAGATGCCAAAAATCGTAGTGTGGCCGAGGGAAAATAAGTTATTACGCATCCCAGAAGACCCATATATATTCATTGAGAAAAACTGTTGTGAAAGCAAAATTATAAACAAATTTTAAATATATATATTATTTTTCTTTTATATATATTTTATATTATTTTTCCGTGGTTTTCCTCTCCATGTAACGCAAATGCCGGTTTGATCCATCAATAAGTCCTCTACGAAGGCAAATTTCTCCCCATTACTGAACCAGGAGTTCCCTTGTCTTCTGGATTGGGTTCAAAATTACAAGGCTACGAAGTTTAACATTAGTAGTCGTAAACCCAAAAATTGGGTCGGCTGTTCAATGACTGTTATAAAATAAAATAGCAGGCTCAATAAGCCATAAAATAAATAAATGTATAAATTAAATTAAAATGGTATAGCCTTCCAGAAATACACTTACTCTTAACTTATTTCGTTTTTTAAATATGCATTTATTTGTGTTGCTAAATTGCGCATTAAGTTTAAATGTATATTCAAGGGGGGAAAAAACCCATTAAATAAAGTAGTTGCTGGTGTTTCAACACATGAGTATCTATCTGGTGATGAGAAGAGGAAAGAAGAGTAACATGCAATAAAATATGAAAAAGGGTGACACGTAGGAGATTGTGTGACACTTACTGCTGCCTCCGTAGGACTCCACTGGGGAAGGAGGAAATAAAACAAAGAGATAAAAAGGTTCAAATGCTAAAGTGCAGGAATTTCAGGCAAGCTATGCCACTTATTAGACTAGTTACTTGTTTTAAATACATTTGATGATCAGTTAATAATGATAGTAAATGGTGATAGAGCATGCAATGCATAGATGAAAAAGTTCATATTCTATTCATACACTAATAAGAATAAATCATTTTTCCAACACTAAAAGTAAAATAGAATCTACAAAATTAATTTTCCACAAAGCTTGTGATCATTCTCGTTGGAAAAAAAATGGTCTAGAAATTTCAGTGCAGTTTTTTTAAAACTATGTGCAAAAGAATAAATGCTAAGTGCAATAGCTGCACTTTTTTAAGGTTAGTACATTTTGTCTGGTTTATAAGGCATTTAAACATACTGAATGTTTAAAACAATAAGACAAAACAAAATAATCTTTTTAGGGAATATATATTTTGTACAAATGATTTTCCAATAAACATTTTTAGATCCTTTTTGAGAACTATAATTAGGAAATAAAATTATAAAGATAAATTTTGTTGGAAATGCAAAATTAAGACATTAGAACAAAATTTGAAATTAAATCAGCAAAGTGGCAAAAAAAATTTTCATGATTCAATATCATATCTAATTGTTTCAAATACATAATAACTGTTTTTAATACATATGTGTAAGTAAAAAAAAAGTTCCTAAACTTTTAGTACTTTTGATAATGAACAAATTTAGCAAAAACAAGCAAATCAAAACCCGTCTCTCATGTTGATATAAGAAATATGCAACACTCCTCTTTCTTTTTTGATTTAAACTTTTACTGTAGTAAACTAATTTCAGGACTAGATTTAATTATAAGATGTAACTTTAGATCATAAAAAATTTACTTTTAAATTCTTACATGAAAAGTCTCTCATAATATAAGAGAAGATATTGTGCTATGATATAAGGAATGTAGCTTAAAAAAAGCAGCTATCAGTGTACAAGATTGTTAGAGGGTTAATTAGGCTAGATCAATTTTTTAAAAAGTAAAAAGTAAAAAAAAAAAAAAATGTGCGCTCAATTCAACTATATACCAAAAATTTATTTAACTTTCCATAGAAAAATTAAAAGATATAATATGAGATTCTGAAAATAATAATTTAGAAATTTTTTTTTCATTTTTAAAAAAAATAGCATAGGCTAACTTCTAGTAGCGTAGATAGCTCTTAAAACATGTAGGCAAATATGTAGCAAGCTCACAGTTTCCATAAGATACTGAAAAATAATCCTTAAAAACGCTATAATATCTAAAATGCTCACAAAAAAATTAAGATAGATCTGTTATTTCATTCATGTATTTGTTAGGAACGAAACTCTGACAAGTGATAGGTTTAAAAGAAACATTATTAGTAATAACAATAAAAAAAAGCCTAAAAAATGAGTCAGCTACTTTTTCCAATATTTTTGATTACAAAATTTTTTATGAATGAATAGTAATTGCTATTAAAATATTAATATAATTAAATAGCTTTAACTTATATATGAATGGTAATTTGCAATGAGCTTTAAGAGTTTTAGATGTTTTTAAGAAAAGTGTTTAATTTACCTAATTAATTAATACTGCTTATTGCACAAAACTATGACTGTAAATAATTAGGGCAAACATAATTAGTATTCAAGATTAGAATAGATAACGCTTTTCTAAATTATTTACATCGGGAAAAAATGTTAAGACAATTTTTTACAAGCATTTATTGAATTAAATTTTGAATATTTATAAAACATAAGAAGCATTTTTTCTTTTAGGTGTTGCATTAAAAAAATAGACAAATTTCTTGTTCACAACATGAATGTGTTGTCCACAAAATTTTTTTTTAACCAATAACTTAATTTTTCATAACATATAATAGAAAAATTTCACAGAAAGAATGATTTACACACTATTTTACATTAAATTGACAAAGAACATAAATCGACACACTTAAGTATAACGAAATGTTCATATACAACCCAGTGGCAGGTTAAATAAAACAATTTTACACAATGAGAATTTGGTTCTTAAAGTTTTCTTGATTTATTATTTTCGTCATTTACTACATTAACCAGTTAATGCGCAGTGTCATATTTTGAGGATAGTTTCTTTTTTCAAGAACATTCATTGCGGTTGGACATTTTTTTCAGAATTATCATTTGTCTGTGTGAATTAAAAGATTCTTACCTCTATAATTAATGAATGATTTAGTTATTTGTGACTCAATCTAGAATTATAAAGAGGGGGATTTTTTGAAGTTATATATAAAGTCGGGATAAATTGGTTGAGTGAAAAAGTTGATGTTTCACCAATACACATGAGTTGTTAATCCCCATCATAGTTAATAAAAATAAGTGCTTGCATCTTTGTAATTAATTATAAACTCAACTTAAAAGACAAGGAAACACCAGCAAACATCAGACTTAAATGCTTAAAGAAATTAAGGGCAAAACATGTATTGGCTGAGGCCACACAAGTTCGTGACCATCGATGATGGAAATGTTGAGACTTGGAAATTTCCCAAGCTAACTGGTACACGTCAATCTAGATGAACTTTAAGCTATCACCATTGACGAAACTCAGCCTTTCACAATAACAATTCAGTGCATTAAACCCTGTGACATCACAATGTTTCCCAAGCTAACTGATATGCATCGCTCTGCAGTTGGGCAAACTTTAAGCTGTCTCCAATGATAGAAATCCAGTTCTCCATAATAATAGCTCAGTGCCTTAAACCCTACGCCATCAAATAAGCACACACTCATGTTATAATAATGAAAAATCACAGAATCTCAACAGTCAGTTTTAAAACAATGTAACTTCAACCCGAAAAAAACAAAACAAAAACAGTTGCTAGAAGATATTATATATGTCGGATGTGGCAGACACAAGACAATGAGCTAAATTTACTTTACCAGTATAGGTTTTAAGTTCCTGAAAAGTTCGACTTGTAGTATTTCATTAGAATGATATATGTAGCACTGAAAGTATATTTCTCCAAAAAATAAATTTGTATTTCAAGTAGCCATACCACCACTAAATATCAATTACTCTATTGCTTAACTTTGAAATGCTAATTTCATTCCAAATAATAAAACTATAATAAATTATTATTGAAAGATAAATAAAACTCTGCGACTGGGTTATATTGAGAAAACACAGCCTAAAAATAAAGAAAAGTATAGGAGTACAAAAAATACCTGGCTCAGTCCTGTAATCTGAAGGATGTAAAATATTATGGTTAACAAATTATTTTCAGGTACTATAACTAATTATATCAAACCTACGACTCATTAAATTATTAACTAAAATATGGTATTTATTAAAATACCATAAAAAGTTTAAATCATTAATTTATAAAAAAAAGTTTCATATGAATAGAAATTTGGAAATATCAAGAACATTTTTATACGAGTTCATAATTTAAACATTTTGCTAACAAAAATAAAATGAATATTCAATTTTTTTTCTTCCAATTAGCTAAGAAGAATTTTATAATCAAGCTACAACAAAATAAAAAAGAAAAATTAAAGGATGTAGACTAAAGAATTAAAAAATATAGACTAATGAAATAAAAAAAAAGTAGATTAAAGAATTAAAGAGTTTTTAGCTTTATATTAGAAAGATCAAGTTAAATGAATATGAAATTTAACACTGATTTAAAGAACATGTTATTTAGCACAGAACTTAAACAAGCACTATTATATTTTGATTAAAAACTATTATTCGTTTATAAGTAGTTTAAAAAAATTAAAGACTTATTTAAAAATTAGAATAGGGAATGAAGGACATATTTAAATATTAATATAGAAAATTAAAGACAGATTTACAAATTAATGAATTTTCAAAATATGGTTAAAAAGCATTAAATGTTTACAGTTTGATTTTTTTTTCATTGATAGGGTAATTTTGCTTTATAGCTTTAAAAAATCTTATTACACATCTAAGATTAAAAATCTAAAGTAACATTAAAGCAGAGAATGCTTATAATGAATCTAGCAAGCTTATTGATTTTAAAAACGATTAACATAGATAAAAAATAAACTTTAACAACTGCATATCTTGTATCATAAAAGTATTTAAAATTATACTAATAAAAAAATATTGAAGTGTGATAGAAGATGAATTATAATTAGTATAAACTTGAATTTTAGCTTCTTTAGGTCATATTAAATAATATAACAAATCAATTTCGCACAAACCTATATATTATTTCGCATCAAAGCTAAAATAAATTCGAAGTTGAATAATAATTAAGAAATTCTTTGATAGAATAAAGATTAATAACTTATTTTTTCCTAAGTTAAAATATTTTTTTACGTAATTAATAATTTATTATTCATAAAGGCGAGAACTAGATATAATAATATGACATCTGCCTCAATTTTATGATAAAGGATTGTGCTCACAGACTAACTTGGTTCAGATCATTTATAATTTTCTGTAGCAAGAATAATCTTTATTTAAGAAAATTATGTATTGAAGAGGATATATATTTACCTGTTTCGCCTGTAGTAGCAACAACAGGAGTACTTGGGGAGCCTCTTCCAATACCATTTACAGCAATAACATAGAATTCATACTCTGTATATGGGCTCAGGTCACGTACAGTATAAAACATTGTAGTTATACCACTTATTTCGCTATATTCTTGGTTAGCTTGTTTTGGTTTATATTGTATGACATAATAAATAATATTTTCTGAACCTATATCGTATGACCATGATAAACGAACAGACGTTGCAGTTACATCTGATATTCGAACATTTGTTGGAGGTCTTGGAAGTGCTGAAAGTAAATACAAAATACTTTTCAAAATAAAGAAACTATATTATTAATTAATGAATATATATTTTATTAAATGAAACACTTTAACATATTATAAATAAAGGTCTCAATGGAAAAAAGTTTAATTTTCTGAGTTCAAGAACATGAATTAGCCAGACAAATATATTTTCAGCTTGTCATTGAAAGAATTTAAATTATTAAATTAAATAAATACAATTGTAAGTATTCTTTGCTGAAATTGCACATAATTTATAAAGAAGACACTTGTCTTGTACTGATTTCATTTAAATCAGTAAGGGTAACATAAAAATTTACTTTTTTTATTAGTTTTTTGACCATTTAAATTTGGAGATAATATCCCATTGTAACAGTACAGTGCAATGAAACAAATTTTATAAATTAAAACAGACATTATGATTTTACTTTTATCATCACAATAAAATATTGCAAACAAAATATTTAAGAAAATATCTATTAAAAAAAAAAGAATTTAATTTTTAAGATACATTTTCCAATTTTAATTTTTTGTTTCTTTTTATCAATTTAACTTGGAATGACACTCATGAAAGTTTTATTAGCAAGTTTACATTGCTTAGTACTCCTGAAAATTTAAGTCTCATTTCAGAAATACTCTTCCCTCTTTGAAACCAAAATGTGAAAAAGTTTCAAACTTAGCCCCAAACTAAATAATAATGATGGTAATGATTAAAAAAAAAAAAAAAAAAAAAAGGCTTGAAAAAACTTTATTTATAACAGAAAAATTTCATAACTCAAGGTTCTTAAAAAAAGTAAATAAATGTTTTCTGAATAACTTAAAATTTTAAGGATACATAATTGCTACACAATACAACTATAAATAGGTTAGGATTCAACGTATTATTCATAGAAACATAAAGTAAAACTTATTTATTATTACAGTATGAAAAATCTTATTGCTATTCAAACTGTAATAAAGAAAATAGGAAAACAGCATGTTACTTTTCATATTGTTTCCTTATTTCCTGTCAAAACTGCTTAACGAAGAAGGGAGAGACAGGAATGGTGGAGAGACATTTGATTCATATTTAATGAGTGTTAGGATAGGAATTACAGTTGCTCTAGAAAAGGACAGCTCCATAACAGTAATGAATCAAGTATGTAAGAATTGTCAAGTATCTTAACTACAATTATACTAGTTTTTTAAATGTTGTGACTACAGACTACTTTCGAAATGTAGTACCAATTTCACTACAAAAGGAGAGGAACTTTGCTATAGAACTCATTTTTCACATATGTGCATAATGATCTTTAATAAAAATTAGCTTATGTAAAATATATTAAGAAATATTTATTCATGTTTACATGAGCCATGTTTCATGCTTACGTTATGTCATGTTCATAATCTAAAGAAATTTTTTTTTTGAATTTCTTCATTTAACCTTCAATCTTTTGTACCTTTCCTGATAGCGAGCATTTAATTTAGGAAAATGCAAAATCTTTGCAATTTCGTTAAGTGTTTAATGCCTTTTATTTTCCCTTAGAATTCTTGTTTTCCTTTAAAATAACATTAATGTTTCATGAGTTTAAAAGTCTGAGCAAATTAAAGTATCTATTATTCGTTGTGGTTAGTTTAAATAATAGTTATACGTAATTTTAAACTAGTAATTCTGGTTAACGCTACCACAGCCACAGGGTCACTTTCACTGTGTCTATTGACGGTCCCTCAGATTTGTACCCATAAAATTTGAGAAATTAGTTGCATTAGAACCTTGTTTCTTTACTAAACTAATTTTTGAACTAGTTGCCAGGAATTGCTATTGTTTTTTTTTTTTTGTATCGCACTACTCTTTTACTCTACTCGCACTACTCTTACTCTTGTCTCGCACTACTCTACTAAAACACCCCTTTTTTTAAAAAACTACAATAATTTTTTTCAAAAAAAGTAGCAGTACTAAAACTTAGAAATATTTTTTTAAAAAAGTTGAAATTTTTTTAAAAACTACAAGTAGTGAAGTGTGCTACTTAAAAAAGTAGCACACTTCACTACTTGTAGTGGGTTTCTTACGAGGACTGCTTAAACCAAAATGCTTTACAAGACAAGACTTAAAGTGAAAAAGCCTTCTTGAGATTATATTGCTGTCTTATTCAATTATTACTAAAGAAATAGTGCATTTGTTTTGTGGAAAGTGGCCGTTCAGAAACGATATTAGAATATTTTTGGATATTTTGGACTCCTCTCTCTTGTTAGTAAAAATAAGTAAATCGCAAATGCCTCTCCCATGCTTGCGTAAGAAAGTTGCATCACATCTCATCCTGTTTTGTTTTTTTTGCAACTTTTACTGTAGTAATAAAATTTTAGGATTAAATTCAAATAAATGGTGCACAAAACAAAATTTATGTTTCATTCATTTTATTCTTTTGTGTTTTCCTCCTGTGATTAAAATGTTTGCTTTTTGAAACTTCAAGAAAAAAATTTCCTTTCCACTTTTTCTTTTCCTGAACTTTATTTTTATTCCAAACATGAAATTTATTTCCAAAATTTTTATTTCAAGTTTTTTATCTGGCATTTCAAAAAAATAAATTGAAAACAATGTAACTTTAACCTCTTACGTAAGCATTACTCACACTACTCCTCTCCACTTATTTTATACATTTTCGAAAGTTTATGAGAGAAAATTACAGCAGCATGGTATTTCCAACATCCTTATAAATACAGTCGGCACTCAATATACAGATCTGTTAGGGTCTTAACTAAAATGGATGTTTAAATGTTAGGTCCTTATATTGTGAGCATACAAAAAGTTTAAAATATTTACTCTAATTGATAAATATTGCATTTAGTTTAACAAAGCCACGCATTTAAAAAAGCGTTATGTAACTGAATAAAAGTATGTTGTGTAATATATACAAGTGTTTTGTTTTAAAATACAAGAATTATTACAATAATACAAGTATTATTATGTTAATAAAATACAAATAGACTGTGTAATAAAAATGAGGTAAGTGAATAATAAAAATAGTAGTAAGAGAGGAAAGTGATAAAAAAAGAGAGGAATAGCAAATAAGAGGAAAAATATCATGGCTGGTAAAGAGAACTTTATACCGCGGAAGAAAATTTCCCTCGCAGATTCTCTTTTTTTTTTCATTACTAATTTAAAATTAAAAGTATAGAAAAAGTGAATTGAGACAAACCTAGAGTAAGCCACGAAGTTTCAAATACTGAAAAAAAAATTTTAAAATAGACAAATGAAAATAAATTATGAGATGATAATTGAGGATTATGCAACAGAAAAGTTCTTTTCTAATAATTTGCTTGCAGTTTAATATTTTGAAGTATTTTTTTTTTCAGTAATTGAAGCTTTGTGACAAACTCTAGGTTTACCTGAATTTACTTTTTCTTTCTTTTAAATTAGTAATGAAGAAAAAAAAGAGAATTCGGCATCCTCATAAGTAAGTGTGTGAATAATTGTCTCACCTTGTACGACAACCTGAGCAGTGGTTTCGAGGGTGCCAAGTTTAGAGGCAGCAATGCAAGTGTAGTTAGCAGAATCGGTTATATCAGTAAGCACCAGAACATTTCTTCCAATGGGAATAGTGTGATCAGGAGTGATATCAACGAGACCCTTTCTCCACTTCACAAATGGCATTGGGGAACCAACAGCTACACAAGTGATATTCAATGAACTTCCAGGCATCACTTCATAAAGATTTTCAGGACGAATAGAGAAGTAAGGTGGAACTCTTCTCACTGAAACAATTAAAACATGTTACATCAAAAGCATATGTTGAAAATTTTAAAACTAAAATTTCAATGCATATAATATAAACTTATTTTTTCATAAACTTTTTTTTAAGGGCAGGCACTGAACTTATCGTTCTTTACCATGGAAGGTGCCAGAAGTGTTGCTCATTTTGTATTGCCTGGTGAATGCCTTGTGACCAAAGTCACGAAGGTGAGCAACATTACCCATACCACACTGCCACAGATCCTCATTCATAGGGTGGGTCGCATTCACATATCAGAGGACAACACACAGAGAGAAAAATTAATGCCCTGAGGGGCATTCGAACCTGCAGCTATTGGCTTGCAGTCAGGCACGGTAACCACTCAGTCACCTGGCGTTTTTTTTTAAAATCAGAATTCAAAATATAGTTTTGATAATTCAAGGCGAGCAGGACCGGATCTAGCTCGAACTATTGAAAATTCCCATTCTTGAAATTGTTTAACATATAAACAGAAATAAAGCAATTATTAAATTGCAGTGTAATATTTAGCTACCCAATACACAACATCCTTCACAGTAACTTTTTTTATAGCTCCTACAATTGTTTTCTTACCTTTTGTGGCTCGTAAAAGAGATTAAAGCAATTTGCAACAATAATTTACTTAAGTATTTTGGTATTGGATAAATTAAATTTAAGACATTTGCTGGTAAAATGCTTTTTATGTCCAATCACAACTTAGTTTATCCTCCTTTTGAGATCCCACATTATTTTTTATTTACATAACTTTGTGAAAGGTTGTTGAGACATTCGGAACATCATTATTCTATTGCGTTTTCACAACACCAAGTAAATAAACTCTCAGTTTGTGAATAATTTCTACGAAGTTCAGTTCGTCTATCACCGTCACTTAAGATGTTTGTGTTTCAACATACTTAGTTTTTAACTATTGTTACAAGTATCATTACAGTTAACAAATAATATTATATGTGTAGTTATTCTTTCATGTATATGGAAGGCATTTTTTGGGAACTAAATTAACTTTTTCACTAAAATAGATTTATATGAAAAACTCAAACAATCCAAATTCTAATTAACTAGATTCTATTTGATAACCCTACATGAAAAAAAAAAGTAATATTTTTTGTACATTTCTCCCACCCCAACTTAATTAAACACACACACACACACAAAAAAAAAAACCATTTTATTCATCAATGGAAGTTCTACATAGTGTTTTAGCTTTAGCATAAAATTGGAAAAAATAAACAAAAAGTTTTAATGCAGTAAAATAAAAATTAGTTTGTATCTAGTAGCACAGGTTATCAAAATCGGCAAGTTGATAAAAATGAAAACAATAGTTAGAAAAACATGTTCTATCCAGTTTTTATTTTCTATATAAGCTACAAAATCTGTTCTTTTTCTTTTTATTATTATTTTTTAAAAATATTAGTATTAGTTCTTTAAAACGAAAATTAAGAAATTTCCATGGATTAAAATTAAAAGTTGTTTGAGATTTTCTCAAAAAGTTTAGATAGGTCTTGGGATAGAGTTCTTTGAGGACAATAAAATAAACAATACCATACCTCTGACAAACAGTGTGGCCATGACAGACAATGCTGAGCCAAGAGAATTTTCAGCCATGCATTCATAATTACCCTGGTCTTCCTCTTCAGCATCAGATATTTGTAAAGAATCTGGAAGAAATATATTATGTAATAAACAAATAATGTTGAAAGAAAATGTTAACTATTAAAGAAAGAAATAATGTTAAAGAGCAATTCCATCATCGTTTATGAATGCTCCATTTGCAAATTTTAAAAAGATATAATATCAGTTAAAAAAATTTGAGCAGATCAAATAATGTTTATGAAATAAGTCTTAGAGTCATTTTTACTTATTTCAATTTTTAAAAACCTTTTTTTGAAATTAAAAATTAAGTGTTATGGGTGTAATATATTGTGTTACATATGTAATTATCAGTTAAAAATTTTTTTAATGTCCAAAATTACTAAAGACTGGAGTGAGAATAAATGACACCAAAACTTTTTTCACAAAAATTATTAGAATTGTAAATTTTTTTTCCAGCTGAGTTGTATGCTTTTAAAGGCTGCAAATATGACATTCATAATTGGTAGAATTGCTCTAGAAAATAGAAGTTAACAGAAATGAATTTAGATGAATATTGAAGTCAAACATAAAAGTAAAAGGTTAACAAAAATAATGGTAAGATAAAATTAATGAAAAATCAATAAAGCAAGGGATTCAAAGCATATTCGTTTAAGATATCTAAGGGTATCATATTTTTTAATCACAAGATACAATATTTCAATTCAATTTTAAATGTGCATCTTAGACTGCATTATACTTAAATCAAAAGAAGGTTGTAAGAACTTATATCCTTGTACCAAAGAATATCAAGGTGCATCAAAGGTATCATTTTTTAAAAAAAAACCCTGTTAAGTGGTTTAAGAGGTATATCACCACTTTAAGAGGTATATCAAAGGGATCATTTAAAAAAAAAAAAAAAAAAAAAAAAAAAAAAAAAAAAACGACTTATACATCATTTCTATTCAATTTTAAATGGGTATCTTAGACTGCATTATGCTTAAATCAAAAGATGGTTGTAGGAACTTACATCCTTGTACCAAAGAATATTGAGTTATATCAAAGGTATAATTAAAAAAAAAAAAAAAAAACACTTATACATCATTTCAATTCAATTTTAAATGGGTATCTTAGACAGTTTAAAATAATAGATAGTTGTAAGAACTTACATCCTTGCACCAAAGAGTATCGAGGTATTGTCATATCCAAGGGTATCATGTTTTTTAACCACTTGATATTGGGTTCTGGATCACCCTCTGCTTGGCATGGGAGAAGAGCACTACGGCCCTTTTCAATGCCTTGCATATTGGGCTGCCGAACAAAAGTGGGAAATCCAGGCGGTAAAGCATTCTCTGCAATAAGAAAGTTGCATTAAGAGTTGTAAAAATAATTATTTTTAAAAAATCATTTTTGAAAGAAAAAATAATCATTTGAATACAAAAAATATTGAACAGTATAGATAAATATCTATCTATACCATAGGTGGGGAACCTGCGGCCTCCGAGAGGTTCTTGTGCGGCCCTTTGCCACCTAGTACAAAATGGTAGAGTTCGTTTCAAAAAACAACCATTGTACATCAACGCCATGACAGTTGCGCGAAAAATCCCGCCAAAGACTGAAAATTCCACAAATTCCTTTACTGAAAATTCCACAATGTTTATGTAATTTACATATCTAAAAGAAACGAATAATGTTCTATGTAATATTTATTTGAAAATAAATTAAAATTACAAAATACTATTTACAAAATTTGTTGGTTTCAGATCTCCCATTTGAGTGTCACACCTTGCTTTGGCTTCTCTGACTCGCATCTCTCAACGCTTCCCTGTTGCGATCTTCAGCAAACTGTAGTTAACAGTGCGTGCTTATAACAGTTAAACGGCTTATAACAGATGTTAAATATATTATTTGATATTCGTTTTTTTATCCATCATGTCAAATAGTAAGAGAAGAAAATTAGGTGACGAAAACAGAACATTTAATGTAGAATGGGAGTTAGATTTTTTCTTTACTGCTGAGAAAGATAAAATGATGTGTTTGTTGTGCAATACAGTTTTAAATACTTTAAAAAAAGCGAATGCAAATAAACACTATTTGACTCATAAAGAACATAAATATTTCGCTTTAGAAGGTGAATCACGAAAAGCTGCACTTCAAAAGTTGAAAAATGAGAAGCATCATCAGCAGGCATCTTTTAGTGCCTTTGTAAATCAAAATTCTGCTGCAGTTGCTGTTACGTATAAAATAGCACATATACTTGGAAAAAGGGGCAAACCATTTAGTGACATTGAAACAATTAAAGAATGTATTGTTGAAGCAGTGAGTATGTTAGATCCAAGAAATGTCGACAAATACAAACAATTACCTCTTTCAAGAAGAACTGTAACAGATCGACAGCACGAATTAGCGCAAAATGTAACAGAGCAACTTCATACAATTATACAAAATGAAGATGTTTATTTTTCAATTGCTTTAGATGAAAGCACTGATAAAACAGATTCGGCACAAGTTTTATATTTTATTCGTGCTATAACTAAAGATTTTCAATGTTACGAAGAACTACTTGCGTTGGGTACACTAACTGGAAGAACTCGCTGAGCCGATATTTTCGAAAACTTCAAAGAAGTATGTAATAAATTACAATTGAATGTCAGTAATTTAGTCAATGTCTGCACTGATGGCGCACCTTCCATGAGAGGCAAAAAAGAAGGATTCGTTGCTTTGTTAAAAAAGGAAAACTTAAACTTGAAAAAATTGATATCATTTCACTGCATTTTGCATCAGCAAAATCTTTGTGCAAAATCCACCATTTTGCAAGACACTCTGGATAGAACCATTGCCATTGTCAACTATATTCGCGTAAATGCAATGCGTCATCGTGAATTTTGGCAGATACTCTCTTAAGATGAGGAAACCTATAGTGTTGACCTACCATACTACTGCAAGATTCGCTGGCTATCAACAGTTCAGGTTTAGATAAAAGTTTTGTCTTCACGACGACAAATTTTAAACTTTTATCAAGAACAAGGAAAACAATGTGATCTATCAGATGAAGTATTTCTCAGAAACCTTGCATTTTTGTCTGATATGATGACAAAACAAAACAATTTAAATATTTGCCTGCAAGGTGAAACGAGGTATATTTATGAAATGTGGCAAAAGATCCAAGCGTTTAGAAAAAAATTATCATTTTTCAAAACATTGCTTTGTCGATTGGAAATATCTGCACAACACTTCCCGGAGCTAGCTAAAATGTTAAATGAGCAGAACTGTGAAAATAAAATATTCGATGAATATGTAGGTGTCTTGGATTGTTTAATAGAAGAGTATACTAAAAGATTTTCTGATTTTGACGAGCACACTCCTGCTACGAAACTGGCATTTGAACCACATTTAATAGATATATCCGAGGCTCCTGCAGAACTACAAATGGAGTTAATTGATTTAGGCGAGGATAGTATCATCAAATCCCTTTTTAACGCTAAAAAGGATCCCATAGAAATGTGGAAAAATGCTGTTGAATATCCATGCCTTCGAGAACACGCTCGCCGTTTACTTTCCTGCTTCGGAAGTACCTACTGTTGCGAGACAACATTTTCTCTCATGTCAAAAATAAAAACAAATTTAAGAACGCAAATTACAGATGCACATTTAGAGGATCAATTAAAGCTGTGTGTTACGAAGCTTGATCCAAATATACAATTACTGTCAAACAAAAAACAAAGCCTAAAAAGTCACTAACTTAGTGAATAAAAAAATAGTTTTTATTGTATTTTTTTATAATATTTTTATATTATTTTATATGTATATTATATTTAAAATTTTGTACTATTATATTTTATTTTTTCCATATAATGCAATAAATTGTTAAATCTACAGAAAAACTATAATAATTTCACAAAAGTCACTTTCTTAGGTCAATCAGCTTATGCGGCCTCTCTTATTGCTGCCTAATTTAAATGTGGCCTCTAATGGTAAAAAGGTTCCCCACCTCTGATCTATACTATTGCTAACATTTTATATTGATCACGTACATTCTAATTATGCTTTACAGATATCTAATTAGTGTTTTGTGTATAAACATTATCAGCAAAATGAAATTTTGCATTGACTGTAGTTCTCCATAAATCACACCAGCTTTGTGGGTCTAAACAATTTCTATAACTGTGCATGAACTATCAACTTATAACATTATTTTTTAATTATTAAAATAATTATTAAATCTATGTGGTTAAAATTTCAAAAGCTTAGCAAACAAAAATTGATTAATTTGTTTATTATTAGTTCTAATGCAGAAGTTCAGGGCTGGGTTAGCCTGATTGGTAGGGCATTGGGCGCATGTTCAAAAGGTCGTGAGTTTGTTCCCAGTCGGCCGAAAACTGCTGCATGGTAAATGATGACTGGTGTACATTAAATCTGTTAGG
This sequence comes from Parasteatoda lunata, assembly GCA_949128135.1. NCBI lineage: Eukaryota > Metazoa > Arthropoda > Arachnida > Araneae > Theridiidae > Parasteatoda > Parasteatoda lunata. The sequence continues at coordinate 19,940,793 of OX421977.1, read as the reverse complement.
TCACAAAGTCCTCCTTGTTCCTATAACAAATTATACCAGTGGGGGTACTGAAATGGAGATTGATCATTCTCTCAGGTCAAAATTACGATCATTGGATGAATGAATGGGTTCACCCTATAAACAGGCTGTGACGTAAGTGTGTGGCGGAAACCAAATTCTTGCGCACTCCGTTTGCCTTTATGGCATACGGTCACAACATTTAAAATTAAGTATATACAGTTGAAGAAAAAAGTTTAAAATAAAGCCTTGTTTAAGATTAAAGCACAAAAACGGAGGCTTTTTGTATTTTCCTTGCCAAAAGAACTTCGAAAAACACCCTTAAATAAGTAAGTAAATTCTTTAACTTTTAATGAACACATACAGATTCGCTGAGAAATTCTAAATGTTTTTCTTAGATTAAACAGCCTTCCATAATAAAAATAACCATTTTTTGAAATTAAAAGTCTACAAAATTAAAGACATTTGTAAAAAAACTTTTTTAATGGCTAACATTCTTTTACTACTTACCCGGTAGCACAATGAGGTCAGCCAATGCTCTTACAGGTTCCCCAACACCATTTTCAGCAACGCATTCATAGGTGGCGTCATCTCTGCCAGCTCTGACAGGTTCAATTCTAAGCACTGAGCCATTGGGCATATCTATAGCTGCATATCGTTGGGTTGTTACTCTCTTGCCATTTTTTCGCCATTCAATTTGAGGATTTGGGTTTCCAATGGCAGTGCACACAAACACTGCAATGCCACCACTGGCAACAGTCTGGTCTTGAGGAAATGTTTCTATGCGAGGCGGATCTGCAAATTTAGACATTATTAACTTTATGTCATGATAAAAATTAAAGGCAACAATACGTATAATATAATTTAATATAAAAATTTATTTCAAACCATGATAATAGGTAATTTCGGTGTTTAACATCTACATATAATTATAGTACAATAAATGTGGCACTCAGATCTTAATCTATGAATTTTGAGATGTCATATGATCAAGAGGATGCCATACCACGAGATAAACTTTTCATCCCAAATTCTTTTCCCCCCTTATTACTAATTTAAGAGGAAAAAAAAAGTGAGTTCAAGCAAACCTAGAGTAAGCCATGAAGTTTCAATTGCAGAATTTTTTTTTTTTTAAATATCAAAAAAGCAGCTTGAAACTTTTTATTAGATACATTTAAAATTGGTCCCGCAGTGGACTGATCGATAAGATCCCAGCAGATCACCGAAGTCAAGCATCACTGGCTGCGGTCAGTGCGAGGGTGGGTGTTCACTTTGATCAGTCTGCGATGGGACCGTGCGGTATTGGTCCTCGTTAAACTCTTTTACCGCAAAGTACTCGACTTCGCGTGCAGGTCGTCGGGCTACCGAAGCGGGGGTGCCATCCCCTCTGCAGAGGATCAAAATTGTGATGGCATGTCTTCGGATCAGCCTCAGGGATGCTTCCCAAATCGTCGTAATATGACTGCAGCAATGACTGTAGCAAACAAATCATGGGAAGAGAACTTCTCCTTTGAGTAATCCTAAGTTATTTTCTCAGAATTTTTGGGATATTTTAAAAATTTCTTTTCAGTGTTTAAAACTTCATGGCTTACTTTAGGTTTGTCTGAACTTGTTTATTCTATACTATAAATTTTAAATTAGCTATAGAAGTGAAAAAGAATTAGCGACAAAATTTTTTCCCATGGTATGGGCTCTTAAGAATAAATTCATTTTCCATTCGGAGAATTTTATAAGTAATATGGGATTTTCGGCATATCTTAATTCTTTGGTATTCCAGCATATGAAAAATTAGTTTTGATAACATTACAGTAGTGGTTCCCAAAAGGTGTTCCACGGAACCCTTGGGTTCTGTAGAACAGCTTTTTACCACAATCACATCACAGGGGCTTCGAAAAGACTACTTTTAAATCAATAATGCGTTTTGAAACCTGTAGTTATATTTATATCCAATTAACAATCAACTATTTATTTAGTGCTTCGGTTATTTTAATAAGATAAATATGAAATATCTGTGAAGTTAAAAAAATGTGAAATGGAATAAGTATGAGATGCTCGATAAATGTGTAACGAGGGAAAAAATATTCCACCCAATAATTTAATGTTTAATTTAAATATTTTCAAAATAATTAGTTCTGTTATATTGGTTATGTGTTCAGGATTTATAATAAATTTTGGAGTACCGGCTAAAAAAGACCGGAACCACTACATTACAAAAAAGCAGGAGTTTATTTTCATACATTCATCTCAAAATTCGTAGTCCTTTGCTGAGCATCTCAGATGAGTAATTAAAAAAATTAAAGTGAAAAATGTGCTAATACAAACAATTACTAATCATTAGGAAAATTGAATTACCAAAGCATTAGATCAATTGTTCTATATTATGAGAAAATTGAAAAATAACTAATATTTACAGAAAAATGACTTTTCTGCTAATAATTTAAAAATAAAACATTTTTTAAAAATAATAATATTTACAAAATATTTCATAATATATATGTTTTCACATAATTAAAATGGTGGCATGGTAACCCAACATGACATTTTTATATGCTAATATTTTGAAATAAAATACATTTATTCATTTGCATGAGCAACTGATTGAAAGATAAAACCGTAAAAGGATACATGTGAAAAAGCAATAAGATTTAGAGTTAAATAAAGCTATCTTATAAATCGATTTAAGATAAAAAATGAACTAATTTTTTAATCACTTGTTTACACATAGCTAAAGTGAAAAAGACAAAAAATTTGAAAGTAGAATGCTACATTCATTCTAAATTTTACAAAGTAAAAAATTTTACTATTAAATTTTAAACATTTAAATTTTTTTTTAATCAAACAATAATAAAAAATATTACGCAGTGATAAAAAAAAAACACGCTTCTAGGGTTTAAAAGTACAAACAAGTCAAATTAAATGAATCCACAAATAATATTCAACAAAAATGTTAAATTTAAATTTTTTTTAAAGGAAATGTTAGCTGCAAAGAAAAAAAAAATACTTTTCAGAAAAAAATCCCACCATATTCTATTTTACTTTTCTTTTATATTTATGTTTAGTTCTAAAAGGAGTTATGTTATAGAAGAAAATAGTCCCATATATAATTTTAAATTTTTGATAAAAGAAACATATTTTAAGAATTATTACAGAATATATTTACAAACAGAAAATTGACATTTTTAAGTTAATCTATAATTTTAAGCATTCAATGAAGAGTCATACATATTTATGAATACACAACAAAAATGTATTTTCATTGAGTGAAAAATAAAATTTTGAGAATTGACTCAAGTAAACTAGATACTAAATCACCCCTTTGTAAATATGTAGACAAAACTCAACCAAAGGTTTATAATAACATCATATTAAAAATACAATTATTTAAAAACCCTTGTGAAAATTACCCTAAAAAACGAACAATTACAGTCGAAAAATAATGGAGTAGTCGCGAATAAAGCACATCAAAGTGATTACTCAAATTCTAAATATCATATTAAAAAAAAAAAAAAAAAAATCGCAATTTTAAAAACTATGCTGAAACCGTCGAAAAATTAAGTTGATTTACGACGAAATCATCGCGAATTGAGTACGTCAAAAAATTATTACTCAAATTTGATATTCACGTGCCGTAATATCATTGTATTAAAAATGTGGGAGTTTAAAAGTTCACGTGAAAGAAGAAAAATGGTCAAAAATTCAGACAATCAGAAGTTACTAGCAATTTTTGTTATTGCTTGTTTCTGTAACTAGCACTTTTTTTTTTTAAACTAGCAATTTGCTACTTGCTAGTCGACGAAATCGTGTCCTGGGTACATTATAGCAAATTTATTATAAAATTCTTTTTTTAACTCATTAGGATGAGGCAGGCATAGAAGAAATAAAAAAAAGTTTACCTGAAAAATATGTAAATATAATAAAAACATATGTAATAAGTGTAAAATATCAGGATAGTGTGACATTTATAACAAGGATAGTGTTCAGGAGGTTTTGTATTGTATGTTACCATCATTGTATTAAATCCAACATTCAATTCAATCAATGTATTTCTTAGTCGGCAATGAGTGAAAAATATCAGGATAGTGTGCCATTTATAACAAGAACAGTGTAAAAGAGGTTTTGAATTGTATATATTGCTGTCAATGTGGGAAATCCACTATTCTACAGAGCCATTGTATTTCTTAATCATTTCATGAAATGATAAATATTTCACACATTGCTTAGGCATTCTATAATAAATGACTGATGAATTAAGTATGAAACGATACAAGTATGTATGAAAAGTATGAAACGATACATGCTTTGCACATTGCCTAGTCATAGAATAGAATGAAAAACCTACAGGCATTCTATACAATGACAAGGCAAAGTACAGAGAACGGGTATTTATGACTAAACTATTACTGCCATCTATCAAATGATACTATTTGCAAACAGTCACCGTCTTATATAGAGATGAATGAAAGACAGTGTGAAAGGTCCAAATCTGATCCTGATAACGAAAAATCCGATAATGGAACAACTTTTAAAAACGGCTATGAGAATGTTTTCTAGTAACTTCCCTTTACACTAGTTCCAGGCTTAGGATCAGCAATTGTATCAGTTTCGATTATAGCACATTAAAATTGGCGTGTTTAAAAATTAAATTTTTAAAAAATTTTATTAGAAACCTGTTTCTTTATTTGAAACTACTTGCCACCCACACTGAAACCAGGGTTGCCACTCAAATCTGGAAAAAAAATTCCCTGTGTTTTCCCTGTACATATTATACCCAATATATTAAGAAGAAACAACAATTAATGTGCTCTTGTGTGAGCTATATTGGGCTAACTATATTTATTAGTTTTAATTGCTGGAAAAACAGCAGAACATACTTAAATAATGCTATAGTATATTAAATACAGTTTAGTATATCTTAAATACCATTGCTAAATATCCCATAGAGTATGCTTTGAGTGGTCACTATTTTTTAAATGACAAAAATAAGAAACAAAATTCCCTGTATTTTCCCTGTTTATAAAGAAAAAATCAAAATTCCCTGCATTTTCCCTGTTATCTTAGGTGATTTTTAAATTCCCTGTATTTTTCAGGTTTTCCCTGTTCTCCCTGTGGAGTGGCAACCCTGGAAACTGGGAGGAAAGAACTTTCTCTTCAAGGTCACTGAGGGATAAAAGAAACAATTTTTTCGACTCTTTTTAGACATTCTGAAAAAATGAATCTTAAGAACACGGTTTTGCCTAACTTTCCCCTATATAGTAATTCTCATATTTCATATATAATATAAAAGCTCCATACTTTCAAAAAATGACTCGGTTTTTGTGCAGAATACGAGTATTTCACACATTGATGATAACATACATAATTAGATGCACATAAGGGATTTTGAAAAGTAGTAGTGAAAATGCCATGGATGCACATAAAACAAAACATTATAAGCAAGCTTTATTTGTAGCAAAATTTCAAAAGCTTGAATTAAAATATGTGTACATAGATTTGATGATGAATATTTTCCAAAAAGTGAATGGGATAAATCATAAAAAGGTAGAATAAGAAGAAGGCACGAATGCAACATTCTACTTTTCGAAATGCATATTAAGTGAAATAATTTTTGTTAAATGCATTAAGTGAATGTTAAGTGATTGAGTTCAGTGCAGAGTCTGAATGTTAAGCAAATGATTTAAAATTATGTGCCCTAATCACTGAACCCACTTACTTGTTAAATATTTGACGTACTCTCTCTGAGAGAAATCTGAAAACAACACTGATAATTAATGAAACAGGAATACTATACACAGTCAACATAGTAAGGTGAGGTGACACTTATACAAAGGTATGACAAAAAAAATAAAAAAATCATTTGACCAAATTTTGCTTCATTGCTACCGTTTGAACTTTCATATGAAATTTTTTAAAAATGAGTGTAACATGGAAGTGAGACACACTAATCGGTGGGTTACAATCCTGATTGTCTTAGTTATTCTGATAAAATATATCAATCAATTAAATAATAATTACCACATAACTCTTTATAAAAGTTTTAACTTGAATTTTAAAACACTCTTGTTACTTAAAATGACATTTAAAAAAACAAATAGATATTTCCTGTTCATAAATATTGTTACAATGTAAATTCAAATAGTTGCAATTGGAATTATGGCTTAGACGAACCATAATAAATTAAAGTCTACTTCTTTTGGAAAAAAATACTTTGTTTCAATTATTAAAAATGTAGTTTCTCATACAATTACCTAAACTGGTACTTTACATAATTATGGCGGTATTTACGGCGGCTTTATGACGCCATTTGGCTGAATGGTAGCCTTCGCGCTTCCGTGCAACAGGTTCAGGGTTCGATCCATGGACCAGGCATGGTTAACTCAATCTTTTATCCCTTCAGTCAGTCGGTAAAATAAGTACTAAGCATGCTTAGAGACTAGAAACTGGCTCGCTAAGCAAAAACCCAAAATTCGGTCGACCCTCCAACCGGAACATCTGCTCCTGCACTCCAGAGCCCACGGTCAGGAGTGCACGGTGGAATGGGCACAGTAGGCCTAAGCCCTCTGTGGGCAGTCGCACCACTAAGTTTATTAATACTCTATAATGATACTAATCACTAAAGAGATAATTCATCTTATTTCAACGTTTCTAAGGTAAGTATTGCTGCTAAGGGTAAAATATTAACAAATTCTTTGCAAACCCTAGATTGTTTTAACTACATCATCATTATCTGTAGAGTTAATGAAAAATTAAATTATTCTATGAGTGGCATAAGAAGAACATAGGCAGAAAAGGATTAAGTATTTATAAAAAACAACACCGCACTATTACAATGCACAACACTCAACTAATACAATCTGCTTTTCTGCAAATTGGAAGCTTTGTTGTTGTCCCAAATTCAGCTAAGCATAATATAAATGTCCCCCCCCCACCAAAAAAAAAAAAAAAAACAACGACAAAAAAACAATAAATTTGTACTTAATTCTTTGTAAATTTAATTCTGAGAAATAAGAATTTGCATCGATTAATTGATTCATTTTTCAAGAAGTAATTTCTCTCAGGGTTTCAATCGTTTCCGAGAGATCAATTTAGTCCAATTTGATTTTGCAATATTATCGAGATTGGTATGGGTTTATGGTTTACAAGGGTTGTTTGTTTTGCATCTTCTTTAAAATGAAAAATACCAGCCCAAATCATTTAAAACTGAACTTTTCTTTAGGTCTAAGTTAATCAAAATAACCACATTTTTTTTTTTTTATTAAAGAAAACATGAAATTACTGTTTTACTACATGTTTTAGTTTTAAATTATTTTTAATAAAACTAAATTTTTTTTCTTCCCTTTAGCAAGATTCTGAATTTAATTCCAACTTAGCAATGAAAAAAAAATTATAATAGAATTTTCATAACATAAGAAAGTACAAAGTATAATTTAAAGTACAACATATATAATTTGAAAACAGAAAAATTTAATACCAGAAAAATCTGATACAATTTTTTTTCACTGAAAATAATCTACATCCATTCTATAAAAACTAGATTTTATAGTTCTAAACTATTTTTTATGAAACCTTCAAATTAATAACAATTCCCTTCAACTTATAGTATAAGTTTTACGATGAAAACTGAAATTAGTAAAGTTATGAATTAATGTTCTGCATTTACAGGTCTTTTGGATTCTATAAAACAATGCAGATGATACATAGACAATTCGAATATTTTAAAATTATTAAGTGATAAGTCAGCACTCGCATTATCTCTAAAATTGAATTTTATCATAAAATTGAAAATTAATTGGATTTATTATCAACTAATCACTAAATTAATTGAAATGTTTTACTCAATTGAATCTGAAGAACTTCTGAAAACATCTCAATGACATTAATTTTCGGAAATATACAAATTTGTCATTTTTTTTTTTTCAATTCAGTTTCATTGAATTTTTAAAAAATCTACAGTTTTTAGCAACCACGTTTTTACGTGCAAAACTTACAGTTAAAAAAAAAAATCTTTTTGGTGAATGCCCATAGTTATTAACTATAACTTTTCATGACTTCTGATGTTTTGAATTTTTGTTTTTATCCAAAATTTTTGCCTAACAAAAAATCAAAAATTAATTTCCCATAAGAGATGATACTCCACCAGTTTCATCAATAGATTTCTGAATAGTAAAATAAAAAGATTTGAACAAAATTATAGAAAACAAAGAATAACTCTTTAATTGCTCCGAATTTGAGAAGAATAACTTTGACTCCTTTATAAAAACAAATGCGGTATAGAGCAAGGATAAAAGTCTCATCTTTAGCAAAAGGCATACAACAAAACAGTCTTAAAGCATGATTTGCTGTAAATATGTTTAAAAATTTTAACGATAGAAAAAAAAAAAAAAACTAATATAGAAGCCAAATGTAGCTAGAAAAATATTCAGTCAAATAATTTTTTTAAAGCAATAGCACTTAAAAAATTATACATAATGTAATACTTACTGTTACTAAGAAAAATATTCTTAAATATATAATACAGAAAAATTACAATGTAGTTCTTTTTTTTTTTTTAATTAAAAAAGTAATAAAAGAGCATAGAAATCTATTTTAGCAAAAGTTTTGCCAATAATTTTGCAATAAATGAAGAAATGATTGCGAGAAATAAGATTAACATTTATTTTCCCTTATGTTATGTTAGTAAAAAGTTATAATTTTAAGTACTATTTTGAATAATGTGACATATAAAATAAATTAGCTTAAAAAGCGACTAATTTTTAAAAAATAAAATCATAAAAAAACGTTTACTCGGAACATTAAAAAAAAGAGAAAAGTATAGATGATACAAACGAAAGAATGCATAAGCTGGTGAAAAAAACAAACAAACAAATAAAAAAAAAGTCTCAAACACATTGTTTTTAAACAGACAAATTCGATATCGCAAAACTGTCAGAAATGTCAACAGCGATATATCGATATCGCGTACGAGATGAGCGCCCACTTGTGCTGAAAGGGGGTGATCGATATCCGATATTCGATCGGAAAAGTTAGTTGTCAAGAATTATTCCTGCGGGCTTTCTAAAAGGAAAGTTAAATTTGAAGATACAAAGTTGCAAAATGAAGAGCGAAGTTAATTCGTAAGATCTAATCTATTTTCAATAAAAAAAAAATGTATTTCTTTTAAATTGGCAGGCGGAATTACAAATTTATTGGGACATGTTTATTAAAGTATGTTTTCGATTGAAATTAATGTAGAGAAACGCAATTAAAATAATGTAAAACTAATGTAATGTTTAGGTAATAGCATTGTGGAGCTGTATCTGAAAAAGTTAAATTTAAAGATACAAAATAGCAAAACGATGAGTCATGGTAATTCGTGAGATCTAACCTATTTTCAATAAAAGATGTATTTCTTTCAGTTTGACAGGTGGAACAACGCATTTTTTTGGGTGTATATTTTGAAAGGTATAAAGTTGAAATTAATGTAAATAATGTTCAGCCATTGCATAAACAAACTAGGTCCGGAGGGGCCAGGGTACGATTCTTTAATTCGCTGCATCAAAACAATATACCAAGAAAATAAAATAGATCTACGCCGATCTATTCTATGTTTTTAATAAATAACTGATAGTCTTAGATCTAGCTTACGGGTCAAAAAAGATTTACTTCACATACATCCTTGCCATGTTGGATTTTAGACTACATTTTTGATTTGCGTTTTCTTGATTTTTTTCCTTTTTGTATTTAAGCTTTTGATGATAGAGTAGTTTTCGAAAGCTTAATAATTCTTAAAAAAATTCAATTTTATTATAGTTTTAAATAATGAAAACCAATTTGTATGATGATTAATAGATATTCTTTTAACGTTAATTGCACAAAAACAAAGATATTTTATTTTATTTTATAACAGTCGTTGAACAGCCGACGTAATTTTCGTTTTACGACAACTAAGGTTTAACTCCGCAGCCTTGTAATTTCGAACCCAATCCATTACACAAGAGAACTCCAGGATCAAATATTGGGAGAAATTTGCTTTTGTCGAGAGTTTTTAACTAACCCACTTTTGCGTTACGCGGTGAGGAAAACCACGAAAACATCCCACCCTGATGGCAAGCAGACTCTAATCCATGACTCGTCTACCACTCAATATATTTTACGTCATCTCTGTGGTAGGCGCGAGCCGTGTGCGTAATTCGTATCGATCAGCATCGCTGGGGTTCGAAAGCGGTTCTCCTCATTGGAAGGCGAACGCTCTATCGCTTGAGCTACCACGTCTCAAAAGAAAGATATTTATCAAAAATCTAAAAGTAGACAACTGTATGCAATTTAATTTCCTATTAAAAACTGCTGATTGCAGAGTTGTATTGGAATAATTTTACAAAAAAAAAAAAAAAAAAAAAAAAAAAAGTAAACAAAAAAATAAAATGTATATAAAATACCACACGCCCCATACCTCAGATTCTGATTGGGCGCAGGCCTTGTACTTTACATGCATCGAAAGATACTAGAGTAAATATCCACTATTAGTTCATTTGTGAAAATTAAATAAAGAGAACTAAAAGAATATTAAAAATTTATCGCATTCGAAATGAGAGATGCCTCTTAAGGTTGTTTTTCGAAGGCTCCATTGTCATAGGAAAATGATGCTTCTTTACGAATAATATGCTATTTCATAACTGTCGTTAATTTGCAACTGAAACAGTTACTCATGACTGCTAGGTAAAGTTTAGCCTACTGGAAGCCAGCGCCCTCTATGCTTATTCGAAAAATGTCGCAAAACGTCAACATGGAGCAAAGCCACAGTTTTGTGAAAATGAAAAGCGTTTGTGGCCTAATTTTTTAATATTTAAAAACTTACTCCACTGTTGCATTATCTGGGCTCAAAATAATGTGCAGAGACTGAGAATAAGGCAGTGATTTTGATAATTTTCATAGAGGAGGAAAAATATCGCCAAATTGTCAACATTTAAAAAAGATTAATAACTTTTAGAATATTTAAATAATTTGTCCGTTCTAAAGCTCAGAAAATTCTTCACGACAAGATGGAATAGATAGTTTACAATTATAGCTTTGCTTCAATTAAATGGCACCTGAACTTATTACATTAAATAATGCAATATAACAAATATTGATAATACTTATAACTAATAAGTAATTTAACAACGATTCTTTGAGCTGGTGCACGAGTACTACCAAATGCGAAATGAGTAGAAATTGAAAATATCAATGTCCGCTCAAAACAAATAACCACGGTTTTCTGCGAATTCAGAACTGTCAGAGAAATGCGAGACGACAATTCCTGGTTCACCGCCATAATATATGACAGCGCACAGAATGCTTTTCAACAGCGCGTTCCACGACTTAAATTGCGAAAATGTAAGTTATGACGTTCCACTGACGGCGGAACTCGCTGTAGGAGCACTCTATCTCAGTCAAATATTTTCAAATTTTATTGCACCGTAATGCAAGAAATAACAATGATACGTTAAATTGTTCCCGACGAGGTTCGGAAAGTTTGGGTTTAACAGAGAACGCGCTCTATTTGTACTGGAAATACAGGGCGAAATATATTAAAAAAACGTTTCTAGTTGTGAAATTGAATTTTCTCTCAACCAAGCAAAAAAGTGACACTTTGCGCATATGTATTTCGTATTAAAATATTGTAACCTACGAAAGATTATTTTCAAGCGACTTCAGATTGTAAAAGCAATAAGCTGAAAAAAAAAAGGTAATATTAGCGATTGTTAAGCCAGTCAAGAGTAAATTAAAGAAAGAAAATTCCAATAACATTTAAACCGCATAGGATATATATATAAAAAAAGACATATGAGCAGGTTTTAAGTAAAAAGCAATTTTAGGTGTATTTAAGTATCAAAAAGCTAAAGAACGCCGAAATAAAAATAAAAAAAATATTAAAAGAACCAGAAATTTTTTTTCTAGACAGACTTATTCATAACATAAATATTTTTAAAAATTTTTTTTTTTTATAAAACAAGAACAATTTAAAAATATTGATAAGATTTATCTGGCATTGATGTAAATTTTTCATCGGTCAAAAAAGTTTTGATTTTGCATTTTTAGTGTAATATATAGTGATAAAGATTATTTTATGTTTCTTAAGATTCAAAATATGGTGTTTAAGACTCAAATAATTTTACTCCAGTTTAATTTCATGAAAAATTAGGCATAATATGTTTTAATTTCAATAACAATCATTTATTTTATAACCGTCGTTAAAAAGCCGACCCAAGTTTGGGTTTTCGACCACAAATGTTCAACCCCACAGCTTTGTAATTTTGCACCCAATCTAGAAGACAAGGGAACTCCTGGATCAAGTATTGGGATAAATTTGCCTTCGTGGAGGACTTTTAGATAGAACTAGCCCGTATGGAGAGGAAAACTTACGAAAACATTCAATGGTTAGTCTGACGGCAAGGGGATTCTAACCCATGATCCGTCTACCACTGAAGATATTTTACGTCAGCACTGTGAACCGTGTGCGGAATTCGTATCGACTAGCTATCGCTGGGATTCGAACCCAGTTCGTCATTGGAAGGTGAACGCTCTATCCCTTTAGCCACTATGGCTCTACATCAATTATAACAAAATTCAACCTTCATCATCATCAGTTGTAGTGAAATAAGTTAGACGTATATATATAAAATACATAATTAAAACGCGCCGCAATATTTAATAATAAATATATTAATCAATAATTTAACACAAATTAAATAATTTTATAAGATGGGAAGTATTTATTATTATTAGCGTCCTTATTGGCTCTTTGCAATTACTCCTGGATGATAAATTTATCAGAAGTTGCTTAAATTCATATTTGCTCTTTCAATATCAATTAAAAACAAAATTTAACCTTTTCAGTAATTTTAAATAGTAAAGCAGGTTTTACGCAGAAAATAAACTTAAAACTTACATTATCTTGTTTGGACAAATTACATAAATCGCAAACAGGTAAATGAAATAAAGTGAATCACAGATAAATAACTGCAGCACATTCTACAATTTTTAAGATTATAAGAATTCACAGCATCAACAATATCCATAATTTTTGACGGTGGTCCCAGATTGGCTGTTCGCAGTAGTGGATGCATTAAAAATGGCCAAACATTCCAAGCGCAGTTCCATTTGGCGATAGATGGGATATAATATTGTGGCAAAGGCAAAAGACATGAATAATGAAACATGTGTACTTACCATCGGTAGAATCGCATGCGACATAGGCACTAGAGATGAGCGCAGCAGTAGTTATTAAATGAAACCACAAGGGATCCATCTCGGATTAGATGTGCTTAGGCAATCGAACCTAGGGGTCAGAACAAGAAAGAATAGAATGTTATTGCTCCTTCCGAAGTTAGAACACTTGATAAATTAATTCAATGCATTTGATGCTGCTGACCGTGCAAAAGGAGTTGGAATGTTTGTTATGGAGAAATTTAGAGGTGAATAATTAAAAGACGCCAGCCAACTTCACTGATTAATGTCAAGGGATTTTGGTATAAGTTTGTTACACTGAAGGCTAATAATGATCAGAGTCGTAGTGAATAACGAATTACTTGAACAAGTATGCGTAATATTATAAATATTATCAAACTAGTAATACTTAACTAGTATTCATAATGTAAAACGAATAAATAGCAGAAAACATATAGATATATAAAAATAGCAAAAAACAATTGCTTTAAAAATGGAATCTTTTAAAAAATGTATATTTAAGATTGAGAACAAGGGTAATTAAATTGCGGGCATTTAATTTTATCTTAGGATAATTATTCTTTATTTTGAAATGTCTCTCGTAAAGGAATGCGTCTTGAAGAGAACCTTTACATTTATTCCATCAAGTTCTTATTGTACTACTTCTCTCTCTCTCTCTCTCTCTTTATATATATATATATATATATATATATATATATATATATATATATATATATATATATATATATATATACACACACACACACACAGAAAAGGTGCGTCATTAAAATACCAAAAGGTTTTATTTATGTATAATTATTTGAACTTGTTTTCACGTTGGTTAATATTAAATAACCATAACTTTGATCACGTTGGTTTAGTTTCTGCGTTATTTCTGAACAACACAAAGTTAATTCTTTCTTAATTTGGATAGTGTCTTTCTAACCCGTGACGTCACGTTATTGCAATCGACATAATTAAACATTATGCCCATTTTCGGAATACGAATGATTTTTAAAAATAATTTGTAAATTCTGCAAAAATCGAATAATTACCTAGTTGTATTTATTTTATTTTTAATAGCCGAATTGTGATATATGCTTCACCTCTTCGCCTTTCAGTTTTTAGCTATTTTGTTTTTAAGCAGGAGTATTTTAAACTTTTATTTATTTCCAATCTAGGTTTTTTTTCTTCAGAATAAGACATCAGTGCCCTTAAAGTAAACATTCTTTAAAGTAAAAATCCTTAAAGAAGATTTAAAATTTTTTTTTCTCCCTTATAGTGGGCTGATTTTTATTCGATTAGAATTGGAGATGCTTTCTTATAACTAAAAAACAAAATTCAATCTTATTTTATCTGGCTAATTAACGATCCCCCCCCCAAACTGTGCTTTTAAAACTATATAACCTGTGGGACATTTTCATTTGGTTCACGTAGCTATTAGTCTTTTGGCACATTAATAATAATAAAAATAATAATAAAAAATAAAATAATACTTAAAAAAAAAAAAAAAAAAAAAAAAAAAAAACTGGGATTTGTCTTATTTAATGACACCTTAATGTGCCTTATAAATGCCAAAAAAATGAATACAAATGAAGATAGGCTATGTTTAGTGTTAAGTAAGAATAAAGCTAAATAACTAAAAATGTCACAAAAATCGACACGTTTTAGTTTCGGTTTTATAAATAAGAATCTTCCTCAGTGCATAAACACAGAATATTACACAATACCGAATGGTCAGATTATTGAACTTATTGAAACGCAGAATCTTCACATGCCACAGAAACCACAGTGTTTAGAATTCACGTTGTTCATCTTTATCCATAAAAATAAGCTTTGTAAAGAATTAAATGTCAATTATTTTTTTTATAAATGTCATTCCAAGGAGGAATCGAAATTTATGTGGTTCCCTTTCATAAACTAAGATTCTCAGATAATATTTTAAGATTCTATATTTTACTTTACTTATTATTTCACTTTCATGAAGAATTTGTAAATAGGATAATGTAACTATAATGTACGTTCTATTTAATTAGTATCTATTAAACCTTGTAGATCATTCATTGGAGTGCAAGTGATTCGTTGTTGATTTGGTAATGTATTCAGTGTGCTTTAAGTTAAAGGCGGAGAAAAACTCATTTGAAATACGTCATTTTTCAATATACATGTGTAAATAAAATAGTAAAAAAAATTTAAATTAGTAACAACTTTTTTTTCTCTTGTAAATGAAATAAGTCGTTCGTATGATAAATTAGTTATTTATCGCCCATTTTTGAGGATTAATTAATTTATCAGTAAACTTTCAACTCACGATATTAAACAGCTAAAAAATCCCCATATATTTCCAGTCACTCAGCAACAAATGTTATCGATCAAAAAAAAAGCTTTTTTTTTTTTGAAAAAAAAAAAAAAAATTAAATAAATAAAATTGAAAGTCAAACCAAGAAAAATTAAAAACGAAAACGTAAAAACGCGGAGCTATTTCTCAAAAATAAAAACACCTTTTTTATACTTCACATTAAAAAAAAAAAAAAATTCTTTTTCAGAAGCTTACTCAAGCGAAGAACACAAAAATTTCACCCTACGTTAAAAATAAGCGTTAGGGAAAAGATTGGAAAGGAGGGAAAAAACCTTCTGATATTAACTGGTGGCCAATTGATTTTGGAATTGTTCCAGAAAAGGTTGACAAGGTACTATTCGAATGGTCGAATGCACATTTAAAGATCAAAGAACTAGTGTAAAAGTTTTCAGGGGGTTAAGGATTTTCTCACCCCTCCCTGCTATGAGAAAGAAATCTACAGCACAATGGAAGGACTAATTCATATCACACGCCCTATGGAAAATAACGATAAATCTTGCCTGTAACCGCTACACCCTTAATTTAAAAGAGGTAAAATGAAACTAATGGTTGATTTATTCGTTTATCAATCAAATGCACCTTATGGAATGCTTCACGTAATTTTCTCCTTTTTAAATAATTAAAAGAATCTGTTGCAAATTGGAAAGGCTGATTGTGTTTCTCTATTTTTACTCTACCAATCACGATACGTTTTGGGTTATAAATGTCATACGCTAACTGAAAAATCTGACACTTTGCAAAGAACGTAAGATAATTGAAAAATCCGACTTTTTGTAAGCAACGTAGGTTAATTGTAAAATTCAATCTTTCGAAAATGTCGTAGGCTAATTGAAAAAAATCCGAACCTTTGTATATGTCGTAGGCTAATTAAGAAATCCAAACCTTTTTTAATGTCGTAAGCTATATGAAATATCCAACACTTTGCAAATAATGCAGGCTAATTGAAAAATTAGACTCTTTGCAAATGTCGTAGTCTGATTGAAGAATCCTACTCTTTGCAGATAACGTAAGCCAGTTGAAAAATCCAATTCTTTGAAAATGTTGAAGGCTATAATGTAAAAATTCGACTCTCTGCAAATAACATAAGCTAATTGAAAAATATAACGCATTGCAAATGTCATTGGTTAATTGAAAAATCTAACTCTTTGTAAATAACGTGAGCCAGTTGAAAAATTCGGCTTTTTGCAAATGTCTCTGTCTTGTTGGAATGGTTCAGGAAATTTGGAAAACTCTTCAGCATTTTCTAATCCGTCAATTATTTTTTAAAGCTTAAAAAGAATTAGGCTGATAAAAAAATAGTAGAGACTTTTTCGATTAGACTAAATCATTGCAAAATAACGGTGGCAGCTTGCAAAGAGCAATGGATTATTCAATAAGTCAATGATATAAATATTTTCAACCATTGACTATTATTAAGGAAAATAAATTTTGTCGATTTCGCTCTCGTTGTGAAGATTTTTAACAAAACTATTTAAATGCATTCTTGAATTCTTACCAATTAAGCAGTAAATTCTTTGCCGAGAATTTAGATTTAAGAGTATGCTTTGAAGCAATTAGCTCTGGTATTAGTCAAATAAATTTGAAGTTAAGGAATGCAATTTTGTGCAACCCAAGATTTTTTTCAGGAAGTTTTAATTTTTGCCAATAAAGAGATAAATTCCCTGCCGAGTAGTCAGATTTAGAGAAGTATGATCTGCTTTTGTCTAATAAATTTGTACCAACCAAATGCAGGATCGTACGAACTAAGAATACATGGGCGAAGTTTTTAATTCTTAACAAACAAAAGATAAACTGTTTGCCTAATAAACAAATTTATCGGAACATGCTTTGGATTTGGCCAACTGAATTTGAATCTAACAAAAATGTCAAGCGGCGCAAAATTATGTTAGCAAAAATTTCATAGTAAAAACATAAATTTTAAGTACTAACAAATTACAACCCAAGTGAAATAGAAATTATAGGCGCAATAAAGATTTTTCCATTAAAAAAAAAAAAGTTTTTTTTTACTTAAAATTTTAGGGACAAGCATGTTACAAAAGTGTGCATACCATCACTATATATTTTAAATCGATATAAAATTATGCACCAATAAAACATATATTAATATCGACTAAAGCTTGAAACTTGTTCATATTGACGTCATAAAAATTTTATAGAACTTATTTCGATAGTTAAAAAAAAAAAAAAAAAAAAAAAAAAAACTAGCAAATAGTTTTTCTTTTTATTTACTTTATGTTTTTAAATCTTATAATTCTAATGCTGTTTTATCTATCTAATGTACATTATGTTCTGACTGTTGTAAATAAAAATTTTAAACATATATCATAAAAGAAAACTTTCGAGAAACACATTATCCTGTGATATTTCTAACATTTCTTTGACCGTTTCATCTAGTATTTATGCCATGTCAAGTTCAATTACAAGACTTTGAAAAGATGTTTTTAGTCGTTTTAATAAGGGGTTTATGATGTGAAAATATCATGCAGCACTTTAGCATTTATAACATTCGCTATTTATATCGTTTCTTTTAACGTCTTATTTCGAATGGTCACGCGAAAAAATGCAGTAGGTAAAACCTTACGAAATTAACGACTTACTTGAAAATGTCCAGCACGCTCATCATATTTTATTACGATTTTAGTTGGATAGGGAAATACATTTTTAATAGAACAACATGAAATTTGTGCCATTTTTTGGCATTTATAAAGGTATGCACATTAAAAACAGTGTTTTACAAAAATAATACCCAACTCATATAAATGAGTGAGACAATGATGTAAAAAAATCATGCAAATAAGAACGCAAAATGTGCCGTGTTTTTTATTTCAATAAATTCTTAGTAAATATCATTGGATTTTAATTTCAGAACAAGAAATTTGCACCACTTTTTGAGAGTAAGTTTTGCTTTGCTGTGCATATTGCTAGAACAAGCTTTTGGAAACTTCTAATAACATTATCTCAAAACAGTATTTTTCATGATTGTAAGCTAATAACTTATTCAGTTTTCATTCAATTTAATTAAAAGTTCGACACTATGCTATTACGGTAGTTTTTGCTGCATGCATGATTTTTTAAGTAGTTTTTAAATATTGAAATGATAATAACTGATTTATCAGGATGTTTTTCATTCACATATAATATATTAGCCGTGTAAAAGTTCTAAGTTGTTTTATAAGTGTCTGACACTGTAGACAATAAAAACTAGTCGACCGAAAGTTTTTAATACATTTTCTAAACATCGAATCGCAAACTTAGGACTGCATGCGCCAGTACTAAACTTATTGTATTTTTTTATTTTGAAGCAAAAAGGGCAGGGCTATCGGAAGAAAGTTTTTTGTAGATAATAATTTTTAAATTTCTTTCTTAACAAGGATACTAATTATTATCTGGAAATATTTCTCGAATTCAGTATGGGTGCCATTCTTCAAAAATCACAAAAAGGAAATTATTTTATGATTTGGTTAAAAAGTTTAATAGGAAATATTTAAATCAACAAGCAGTAATTCAACACAGACAAAAGCTATTATAAATCAGCTTTACTTTATTAGCTTGTTAATATATTTAATTCTCCAAAATGTTATTAAAAGATTATAAAGAGCAATATTGATATTTTCTTTCTACGTCGTTAAACGATCTCAATCAAAAGAGTATAATTCAAATCAGAAAAAAAAAAAATATGTAACAACGAAAACTTGAATAAAATTTGTTAAAAACAGCATTTTTGGCATATTTGTTCACAAAGCAAGAAAAGCTCAACCGTTTATTATTGATGAATTTGGTTTTCAAATACATTTTTAAGTTTAAAATATAATTTCTCATTAATTTTTTTAAAATCTTTAACTAACATTTCTTTAAATCTTACTTAAGCTAAAAATATTTTTTTATCTTACTTTAGCTAACATTTTTTATCTTCTTTCAGTTAACATTTTTTATCTTATTTCAGCTAAGATTTTTTTTTTAAATCTTACTTTGGCTATAATTTTTCATCTTATTTAACATTTTTTAATCTTATTTTTAGCTAACCTTTTCTATCTTCAGGTAGCATACACTTAAATAAAAATATTATATCAAATTCTATAAAAAAATTATGTTAACAATAACAAATCAGAAGTATTATTCAAACTTATAAATACAGTGAAATCAGTGTAAGTTGAATACCTGAGTTGCATTGCCTCAGTGGTCAACTTGTCTCTCTCTCTCTATATATATATATTATATATATATATATATATATATATACATATATATATATATATAATAGTTCAAATGATATATAGTTATATAATATATAGTGATAATCAAATTTATTTCTCTTACCCAGCAAAATAAATATTAACATACACGCATCACCAAATGTTTCTAAATTTTTTGAATCATTACTAATTAAGCAAGAATATATACTTAAGCAAAAATCAAAATCTAACTACATAAAATAATGTAATAAAATAAAGTCATTATAATAATTGTAAATCATTATAATAATAGTAACAATGTTAAAATATTTACATCCTCAAACAATAATTTATTTCATTTTTACAAAACTAGCGTTAATGAACCTTTTTCTAACAGTTTCCAGATTGAAAGAAATTCATATTTGTTAAAAAAATAAAAAAAAAACTACCGAGACAACAACACACAAGCAACACAAAACATTACTCAAAACTCTAATTCTAGTTTTTAAATTATTCTTCATAAATAATATCTTCCTTTTAGATTATAACTTGTTAAAAGTCAATAAATTCTGATTTCTAAACTGTGTTCATAATCACTCTTCTCGCATTTCTAATTTTTGAAAAGTAATTAAATTCTATTTTCTAAACTAATGTTTATAAATATGATACTCTTTTCACATTTATAACTTGTGATAAATGATTAAAAGCGATAGTTTCTAAACTAATACTTCAAAACTATTATAATTTGTATTAAGTTATTCAAAAAAGTAATTTTTGTCCAATTTAAAACACAATCAATACAATCATGCCTAATCACACAATAGTTTAACTATGTAAGGAATAAAGAGAAGGCATAATCATTTAATATTTTTTAATTGCACAGTACACTAGTAGCTTTACTATTAGCACTTTATTAAAAAGATGAAACTGTTAGTGATTTCAAAAACTAAAATATAACAGAGAGGACAATGAATATCGAACTAATGTAAGCCGTAAAATCTAATTAGATTCCACATCATTTTAAAATGTTGAAAAAGAATCCAGTCATAAAATATTTTGATTTATTAAAATTATTTTGATCGGGACACGAATTCGGGCTATATATATATATATATATATATATATATATATATATATTCTGCTGTTCTGATACATTTGTTCAGTATTTCTTAAAAGCTGCAGTTTAAACTGATAGGGAAGGAAGAAGAAATATAATCATTTAATACTTTTTTAACTATATTATTAAAATGTTAAAACTATTACTGCTTTCCAAAACTAAAATAGGACAAAGAAGGATGAAAAAAATTGTAGCAATAAATATCGAACTTCTGTGAACTGTAAAATCCAGGTAAGTTCCACATAATTTACTAATGTTGGAAAACATTCACTAATTAAAATATTTTGAAGATAATATATCCAATGTGTAGGCGAATTTCCCCAGCAAGTATGAGTAAATATTCCAATCAAGACGAAACATATTTCTAAAAAAAAAAAAACAGGAAAATGTTGGCGATAGATTTTTTTCTTCTTTTAAATAAAATCCAGTGTTTCACATTTTAAGACACCTTTTTAAGAACAACAATCGCCTTTTACAACTATTTTCGAAAACCATATCAAAATTTTACGGTCGTATAGGATTATGGGTAAAAGAGCAAGAAACCACGTGGCCTGACGTCACACGGCCAATGAGCGTTCCGGTACGTTTCGTTGCTCCGGCAACGAAAGACAGGTTGACGCTACAATTCAGCGTGGAATTTTTTTTCTCCTTTTTGGAAATAAATACGGTATAATAAGAGTTAATTTTTTTTTCTCCTTCCAGTCCTCTTTTTTTTCTCTCTCCTTTTTTGAATAAAAGAGATTTAGGAAAATATTTAGTCCAGACAAATTGACATTTTGTTAGCAAAGAATGTATATTTGATCAATAAATGATCGATTAGCATTTTTTTTTGTTTTGTTTTTTTGTGAGGAAATAAAAAGTATTTATGTATAGAGATATATATTTAATTAATACTATTTAATCAGCTAAAAGTGTTTCATAACTGCCTTACGATAAAAATACATAAAGAATAAATATTAATAAGGTGAATATATACTATTAATAATACAAAATATCTAATAATAAAAATTTTAATATGTAAAAAATAAAAATATAATAAAATATAATATATAATTGTGTGTTTGCAGAACAGCACTTCATCAGGGGACACACTGTCTGCAAACACACAGGAGCCTTTCTGTTGTTAGTGGCTGAAGCCAAAACTAACAGTGCCCCGAGGCCCCGTAATGAAAATACAAGTATAAAATAATATAGTTACCACATTAAATAAAATGACCACATTAAATATCACACCCAAAATTTCCAAACACAAAAAACAACCGAAAGAAACTCCCCCAAAGCACATTATAAATAATCAAAGCAAGTAAAAGTTACAGTTAAAAAAATTGAAAATATTTCAAATCAATAGCATAAAAATTAAGTGCTGACACCTAGACGAAAAAATGAAACCAAGGTGAATATATAATAAGGCGAATATAATAAGGTGAATATATAATAAGGCGCATTGAAAGATTTTATTTAAATTTTTTTACTGCTGTCAACAATTTACAATTTCTGGGAAGAATGTATTTTAATAGTATGAGAGAAACCAGGCTCTGTTTGGGCTTTAAAGTAATAGAACATTACAATGAAGTTTAAAGTTTTTAAGAGGTTTTTTTAAGGTATCTGACTAGTTTTGACAACTTTTTTTTAAAAATATTAATATGAAATTTAAAAAAAAAAAACAAGTTTGTTTTATAATGTGTAAAAATTTAAAAAACTAGCAAAAAAAAAAAAAAATTATAATTATTATATTTTTGTTTTTCAAAAAAATGATATTTTTAGGTATAAATAAGACATTTCTATCACTTAAAACAAAAAAATCCTTTGAGGATTTTATTTAGAAGTCTATAAACTATGTGTTGACCTATTATCTTAAAAGCAAGTGCATATACTAAGTTAGGGATCACTCGAAATTCGTTTCAGAAATTCAACAAGTTTCAAGCGCTTCAAAAATAGGCACCCATTTTCCAGGCGTGAATGAGAAGAAAGAAATATGACTTGAAAACCAAAGTGGAAACCAAGTGAAGAAAAACCAAAGTGGTCGAGAGGGGCAATTCATAGTAAAACACATCTCCACGCGCTATGGAGAGGTGACGAGGAACTAATGACGTTAACAAAGCAATCAGTATACATATGAATAAAACAAGATTCCAGGGCATCAAGAAGAGCTGATGTGACAAAAGTGTAAATAATTTTGGCATTGTCAAAATTGGATGATGGAGGTTATTATCGTAAAATTTAGGCTTAATTTAGCTTGTGTACAACAAAATCAGCACATAAAAAATAGAGGGGGAAAAAAAAAACCCACAAAAAATTTAGTTAAAAATTGTTTGCTGTAACTAAAATTTTTTATGCACTTTTTACAAGTAAATAGAGTTTTTGGAAACTAAGAATTTATTTTCCAAAACTGCAGTTAATTTAAAGAATGTCATTTGGAATTTGTAGAAGGTGCCCCTCTTTATTTCGCTTTTTTTTTTTTTTTAATATATATATTTGCAGATTAGTAAACACATTTTGTTAAACCAAAAAAGAATAATAATGGAATTAAAAATGATTTTTCGGTTTCTTTTAAGTAACATGTTAGGCCTTAAAAAAAAAGAAAAAAAAAAAAAAAAAAAAAAAAAAAAAAAAAAAAAGAAAATTAGCGGAAAAATAATCTTCAGGTGCTGTAATAATTGGTATTTTTTCAAATCAGCAGCGCCTGCTGCCGTGCTGGGGGATTTCTGCTATGAGGGTTACAATAATCTTTATATCATAATTAACGATGCTATTTTTAAACGCTATGCAATTAAAAAAAAAAAATTAAAAAAAAAAAAAAAAAATTATCAGTTTCAACAAATATCACCAATAATGTACATTTCTGAATTTAACTATTGAAAACAATACTTCTTTTCAACAGAGCTTAATTCCTTGAATGTCAGCATAAAGAATATTCTTCTTTCGAACAATTGTGTCTTGACTGCCGCTACTTGTAATTACGAATATATATTTCCAGATATTATCAGTTACTAATATAATTTTAGTAAGTAATATACCTAAATTAGTAATTGCTTATATAAGTTTAGTTAAGTATACAATTATTAAAAGTAGCGAAACTTAATTCAAGGATAAATAAGGGAAAACTCCTTATTTCTGATCTCGTCCAAGTTAAATCTCTAGATAAACATGGTCTTCCACAATCACCACCTTCAATATACAATTTTTGAATCTGTGACAAAAAAGTAGTAAATGCGTTTAATAAATTAATATTTAGGCGAAACGAAAATGCTACAGAAATATGTCGATTGCTGGGTGACGATTGGAAATGTTGTAATTTATTTCCGTCGCACTAGAGCTGCTCAATGGGCTATTCGTGACGATCTGGGGAAGCATCCCTGAGGATGGTTGGAAGACATCACAATTTTGATCCTCTGCAAAGGGGATGGCACCCTCGCTTCGGTAGCCAGACGACTTGCACACGAAGTCGAGCACTACAGAAGTCGAGCACTACAGTAGAACTGTTTAACGAGGACCAATATCGCACGCTTTCTGTTCCACCGCAGGCTGGTCAACTACTTACACACTGACCGCAGCCAGTGATGCTTGACTTCGGTGATCTGCTGTGAACCGTGTCTTCAGTCCACTGGGGAACCAATTGGAGATGTATTTAATAAGACGTTTCAAACCCTCTTACCGTTAACATCCAGCAATATTTTGATGTTTTAAGTTCCGTCTTTCTCAATACTCGGTGAAATATTATTTTACGATTTCAACCTTGTATGTTTTATTGACAAGTATTCTAAAAGTAAACATTTAGAGGACATTATAAAGCGGAAAAAATTTTTCATGGTAAATTCACTTACATCTCCATAGGTATTTTAAACGTTAAATTTAGAGAAAAGTGAGCTCAGAAAAGTGAGACTAAAGAAAAGAACGGATATTCTAATGTCCAAAAAATGTTTTCAATATATCAAAATGCAAACAAATTACTGAAGAACTTCTTCATAATAATCCCGTTTCTTTGCATTGTTATTTACAAAGATTTATTTCAACATTCGAAATTTTATGACTCACTTTAGTTTTACTGGAACTCACTTTTTCAGTATTTTAAATTTCTCATATAATTTCTCATATAAGTGAAAGAGAATTTGCAGTGAAGTGTTTCTCCCGTAAATACCGTAATCTTAAGAGTGGTCATTACGGGACACCCTGTGTGTTTTTCGTAAAATTGTTAGCAAAAAAATAGATTAACCCTTAATTAAGTATCATAACTTACATTTTATACAGGGTTTGCGGTAAGGATTTCAAATCATTAGCCAGTAAATTAGCCAAATATCAAAAGTATTCGCCGATTTATCAAAAGTCTTCACCAAATGCAAATCTTAACAATTTTCTATGATCAATTATTTTCCCACTGAAAGCTATTTTACGGTAGTTGGTTTCAGGCTTATATTATGGGACACAATTCTAATTGGTTATGCGGCGCATCTACCGAAAATTACCATGATCGAATAAAAAATACTGATTTGTTTAGAAAAATTCCTTTCGACGTAATTTTGAGGATCGAGTTAAATATATATTTTTCTTTCGAGTGAAAAAAAAATCATTCGTCATTACACAATTTTATACGACAAATTTACGATTTTATCGCATTTACTGAAGTGTCGAATACTTAGCACGGGCCCTGCTTTATGTATTAAATAACCATTAATTTAGTATCATAACTAACTTCGTATTAGTATAACTTAGTATTTATTATAATTAGTAACTTAGAAAACCATTATTATAATTAAGTAAAAAAAACTTAAGAGGGTAAAAAATATGACAAGTGATTGATATTCAAGAAATGAAATATCATACCGGATAAATATTTAAATTAATAGGGAGATAACAGAAGTCATAACATAATTTCTCCATAACTATTTCAACTAGCAGATTAATATATTTTTAAACCCTTAACTTCTTGATCCAGTCTTCGCGCGAAATATCCGGTTACATATTTTCCAATACATTTTTGGTTTGTGACTATCTTGACAGCAGTATAGATAAAATGTTTTTTTTAGTCTGTTTCCGGAGAAGAGGGAAAAAAAGCAGGAAAAGGAATCAATTTCAAAATGGTGACAGGGTCTTACTATTCATTCAGGAAAGCATTCGGATGAGACAAATAAAACGGCAAGAATTCTTGCGGCAAGCCTCAAACTGGCCTAGAAGAGAAAAGGGCATAAATATAAAACAGCCGCTTTCTCACTAATACAATATTCTGAAGAAACCAATTTCAAAAAGCAGCCGCAAAGATGTCTGATGTGTATTGATAGTCGATTTTTCAATTTATTTACTTCCACCGTATAAGAAGAAGAAAAAGGGTTAAGAAATAAAAATCATCTCAACTCCACAACAGAAGGATTTCTTCTTTTTTTCTTTCTGGGTGGAATTTTAGGAAGAATGCGTCTCCGTTTCCTCAGGGGTGGAAATTCCTGGTCACGTTTGGTAAAATCGGACCCCGAAAAATGAAAGGTATTTGAAAGATAAAAGCGGAATAATATTGAAGAACTTCTACGTGTGTCTGTCCAACCGATTCGATATATCGTGGACTTGCTATGAATTTCTTACCGCTTATAAAATCGATCAAAAATTCCGAAAAGAGTTGGAAGGAAAAAGGGTAGGGGGAAATTTTACATTTTTTTTTTGTTTATGTTTGGCGTCGTTTCTCTTTCATCTCTCTTTTTTTTTTTTCCTCCTTCAATAGAAGCTTTTTGGACTCTTTAAGTATTCTCATGGGGGGTCGAGATGGTGATGAGTTTGATCCCTGCATTTGAGGAACGTGGAAGGATGCTTTTTCGATGTTTGGGAAATCCTTGCAGTAAATTTATGAGACTTTTCATGTCTCTTGCGTTATTTGCGGTGTTTATATTTTTTTAGAATTTTCTTTATTTTTAAACTTTACTTAAAAAATGAACAATCAATATAAGTTTTCTTACGAAGAATCAATATTGCTACCTAACATATAAACACTAAAAAATAAATAAAAGCGATATTTATATTAATATTTAGAAATTTTTAAATATCATATTTAAAGTGATTGTTCAAATTCTTGCCAAAACTTTTTACTTTCTGATGTCTTTTTTTTTAAATTTTAATTTCAAAGAATCGTTTTGACACTACGCATTTAATGAAAAAAAATTTCTTTAAAAATTAAAAATTATTAAAAAAAAATTAAAAACCACTGACTATATATTTTTAGTCATTGAATAATAGGCAACTAATTATACACATGTAATCAGAATCTTATATAATTATCATAATTCATAAAATTATGCATCGAAAGTATAAAAATAAAAGTAATAAAAAATAATAATGCTGATTCAGTCTAATGTAGCAATTTATTGTGGCAAAAATTTGATTTTTAGTTCAAAATTTCAAAAGTATAACATCAGAAGAATATACGTTGCAACATTTAGATCAAAATACCCCTCCCCCCCCCCCTTGCATAAAAATAAGTTAAAATCAATACAGTTCCGCTAAAGGACTATTGGATAGAGTTCCGCAAAATGTAATTGATTACAGAAATCAATAAATATGAAATTAAAATTGCACCACAATGTCAACATGAATGCTTGGTATTGCAATTACAATTTTAATTTAGTTGACATGCAATCACATTTGTTATAAAATATTATCACATGTAATTGTAGGCTCATTTGTAGCAACTGCGATAATGATGGCAATCATAATGATTGCTTAAAATCGTGATTAATATTGTAATAGGTAATTAAAAAACTCGTAATTCCTTACATTTTGCATAACTCTGCTACAGAGTTACCTACTGAACTTTTAAAAAAGTTTTATAAATGGTTAATTATTGTCAACCGTTTAAAATTCTTTGGTTTTGGGAAATGTTTACTACACTTGAGGCTATAACCTGCACCGTAACTTCTCTTTATAGCTGGTTCTCACCTGCTTTTGCAAAATATAAAATAATAATGCCGGGAGAAAATAATCTACCAGTAGTTTGTCGAAGGATGAAGGGAAATAATTTCGATCAAAATCTGTACTTGTTCGATTTTAATATAATGTAACATAGATTTAATACTTATGCTGAACACATTCATTGATTCATTCGTTTCACCAAAAAAATTATCGCCAAGATTTCACTTTGCGAAGTGTGTTTTCCCTGCAATGTAAGTCTCTGTAAAGTGAAGCAGCTTCTACCGGGTAAAAGTAACATCGATCTTAATTTATATGATTGGAATAAATTTAGTTCAAAATATCGATCTGTTGTTCGATTTTTATGTGATCTAATATAGATATAATATTTATGCTCACTTCGTTTTTTCATTAAAAAAAAAAAAAAAAAAGAGCTAAGATTTCACTTTGCGAAGTGTGTTTTCCCTGCATTGTAAGTCTCTGCAAGGTGAAGCAGCTTTTACCGGGTAAAAGTAACATCGATCTTAATTTATATGATTGGAATAAATTTAGTTCAAAATATCGATCTGTTGTTCGATTTTTATGTGATGTAATATAGATATAATATTTATGCTCACTTCGTTTTTTCATTTAAAAAAAAAAAAAAAAAAAAAAAAAAAGAGCTAAGATTTCACTTTGCGAAGTGTGTTTTCCCTGCATTGTAAGTGTCTGCAAGGTGAAGCAGCTTCTACCGGGTAAAAGTAACATCGATCTTAATTTATATGATTGGAATAAATTTAGTTCAAAATATCGATCTGTTGTTCGATTTTTATGTGATCTAATATAGATATAATATTTATGCTCACTTCGTTTTTTCATTTAAAAAAAAAAAAAAAAAAGAGCTAAGATTTCACTTTGCGAAGTGTGTTTTCCCTGCATTGTAAGTCTCTGCAAGGTGAAGCAGCTTCTACCGGGTAAATGTAACATCGATCTTAATTTATATGATTGGAATAAATTTAGTTCAAAATATCGATCTGTTGTTCGATTTTTATGTGATGTAATATAGATATAATATTTATGCTCACTTCGTTTTTTCATTTAAAAAAAAAAAAAAAAAAAAAAAAAGAGCTAAGATTTCACTTTGCGAAGTGTGTTTTCCCTGCATTGTAAGTCTCTGCAAGGTGAAGCAGCTTCTACCGGGTAAAAGTAACATCGATCTTAATTTATATGATTGGAATAAATTTAGTTCAAAATATCGATCTGTTGTTCGATTTTTATGTGATCTAATATAGATATAATATTTATGCTCACTTCGTTTTTTCATTTAAAAAAAAAAAAAAAAGAGCTAAGATTTCACTTTGCGAAGTGTGTTTTCCCTGCATTGTAAGTCTCTGCAAGGTGAAGCAGCTTCTACCGGGTAAAAGTAACATCGATTTTAATTTATATGATTGGAATAAATTTAGTTCAAAATATCGATCTGTTGTTCGATTTTTATGTGATCTAATATAGATATAATATTTATGCTCACTTCGTTTTTTCATTTAAAAAAAAGAAAAAAAAAAGAGCTAAGATTTCACTTTGCGAAGTGTGTTTTCCCTGCATTGTAAGTCTCTGCAAGGTGAAGCAGCTTCTACCGGGTAAAAGTAACATCGATCTTAATTTATATGATTGGAATAAATTTAGTTCAAAATATCGATCTGTTGTTCGATTTTTATGTGATCTAATATAGATATAATATTTATGTTCGCTTCGTTTTTTCATTTAAAAAAAAAAAAAAAAGAGCTAAGATTTCACTTTGCGAAGTGTGTTTTCCCTGCATTGTAAGTCTCTGCAAGGTGAAGCAGCTTCTACCGGGTAAAAGTAACATCGATCTTAATTTATATGATTGGAATAAATTTAGTTCAAAATATCGATCTGTTGTTCGATTTTTATGTGATGTAATATAGATATAATATTTATGCTCACTTCGTTTTTTCATTTAAAAAAAAAAAAAAAAAAAAGAGCTAAGATTTCACTTTGCGAAGTGTGTTTTCCCTGCATTGTAAGTGTCTGCAAGGTGAAGCAGCTTCTACCGGGTAAAAGTAACATCGATCTTAATTTATATGATTGGAATAAATTTAGTTCAAAATATCGATCAGTTGTTCGATTTTTATGTGATCTAATATAGATATAATATTTATGCTCACTTCGTTTTTTCATTTAAAAAAAAAAAAAAAGAGCTAAGATTTCACTTTGCGAAGTGTGTTTTCCCTGCATTGTAAGTCTCTGCAAGGTGAAGCAGCTTCTACCGGGTAAAAGTAACATCGATCTTAATTTATATGATTGGAATAAATTTAGTTCAAAATATCGATCTGTTGTTCGATTTTTATGTGATGTAATATAGATATAATATTTATGCTCACTTCGTTTTTTCATTTAAAAAAAAAAAAAAAAGAGCTAAGATTTCACTTTGCGAAGTGTGTTTTCCCTGCATTGTAAGTCTCTGCAAGGTGAAGCAGCTTCTACCGGGTAAAAGTAACATCGATCTTAATTTATATGATTGGAATAAATTTAGTTCAAAATATCGATCTGTTGTTCGATTTTTATGTGATGTAATATAGATATAATATTTATGCTCACTTCGTTTTTTCATTTAAAAAAAAAAAAAAGAGCTAAGATTTCACTTTGTGAAGTGTGTTTTCCCTGCATTGTAAGTGTCTGCAAGGTGAAGCAGCTTCTACCGGGTAAAAGTAACATCGATCTTAATTTATATGATTGGAATAAATTTAGTTCAAAATATCGATCTGTTGTTCGATTTTTATGTGATGTAATATAGATATAATATTTATGCTCACTTCGTTTTTTCATTTAAAAAAAAAAACAAAAAAAAAAAGAGCTAAGATTTCACTTTGCGAAGTGTGTTTTCCCTGCATTGTAAGTGTCTGCAAGGTGAAGCAGCTTCTACCGGGTAAAAGTAACATCGATCTTAATTTATATGATTGGAATAAATTTAGTTCAAAATATCGATCTGTTGTTCGATTTTTATGTGATCTAATATAGATATAATATTTATGCTCACTTCGTTTTTTCATTTAAAAAAAAAAAAAAAAAAAGAGCTAAGATTTCACTTTGCGAAGTGTGTTTTCCCTGCATTGTAAGTCTCTGCAAGGTGAAGCAGCTTCTACCGGGTAAAAGTAACATCGATCTTAATTTATATGATTGGAATAAATTTAGTTCAAAATATCGATCTGTTGTTCGATTTTAATGTGATCTAATATAGATATAATATTTATGCTCACTTCGTTTTTTCATTTAAAAAAAAAAAAAAAGAGCTAAGATTTCACTTTGCGAAGTGTGTTTTCCCTGCATTGTAAGTCTCTGCAAGGTGAAGCAGCTTCTACCGGGTAAAAGTAACATCGATCTTAATTTATATGATTGGAATAAATTTAGTTCAAAATATCGATCTGTTGTTCGATTTTTATGTGATCTAATATAGATATAATATTTATGCTCACTTCGTTTTTTCATTTAAAAAAAAAAAAAGAGCTAA
Organism: Parasteatoda lunata; assembly: GCA_949128135.1. Taxonomy (NCBI): domain Eukaryota; kingdom Metazoa; phylum Arthropoda; class Arachnida; order Araneae; family Theridiidae; genus Parasteatoda; species Parasteatoda lunata. The sequence continues at coordinate 19,909,573 of OX421977.1, read as the reverse complement.
GATTTCACTTTGCGAAGTGTGTTTTCCCTGCATTGTAAGTCTCTGCAAGGTGAAGCAGCTTCTACCGGGTAAAAGTAACATCGATCTTAATTTATATGATTGGAATAAATTTAGTTCAAAATATCGATCTGTTGTTCGATTTTTATGTGATCTAATATAGATATAATATTTATGCTCACTTCGTTTTTTCATTTAAAAAAAAAAAAAAAAAGAGCTAAGATTTCACTTTGCGAAGTGTGTTTTCCCTGCATTGTAAGTCTCTGCAAGGTGAAGCAGCTTCTACCGGGTAAAAGTAACATCGATCTTAATTTATATGATTGGAATAAATTTAGTTCAAAATATCGATCTGTTGTTCGATTTTTATGTGATGTAATATAGATATAATATTTATGCTCACTTCGTTTTTTCATTTAAAAAAAAAAAAAAAGAGCTAAGATTTCACTTTGCGAAGTGTGTTTTCCCTGCATTGTAAGTCTCTGCAAGGTGAAGCAGCTTCTACCGGGTAAAAGTAACATCGATCTTAATTTATATGATTGGAATAAATTTAGTTCAAAATATCGATCTGTTGTTCGATTTTTATGTGATCTAATATAGATATAATATTTATGCTCACTTCGTTTTTTCATTTAAAAAAAAAAAAAAAAGAGCTAAGATTTCACTTTGCGAAGTGTGTTTTCCCTGCATTGTAAGTCTCTGCAAGGTGAAGCAGCTTCTACCGGGTAAAAGTAACATCGATTTTAATTTATATGATTGGAATAAATTTAGTTCAAAATATCGATCTGTTGTTCGATTTTTATGTGATCTAATATAGATATAATATTTATGCTCACTTCGTTTTTTCATTTAAAAAAAAGAAAAAAAAAAGAGCTAAGATTTCACTTTGCGAAGTGTGTTTTCCCTGCATTGTAAGTCTCTGCAAGGTGAAGCAGCTTCTACCGGGTAAAAGTAACATCGATCTTAATTTATATGATTGGAATAAATTTAGTTCAAAATATCGATCTGTTGTTCGATTTTTATGTGATCTAATATAGATATAATATTTATGTTCGCTTCGTTTTTTCATTTAAAAAAAAAAAAAAAAGAGCTAAGATTTCACTTTGCGAAGTGTGTTTTCCCTGCATTGTAAGTCTCTGCAAGGTGAAGCAGCTTCTACCGGGTAAAAGTAACATCGATCTTAATTTATATGATTGGAATAAATTTAGTTCAAAATATCGATCTGTTGTTCGATTTTTATGTGATGTAATATAGATATAATATTTATGCTCACTTCGTTTTTTCATTTAAAAAAAAAAAAAAAAAAAAGAGCTAAGATTTCACTTTGCGAAGTGTGTTTTCCCTGCATTGTAAGTGTCTGCAAGGTGAAGCAGCTTCTACCGGGTAAAAGTAACATCGATCTTAATTTATATGATTGGAATAAATTTAGTTCAAAATATCGATCAGTTGTTCGATTTTTATGTGATCTAATATAGATATAATATTTATGCTCACTTCGTTTTTTCATTTAAAAAAAAAAAAAAAAGAGCTAAGATTTCACTTTGCGAAGTGTGTTTTCCCTGCATTGTAAGTCTCTGCAAGGTGAAGCAGCTTCTACCGGGTAAAAGTAACATCGATCTTAATTTATATGATTGGAATAAATTTAGTTCAAAATATCGATCTGTTGTTCGATTTTTATGTGATGTAATATAGATATAATATTTATGCTCACTTCGTTTTTTCATTTAAAAAAAAAAAAAAAGAGCTAAGATTTCACTTTGCGAAGTGTGTTTTCCCTGCATTGTAAGTCTCTGCAAGGTGAAGCAGCTTCTACCGGGTAAAAGTAACATCGATCTTAATTTATATGATTGGAATAAATTTAGTTCAAAATATCGATCTGTTGTTCGATTTTTATGTGATGTAATATAGATATAATATTTATGCTCACTTCGTTTTTTCATTTAAAAAAAAAAAAAGAGCTAAGATTTCACTTTGTGAAGTGTGTTTTCCCTGCATTGTAAGTGTCTGCAAGGTGAAGCAGCTTCTACCGGGTAAAAGTAACATCGATCTTAATTTATATGATTGGAATAAATTTAGTTCAAAATATCGATCTGTTGTTCGATTTTTATGTGATGTAATATAGATATAATATTTATGCTCACTTCGTTTTTTCATTTAAAAAAAAAAACAAAAAAAAAAAGAGCTAAGATTTCACTTTGCGAAGTGTGTTTTCCCTGCATTGTAAGTGTCTGCAAGGTGAAGCAGCTTCTACCGGGTAAAAGTAACATCGATCTTAATTTATATGATTGGAATAAATTTAGTTCAAAATATCGATCTGTTGTTCGATTTTTATGTGATCTAATATAGATATAATATTTATGCTCACTTCGTTTTTTCATTTAAAAAAAAAAAAAAAAAAAGAGCTAAGATTTCACTTTGCGAAGTGTGTTTTCCCTGCATTGTAAGTCTCTGCAAGGTGAAGCAGCTTCTACCGGGTAAAAGTAACATCGATCTTAATTTATATGATTGGAATAAATTTAGTTCAAAATATCGATCTGTTGTTCGATTTTAATGTGATCTAATATAGATATAATATTTATGCTCACTTCGTTTTTTCATTTAAAAAAAAAAAAAAAGAGCTAAGATTTCACTTTGCGAAGTGTGTTTTCCCTGCATTGTAAGTCTCTGCAAGGTGAAGCAGCTTCTACCGGGTAAAAGTAACATCGATCTTAATTTATATGATTGGAATAAATTTAGTTCAAAATATCGATCTGTTGTTCGATTTTTATGTGATCTAATATAGATATAATATTTATGCTCACTTCGTTTTTTCATTTAAAAAAAAAAAAAGAGCTAAGATTTCACTTTGCGAAGTGTGTTTTCCCTGCATTGTAAGTCTCTGCAAGGTGAAGCAGCTTCTACCGGGTAAAAGTAACATCGATCTTAATTTATATGATTGGAATAAATTTAGTTCAAAATATCGATCTGTTGTTCGATTTTTATGTGATCTAATATAGATATAATATTTATGCTCACTTCGTTTTTTCATTTAAAAAAAAAAAAAAAAAGAGCTAAGATTTCACTTTGCGAAGTGTGTTTTCCCTGCATTGTAAGTCTCTGCAAGGTGAAGCAGCTTCTACCGGGTAAAAGTAACATCGATCTTAATTTATATGATTGGAATAAATTTAGTTCAAAATATCGATCTGTTGTTCGATTTTTATGTGATGTAATATAGATATAATATTTATGCTCACTTCGTTTTTTCATTTAAAAAAAAAAAAAAAGAGCTAAGATTTAACTTTGCGAAGTGTGTTTTCCCTGCATTGTAAGTCTCTGCAAGGTGAAGCAGCTTCTACCGGGTAAAAGTAACATCGATCTTAATTTATATGATTGGAATAAATTTAGTTCAAAATATCGATCTGTTGTTCGATTTTTATGTGATCTAATATAGATATAATATTTATGCTCACTTCGTTTTTTCATTTAAAAAAAAAAAAAAAAAAGAGCTAAGATTTCACTTTGCGAAGTGTGTTTTCCCTGCATTGTAAGTGTCTGCAAGGTGAAGCAGCTTCTACCGGGTAAAAGTAACATCGATCTTAATTTATATGATTGGAATAAATTTAGTTCAAAATATCGATCTGTTGTTCGATTTTTATGTGATCTAAAATAGATATAATATTTATGCTCACTTCGTTTTTTCATTTAAAAAAAAAAAAAAAAAGAGCTAAGATTTCACTTTGCGAAGTGTGTTTTCCCTGCATTGTAAGTGTCTGCAAGGTGAAGCAGCTTCTACCGGGTAAAAGTAACATCGATCTTAATTTATATGATAGGAATAAATTTGGTTCAAAATATCGATTTGTTGTTCGATTTTTATTGTAGATTTAATATTTATACTGCTACATAATTATTGCTTACTTTTTGTTCACTAAAAAATTATTGCTAAGATTCTCTTTAAGGAAAAGCACTTTTGACCGGGGAAGAAAACTGAGATCTTAATTTATATGGGAGGAATTGATTTGGTTTAAAATATGGGTTCGGGAATCGTATTTCCCTGTATTGCGCATAAATTACTTTAAGGAAAAGTAACTTCTATCGGTTTAAACATATGTTATGAATTAGTATAGCTTTCGTTAATTGAAATGGTACTGCCAAATGTCTGTCCTTAACTTTGAAGTAACTGAGAGGAAAAAAATACTTTACTTCTGATTAATTAATTGTGTTTAAGTACAAGCTCATTACAATGATATTCCAAGGATAACTTTAATCTTAAATAGTTATTCATTACCTCGGACCACAAATGCGGTTATTCGCTTCGTATCTTCTAAAAACACGTTATAAGAAAATTTATTGTTATATCCTCACTAAAACATTCGTGGACGTTTAAGCTTTCTGGGAATTCTAATAGATGCAGAATATGTTATGTTATTTAGGTAGAATTATACATAAGTGAGAAGCGATTTTGGAAAAATGACGCTAAATCTACGTGTTTGCAAACGTTAGTAATATTAATTATTCTGAATTTTTTTTTTTTTTTTTTTTACTTAGTAGTTCTGTGATCTGTATGAAGCTTTTAAATTTCTATTTACTTTATATTTTTTATTTATATTTATTTAATATTTATATCCAATAAAATAAGTCTAAAACGTTTAACAGAAAGCTATGAAAATAAGCTTTTACTAATCTTTAAAACCAACATCATCAAAACATATTTAAAACTAGAATATCATTGCTTGGTTTTTCTTCTTTTTCTTCTTAATATTATGCATTTGTTAGTTTGGTAGAGTAACAAACAAAAACAGATTACAAATAAGAAGGAAGACTTTTTCTTATGAAAGTCAAATGCTATGCGAGATACACGTAAATGCATTTCACATGTTTTCAATGTTTTTTATAATAACAATATAATGAATGAATTATGAAAAGCATATATGCATTTGCAAAAAATTCCAACTGTAATTCGCATTAAATAAAATATCCAAATTTATCTATGAAGTAGTATATTTTCTGTTAACCATTCTCATTGTTTATGTTCTTTCTTTTTCATTTTTATTTCAATGGAAAGCATATCATCCATTTTTTATTTTTATTTTGAACGCAATAAAATAAAATTGAGAACTAGACTATAGACGCCGCTTAACACCTGGGAATTCACCTGTCTGACATAAAATTCAGCTTTAAGACTAATATTGAAAAAAGGAAAGTTAAGCTGAAAAAATTTCATTATCCATTCGTTGACTAAACATTTTTAAAACAACTAATAAAATTACAATCCTTCAATGTTTTGAAAATAATTAACAGTCTTCCGTTCATCAATTACGTTCAAAATTGTTAATGAATTAATTCATTAAATCTCGAGGTTCCGATAAAAAGGATCAATAATTTGAAGTTTGACACCCGAAAAATATTATTGTGAGCCGCTGAAATACCAACTAAAAAAAAAAAAAAAATCAATCGAATCTATGAGGATACAGAATGCACTGAAAGTCAACAAAAACATGACGGTGAAAAATTATAAATTTTCAATTTCACGGGTGATACAATGCAAACAAACTAAAAACCATATGGCAATCGGATCCCAAGTGAAAACCATTCTTCAGAAACGAAAAGAAATTGCACCCAGCCGTCAAAAAATGCGTTTAAGGTTGTCGTTTTCGATCATCACAAGGCGTTCTTTTCATCAAAACCGTCAACAGAAGACAAACGAGAAAAAAAACATTAGGAAAGGTAAACACTAGAGAAGACTGTCAATAAGTCTTTATAAGGTGCTTGACAAGAGGTAGAAAGTAGATTAAGACAAAGGAAAGGAAAATAGTTTGAACAAATAAATGAAAGAAAACGATGGTTTCCTTGGTTTTTTGAAAATCGTTTGTGCAATAGTATTGGTGGAATAAGAGAAAATGTGTAAGTTACAAGCACAGGTAAAAACAGTTTAGTTATTATTTTTCTGCTTTTAGTGTTATTGCGTTTAAAGTTAGTCGAGCAAATTTTCTAATTGTTATTGATAATTTTTACAAAATTGTTTATTTATCATTATTTTTTTTTAAAAAAGGAGACGTTTGGGTTATGATTCCCAATTTTAAATTGTTAGAAATTTTAGAGCGTGTTGAACCATAATATCGTTTAAATTTGCTGAACTTTTAATATGGTGCTAAACTGAACTACATTTATTGTACTTCTTAAATGTGACTACACAATACAATAGATCAGTTTCACATCCTATTAAAAAATTTTAAACATTTTTTAAAAAGATAATTTTTACAGATTTATTTATTTTTTAATATTATAAATTTCTTTTTAAAAAAAAAAAATAATAATAAATAAAAAAAAAAGACGTTTGAGTTACGATTCTCAATTTTAAATTGTTAGAAATTTTAGAGGACATTGAAACATAATATCTTTCAAATTTGCTGCACTTTTAATATGATGTTAAATTGAACCACATTATTGACTACTAAAATTTGATTACACAATATTATTGTTGAATACTGTACTGATTTTCCAGAATGCTTATTTGCTAAGATTGTTTTCTTAACTTCTAAGAAATTCTTTGAACGGACATAAAATAAATAAATAAAAAAATCTTAACGGGTTAATAATTTTGTAACCTGCAAATATTTCCCGTACAGCGAAAATTATTAATTCAAATAATTTTCATAAGTCAGATGAAAGAAAAACATGTTGCATAGCGAATGATCTAGGTTCGACCCCTGAACGTGATTGGCAGTCTCAATGCCATTGAACAAGTTTTCGTGAATTTCGTTAAAAAGAATTCCCGTGAAACGTGAATTTAATGGAAAGAGTAGGGCTTCTGTATATTTCCTTAACAAGATGGTAATAATTATGAGATTTAATTTCGAATTTCTCATCCAAGATGGTGGAATTCGCCTGGTTACTTGACCGCACTCCTTATCTTGTTTAATTGGCGGGGTTCAGAATCATTATACTAGAGAATTGAAAATGAAAAAGCGGCATACCCGTTATATGGACCCGATGTACAAAGTCAGAGATCAAATAAAATAAAAATCAAACCATGTTTCCATTAAATTTAACTTGATCTGTGATCATCAGTCAGATAAAAGTCAAAGCATAGGGTTTCCCAAATCCAATTTACAACACTACAAGGAATTAAAAGCGGTAATGGGAAAGCTTCTAAAATGTTCAACATTTTGTATTCAGCGGACCCTTTTCATGTACGGTTCTTGCCCGTTGAGGCATAATGCAGAAACCTTAAGATGAAATCAGCAAATCGTAGTAGGGGGCTTAATGGAAAGAATCTGTGCAGCGAAAGATTACCTATCGACAGAGGAGATGAAAATAATAACCTTTTTGATCAGTCAGCAACTTTCCGGCGCCCGCCATCAAGTCAGCCATAATACAAAATGGTCCTTTGAAAATGCGCGACAAAACGCGAGAATTCAATATATTGGCAATTAATGATAATTTCCGCCAAAGTTAAGGAACACGTTTGAGAGATGATTGCGTCTTAAAGTTACAGTTTAATTAAATTAACGGTATGCAAATGGAATATGGGTCAAGTATAGAATTATTTCACGAAGTGATATACAGGAATTATTTTGATACTTAATTCTATAAATGAATTTTTCTTTTTAAATATGTTCAAAATCATTAATGTGTCATATGATTCATTAATGTTCATAAATGTCCATTAATGAATGATTGCAAAATTTATTAATGAGTGAATGTTATTATGTTTTCTTCAATGTGATTGAAATATAAAATTCCCAGCTAAATAAAACTGTGTTGGTTATTTTCCTATTGTTCACTCAGAGAAAATTAATAAGAATGCTAATTCACCATTAAGTAATATTTTTTGTTGCATTTTTTCAGTAAAATTTTAAAAATTATTATTATTATTATAGTTATTATAAAAAATTAATTAAAATTTTAATTAATATCTTATTTTAAAATGTAAACATTGAAAAAGTTTAAACTAGAATAAACGAAAAACAACAGCTGTCATGATGACGTAAGCGTTATAGATAAGTAATCATGACAACTTATCAACAAGGAAAGCGAGAATGAGTCAGGAAATTGATAGAAAATGAATAACTACTATGGGAAACACTTTCATCCAAAAATCAAACTGGTTTTAATATTTACCATTTATATTAAGCATTTAGAGAATGTTTTCTTTTACAGCTTATATATTAATTTGGAGACACTACTTTGTACAGTTGATTCACTTTGTACAGTTGTTTTTTTACAACGGTTAAAAAAAAAAAAAAAAATAAACATTTCAAGGTCAGAGATTACAAGCTACCCTATCTATAAGTTGATATAAGAAACAGTATTAAAACAATTTAATAATATTTTTCACTTATAGAAGACAACAACTAAATACATCCAGAAAGAATGTTTTCAAAAAAATAAATAGTTTTTCCATCATCGAAGAATTGTTAATATTTAATTTCATCGCAGTTATGGAAAATATTATAAGCAATCAATGAACTGGATTATAAAGGAAATATTATTAAAATTAGGGAAAAAAATAAGAAGAATCAGAATTATGTTAATAGAGTTAGAAAAAAAAAAAAAAAAAAGAGATTCATAGAGAATAAAAATATTGTTTTTGCTTCCAAAAAAACGTACCATAAATCAAGTCGTTATCGTAGGCAAGAATATTTTTTTATTGAGAAAAAATCTCACTTATAAAGTCTTCATGGATGTATCTTTTCCATTTATTCAAGAAAAATAAATATCGACTAGCTTTAGTAAGAAAAAAGAAGTTACAGTATTTTTTTTTTAAACCATTGGGCAGTAGCAGTTTTATTTTTCTTCGCTTCTAAGTTTTTAGATAAAAATAATAGCACATCAAAGCAGTTAAGTAAATATTTAACCACGAAAAATTTCATAAATATCAGATACATACATTAATTAGCAATAATTTCCTTGATTTATTGCAAATAGGTACAAAACAGAAAATTAAAGATTAATGTATAAATATGAACAAGAGAAAAAAAAATATTATAATGCGTTATTCAATGAGTAATATCTAAAATATTTCATGAAATTTCAGAAATATTTATGGTCAACAAAATAAAAATTAAATTATACTAAAAACTATATTAGTTAAAACTGTATGCTATATTTTCCATAAATGATTGACATCAAATGAACTTGAATATAAAATGTTCATTATATTTTAAATAATATTCGATATTTAATTCCTTTTAGATAGCCGATACGAATTTCACACCTTGCTCGCACCTACGACAATCCTAAGGAAAAAAAAAAAAAAAAAGAAAATAGACGGGTAAAATATTCTTAGCGGTATACGGATCATGGTTTAGTATCCTCTTGCCATCAGGCTAACCGTGGGAGGTCTTCCTCTTCATATAACGCAACTGCGGGTTAATAGTATCAAGAAGTCCTCCACGAAGGCAAATTTCTCCCATTACTTGATCTAGGAGTTTTCTTGTCTTCTGGATTGAGTTCAAAATTAAAAGGCTACGGGGTTGAACATTGGAAGTCATAAATTCAAAATTGGATCGGCTGTTAAACTTCGGATTAAAAAAAAAAAATAATAAATAAATAACAGGTTTGAAAGTTCAGTTTTGCAGAAAAAGCGGATATAGCTTAGTTTTGATTCCAAACGTCTCATATCTCATTTAAAATAATCCATGAAAAATACATGAAGAAATATCCCTTCTAATTTCTTACACTTTAAAACATAATTTAATTATTCTCTCGAACAATTTAGCTCGCCAACCCTAGATGTTCACACGAATGCGGAGAAAGTTGGAAAATTCACGAGTTAAACATATTCGCCGTATTTAATTTGAAAATTCTTAGCGTATCTTCGCACTTATTGCGTGGCAAGACCTACCCGTGTATGTGCGAGAGAAGGTTTTAAGAGGGAAAATTAACTGCCTTGAAGTTGGTGTTGTCGACTTGGCACATTCTCAAACCATGTATAATCCGCCTTTGTGGACAGCAGTCACTAGAGTGATTTTTCTTCGGGACCCTTTTCTTCTACCTTTTGATGAAAGGCGAAAACATTTTCTTTGTTTTTAAAAGTGCAATTACTGTCCAAGAAGTAATTGTTCATGCTTGTTTTTTTTTAGAGGAAAATATTGCTTCAGTGACAATTTTTCAGAGCTGTTTTTTTCCCTTCCTCAATTTATAAATGAGTTTACTACCAAAAAAATGCATTTTTTAGGACATGATCATTTTTCTAATTTATGTCTGGGAAAAAAAAATAGGTATACCAGTTTAAACAAGAGAAAACTCCTATGATAAAATTTTGAATTTTCATGCAAAGCAGAATTAAAGACCTTGTCACTAAGTTATTTGAAATTGAAAACTGCTTTGTATTAGGTTGCTTGAAAAAGAAAAATCGTTTTTTTCTTTTTTTTTCTTATCAAGATAGGATTTAATTGTAGTTTTTTGAAGCTAACTTTACACTTAAGCCACATAATCATTATTCAATCATATTATCATCACCACAAAAATTCCCTGACATTTCCAGGTATACTTCAATGGAAATCCAAACCATATTCTATCTATACCATGCAATTTCTTATCATACAGCATAGAACTTTTTTATTTGTTACGTCAAGATCAGATTTTGTGAGCAAAAACATATAATAGAATGAGACTGGAAACATGGAATAGTTTCAATAAAAAATGGAATTTCATAAAATAATTGTAATCGATGTTAGAATTATTTAACTCGAACCTCGATAACTGATTACTGTTATTGACAATATTAAGACTGGTTATTTTCCGGTTTATGATGTAGGAAATTTTCAAGTTTTTTTTTCTTTTTTTTCTTTGTAAAAAATTGTGAAATTCCCTAACAATTCTAGGTTTTCCCTGATACGCGGGAGGCCTGTTTCGAAACTGTTCCGCTAAGACCCACCGAGTACACGCGATATGCGTGCGAGTAATAACAGTAAGATAATAGTTTTAGAAAATATGGAACATAATTTCTGATTTACAAATTATTTTAGTTATACTGCAAAAAATTCAAGCTTAAGAAACAGACCAGCTGCAACGAGTAGAAGATCATCAGATTTAATATCCGGAAAACGGGAAACAATTACAAAAATGTAAAGATAAATTGCACCAAAATAACTAAACACCGAAAGAATTTTTTGAGTATTATAGGTAAGTGACATCATCCTGATGAAACTTATCTTTGATAATTTTTATCACAATGAAAGAATAATAGTAAGATAATAGTTCTCTTACAGAAGATACCACCGAAAGACGTTTATTAATTTAATGATTAAACGTCGATTTTAGTGAAAAAGTAATAAAGCTATCAACGCCAACGATTCAAACGATATTATTAACGGAAAAATTGAAAAGCGTTCTATTTTAGGGAAAAAAAAAGATGTATAAAAAGAACTGAAGAATCTTTCAAGCCAAGAAAAATTCAGTTCTAGGTGAAGAAGAGAAGGAAAAAAAAAAATGATCTTTTGAAACATCACAAGAAAAATTCCATTTTTACACTTCAATGGTAACAAAGAGATGGCCATTGAAAGAAACCGAAAAGCATGTGGTTACTCAAAAAATATAACATTTTCTTTACAAAGAGGAGCCACTTTTCTAGTGTTAGCAAAACAGTCTCATGCGAAGAAGATTTTATACCCAGAATTTTTGTAAAAGGTTTAGATGAAAGTTTTTCCCTTTGATCTATTTTTTCCCTCCAAAAAATCGTCTTATTTTCTGAAAAGTGACTAATATTATCCCAACAAATGTCCAAAGAGTAAAAGACGCAGATATACAGAGGAAGCGATGAAAATTAAATCTAACATTTAAATGGCGGACTATTCCATGATACGCAGCATATTTTGTGCCACTTAATTTTGAAAATATGGTTTTACAATGAGATTTTTCAGAGAATTTGGATTAAGGATATATACAACCAACTACCCTGGATTGATTGTCGTAACAGTTTAGGAAATATGTTAGTGTAATCAGTTATACCAGAAGTAACCCAGACCCACAGGGAGGTTTTCCTCTTCATGTAACGCAAATGCGACTTAATTTCATCACTAAGTCCTCCACGAAGGCTAGTTTCTTCCAGTGCTTGATTCAGGAGTTACCTTGTCTTCTGAATTAGGTTCAAAATTACAAGACAAAGAAGTTTAATATCGTTAACTCAAAATTGGGACGTGTTACATTGTAACACTAATTTTTAAAGGTAAAATATGTGATACTATTTTTTACATAACTGATAAAACTTTGAACACTTTTCACACTCCATGATCCACTGCCAACTGCAAATAAATTTGATGTTTGATTTGAAAAAGTGACAATCAAAAAGACTTCAGATTTCAAAGACTTTGGGTCAGATTTCTAGGCAAAGAGGAGAAAGCCGAATTCCAACTCGAGAGGACAGAGACACCTATATTGAAAATTGGGGAAGGAAGTATTTTTCATCCTTCGACTTAAGTGTGATGGCAACGTTCTTAGGTTTATGTTTGTCTTTCATTTCAGCTTATTTAAGTATTATCTAAATTTATTGGAATTTTATTTCTCGAGAAATTTTATAGCATTGTACTGCCACTAATAATTTTAGGTTTAACATCCACGTGTGGGATCGAGATCAGTCAGGTTGATTATAATGATTTATATTCTATATTAAGATATAGATTTCTTTATACGGCTCAATAAGATTAAATTTTTATAATTTAATTGCACCAAATTCCTATTATTTTACTTTCAATACTAAGACTTTAATATTTGATACTTTAATAGGACGGATGTTCAACGCCGGTTTTAAAATAAAATAAAATATGTAACAGCAAAACTTTTCTAATTATCAGGCAGGGAGAAGATATTTGAGAGCTCTCGTTAGTCGAAAACTGGTTGATAAAAACGTAGTAATATTCTATGAAAACATTTTGTCATTAACAAATGTTTCTTCGAGCAGCAACAAAACTTAATGAAATAAAAATTTAAAAAATGTTCAAAAAACGAACGAGCTAACTTTAGAGGTTTTAATATTATGGAAAGATTTTGCTATCAATAAGATATAACTAAGTAGTTAAGAGATATAAAGTGAATTCTAAAAATGATGCTTACAACTTTGATAGAAAAAGTACCAACTTTGAAATAAGTTATATACACCATTTCTTTATGAAAAAAATAATTTTGTCTAAAAAGGAATATAAATATTGTTTAAAAAATTCGGGACTGAAACATTAATAATCCTTAAGATTTTCAAACAGATTAATGCCTAAAATTCGAAAAAAGAAAAATGCAAGACACTAGCAAGCCGAAACTATCAAAGTATGCTCATAAATTCGCCAAATGTGAACGACTTTATTATGATAAATATCCACTCTCAAAAGCGATTATAGAAAAACTTGAGATGACGTAATTTTCCTCGAGCGTCGCCAAGGGACGCACAAAACAAAATAATTTAGAAATTTACAATGAGCCCTTTCAGCCACCGTGATCACATAGGGAAAAAAATAGGGAAGGTAAGTGGCTGAGGAAGAAAGGGAAAATAACAGCTTTGTCTTTGGGGACGGATTTTTGACGTTATTTAGCGACCCTGGGGACAGAATATTTATTGGCTCCTAATGAGCAACAAAAAACTCGCCAGAAGGTGATTATCATTAACACTTTTGATAAGAAACTTAGCTTAAAAGTTATAATAAAAGATTTTAACTAAGACTGAAGATAAAAAAGAATTCACGACATAATTAAATTGTATCTGATTTGAAGAGTAGATAATTAAGTGGGGCATATTTTAATTTAACTTGTTTAATTAACTTTAAAAAAATTTCTATTATAAATTTTTAATTATTATCTTATGGAAAAATAATTAAATACACACGCTTTTTCGTCTTTACAACAGCAATGTTTAAACATTGTTTGTTTGTGACAGTTAATGTTTGATTTGTATTATCTAGGCTTAACAATTCTAAATAAAAGTATTACGTATAGTGCAAGTTTTAGAAATAATCTAATCAAATGACAAAAAAATTACTTTCCCTTCCAAAGTAGTTGAATTTAGTTTATTATAGTTAACATGAGCCATAGCTTAAGCAATTAATTTTAAGAAGAATTTACACAGAAACAACACAAATTTTAACAATTGGGTACTTGCACTTCAAGAAGAAGACGTCCCATACCCACACACGTGACCTATGACGTCAGCACCCACTAATCTTTATCAGCAAAACTGCGCATTAAAGTTGATCTAAGTTTCTCTACATAAGTTAGAATGCTAATTAACGATAACTTAATTAAATACAGAGCTGTATAGCACATCGAATTAGTTGAAATATAATTCTTTCTCGTCTACTTCTTTTACTTAATTTAGATCTATTATTTGTTTATGTATTTTATTGTAACCGTGATTTATTTTTGTTTTGTGTACCTGGCAACTTCGATGCATAATTTGTTTATTTTCCACATGGCTTCGTGCCTGTTTTTGTGTTAAGTCTTTGTGTAAATATATAGCGAAAGAATTGAAATCTTTGTGAAAGAATTCAGAATATGTCACTTGAGAGAAATGATACTTGACGGGCTTGGCTTACTCGAAATAGACTGGAAAGAACAGTTGCTAAAGTAAACAAATGTCACGTTTCAACAACCAATTAGGATCGAGTAACCCGCACTACGTCACTTGCAGGTAAGCCATTAGTAGTAATATTTAATTGATTTCTAAAAGTAATATGAAGTTATAAGAACTAAATTAAGTTTTAAAAAGGACTTTCAAGAAAATTAGCACGGATGACATTAAATAATATTTTTATTTATGCATTTTATATCACTCAAGAATGGTCTAACTTCGTCTAAAATAAAACGGATTTAGCCACCCTTTCATGTTCAAACAAGTTAGCTCAATCTCATTTTATAACTGGGGCATCACAAACTAGATGAGATAGAAAACATAATACATTCGTTAGACTTTAAGACCCTAGGGTCAGACTTACTATACTCGTTGCAAAGCTATTGTTTAGCATTGCCAAGGCTAGGGCAGCCTGGTTACATAATTTTAAATGGTTTCGCTATGCTTTTTATCTGTAAATTTGATAACTTTTTTCATATTGAATCAATTAAAATACAGCGCCGACATCCACAATACATATTACAATACAAAAAAAAAAAAAAAATCATATCGTCAACTACCAGGTATTAATTTATGGAAGAAAATAAAAGTTAAGATACTTAAATTCATAAAAATAATTATTGACCATTTATGATTGAGGTATCAAACAGTGATGAAATTTTCTGCAGTTTTCAAATACAGAAATATTTTTATCGCAAGATTAATGAATAAAAAAAAAGAAAGAAATGTGGACATAGCAAATAAACGAAGTAGAAATAATATGAATGTTGGTTCACAACAAAAATTAACCGAAACAATACATGCCAATATGGGACTCAAGCTGGCTCTTTTTCTGCATTTTTAAACTTTTTTTCGTAATCTAAAATTAGGAGTTTTAAAGATCGGATTAAATTCTTCATAATTAGTACTATTCTTTTCTATAGAATCTATATTTGTTGTCTCTTCTTTTAACAATATTCTGTTTCAAGTTAAGAAAGGAACATTATCCCTAAGGAAAGAGCTTGTTTGTATCTAAGTGATTGCTAACGAATGCTAAGCTCGCCAGCGCGAACGTATATCAATATCGCCAACACTTGAAACGACGCTGCATAGCATAATTTTTTCTTGCTTTCTTATTAATAATAACAACGGTTATTAACAACAATAATAAATTAACAAGTAATAAGAATTAATATAAATGATATCCAAAGATCGTAACAAATATACATCTTTCTGTATGCATTTAAAGAAACTGATGAAAGAAAAATAAATATTTGTTACTTGCAGATGATTTTTTTTTACAGGTAAAAATTCTTTGTCTTGCATTTGATTAGTTAAGAGCATGTCAGCATAAGACGCGCCATTTTTAGTGGTTCAATCAAATCCAATTCTCTTGCAAAGTTATGCAATTGTTTACATTTAAAGAACGAATGTTTTCCGTATATATATATATATAAATAATTCTATGACATATTTCGTAAAAGATAGCAGGAATTAATTTCTGCCTGGGGTGTTTAACTTTTGAAAAGGTTTTATATTGTTTTGAAAACATATTTGTATAATTTTATAACGAAATATAAGGGAACTATACGCAGCCGTGGAATATTACTTAAATCCTATACTTCAGTGGTCTTTTCTTAACTTGCAACGGAGTATAGATTATAAGAAACATTTATACGAATTATTTTATTTTGGCTAAATATTACGTATCGTAATAGAAACAATGCTTAATATGAATTGTTGCATGAAAAGACAATTCTCTAAATTGTTTTTTCCTTTACACCAGATTATACACATATTAAGAATGAATAATTAAGAAAAAATGGAAAAAGAAATATTGCCAGAAATATTTTTAAAATGGATTTCTGAAACTTGCAATATTTTAAAATAGAAGATTCTCAGAACATATTTTAAGCAAACGCGAATGAGCTAGAACGGAAATATGAATGAACGCGAACATAAAAGGAGGCGGCTAGAGAAATACAATTTTTGTCGCTTTTAACATGGCAGGGATAAAGCACTTAATCAACTTAGAAATAACTGTCGCCAAAAACTCAACACGGGCACAAAACACAAAAGGCAACAGCATGCAGAAACTATTCCTACGGAAGGCATTAATTGAAATCTCTGTACCCAAAAAGAACTAATAAATCTGAAATTGCGGAATTCGCCAACAACCGGCGTTCTCTGTGCGATAACTGTCAGATGGCGAGAACACTTCATTCGAAAAGCTATTAAGCAAACCCGACGATGAAACAATTTGCATATTTGGCTGAAAATTACGTTTACCGAATAATGAGTGGTGCTCGACTAAGAGAGGAAGAAAATGAAATCATAACCGTGGGGGCCCAGGGGCAATTAATTTATAGGATAGGAGAAAAATGTCAAGGTCCTCGAGTGCTTAAAACCTAAAACAGTTAAACGCACAATGCGGGCGAAATATAATTAATGGCAACGGCGGAATGGGGATAACAATTGAAAATGGGGAACTTATTGAAATTGAATGGAATTTTAAGAGATGGGAATACGCAATTTTGGAATTCCAAACATATAAATGTTCTGTAATAGAGACAGACTTTATCATTAAAAAAAAAATTTTTTTTTTTCCTGATAAAAAAAGGATGTTACAGAAAAGGCATGAATAATTAAAGAAAGTAGAATAATGTTTCAACAGAATTTTTATTTATTATGTTTTTGAAATTGAAATTTCTTGAGTTCATTTTTTGAACTCAATTCTGAACTTCTCAATTTGAACTGATGTTCATTTTTTGATGAAAGTGGCTTGAAAATCAGTCTTTAAATTATTCGTATGGATTACGTCAGTTTGTAGCTTAAAGTCCTGATAATTCTTTACTGCAAATGATTTTAGTTAAAAATTGTAGTTTTGTTTTCTTATCGTATTTAAATTGTGGCTTTTAAATTTTTTTTTTTCTTCATAGAAGAGCTTCTAAATTGTTAGCATAGATTTATAGCTTACGTCAATTTGAAGATTTAAAGCAGTGGTAATTCTTTACTGTAAATGATTTCAGCTCAAATTGTAGTTTTTGAACTATTATGGTGCTTAAACTGTGGCTTTTGTTTTATTTTTTGACGAAAGAGCATTAAAAACCACCCTTTAAATAATTGCTAGATTTATAGATTACGCCAACTTAAAGCTTACAAACAAT
The DNA here is from genome assembly GCA_949128135.1 of Parasteatoda lunata. Lineage (NCBI taxonomy): Eukaryota > Metazoa > Arthropoda > Arachnida > Araneae > Theridiidae > Parasteatoda > Parasteatoda lunata. Next base: position 19,891,897 of record OX421977.1, on the reverse strand, counting down.
AAACGAATGCAACACTCAATCTTTTTTCCTAACACAATAAGAACAAGCAATGTATAAAGTTAAAGTTAATTTACTTAAATGTCACTCAGAACCATCAATTATTTTTTTTATCTTCCTCATAGAACAACGACTAGAAAATGAAGAACTGAATGAAAAAGAATGGTTCCAAATGGAATGGCTCTTTAGTGATTTTCATTTTAATAAATTAGCTTTTAAGAAATGGAAACTCTACCCTCCCCCTCCTCTGCTTCTGATTGGCGAAATCTGCAAATACCTAGCATTCATTAAAATTGTTCAAGTCACAGCATTCGCCCTCTTGGGGTTTTAGTGACTCGTTGATTGTGCATCGCCAAAGGTACTCAAAACCATCTTTTACCTCCACTAACATGCAAAGATTATCGGTACCTTCATCCGCCGAGAATCGCACAATTTAAAGTGTTAGCCAAATAAATTGTTGTTATTGTTTCTAACGCCACTTTTTATATTTAATAACCGTCGTTGAACAGCCGACCCAATTTTTGGGTTTACAACTTCTAATGTTCGATTCCGTAGCCTTGTAATTTTGAACCCAATCCAGAAAATAAGGGAACTCCTGGATCAAGTATTGGGAGAAATTTTGCCTTCGTGGAGGACTGTTTGAGGGAACTAACCCACATTTGTGTTACATGGAGAGGAAAACCACGAGAACCGCTCACGGTTAGCCTAACGGCAAAGGGACTCTAACCCATAATTTGTCTACCTCTGAGGATATTTCACGTCATCACTGTGGTCGGTGCAAGACGGATGTGGATTTGTATCGATCAGCCATTGGTGGGATTCCAACCCGGTTCACCTCATTGGAAGGCGAACGTTCTATCCCCTAAGCCATCACGGCTCTTCTAATGCTACTTACCAATATCAGTATGCCAGCTTGGTGAAACAAAGCAAATCTAAGGCAGAGGGTGCGTTTCTTGCTTTGAGTGACGTCATCTATGGCCAAGAATACGACTTCAACCGCACACTCAACACAGCCCTTTTATAGGGCGGACCCTTTCACACATTTCATTTATTTATCCACAGATCATAATTTTGATTTGAATCAGAGAACGATCAATCTCCAATTCAGTACCCCCAGATTTAACGAGCATCAGTCACTAAACGGGGAATGTTCGGCCTTCGGGGATCGAACTCACGACCTCTTGGACATGGGCCCAACGCCCCATCAACTAGGCTATCCTGCCCTACCAAATAAATTAAAATGAGTAAATAAAGACTACATCAAGATTGTTTTAGAAATAATGGACTTTCTAAAATACGATTGATGAACTTTGAGCAATAAAAGCTTTTAAACAATCATTTTATTTTGCACGTTAAATTGCAGTTTAAATTCTGTTAAATAATAAAACATTAAAAAAAAATCGTAAGAAATTATGAATAATTCAGAAACTAAAAGAGAAACGAAAAAAGGTTTCAGATAAAAAATGAAAAGGGAGAGTAAGAAAAATTATTTCCCATTACACTTTTAAAAGTACCATCTCATAAATATTTATCGGGAAAACTTTCCTTAAATGTTCATGAATTTAGTATAAATATATATATATATACATAAAAAAATACTGAATTCAGTAATATGATATTTTTCTCGGGGAGAATTGTTTTTCATAAGATTATTGAAATTTAGTGTTGAATAACCCCTTTAATGGAAACGTTATATTTCTGTTTTAGTTTGAAACAGTAACATCGTTTAAATATTAAAGAACAAAGATTCACCAGCAAACCTGGACTGGGTTCAATTACCCTTTTCTTATCGTAAAAGCAACTATATTTATTTATTTCACTTAACCTACATATTTAAATTACGAAATGTGTTTGTTAGGTCTTATTGCCTTTACATAATCTTTCGACAGGAGTAATAATAATTAATAATATAAATGTATTTTCGAACAAAATTTATAATGATTTTTATATTAAATTAAGCAATTATTTTCACTTTAATGTAAAATAAAAATTTAGTCAATGCAATTTAGTCAATACAATCAAGTACAATTTAAGTATAAGGAACTTGGCATAGAGAAGAAAATTACGAAGTGGAAAGATTTAGCAGAAATGGAATCCCTGTAAATCCATTGCTTTGCAACAACAGTTGTCCAGAGGAGAAAACAACTTTATCCATGCAATTTGGTAAATGTTCAGAGGAATTTCAACGCGGTTTTAGATAGCAGATCTTATTCATCTAAATCAGTAAACGCGTTTTGTAGTATTAGAGAAATGATGAGATCCCTGTGAATTCATTACTCTGCAACAAGAGTAATCGAGAGGAGAAAACAACTTCATCTATTCAATAAAGTGGTAACGTTCAGAGGAATATTTCAAAGCGGTTTTAGATAGCAGATCTTGTTCATCTAAATCATTAAATGCGTTCTATAGAAGTAGAGAAATTATTCTATCCCTGTAAATCTATTACTCTGCAACAAGAGTTATCAAGAGGAGAAAACAACTTCTTCTATTCAATAAAATAAACGTTCAGAGGAATATTTCGAAGCGGTTTTAGATAGCAGATCTTATTCATCTAAATCAGTAAACGCGTTTTGTAGTATTAGAGAAATGATGAGATCCCTGTGAATTCATTACTCTGCAACAAGAGTAATCGAGAGGAGAAAACAACTTCATCTATTCAATAAAGTGGTAACGTTCAGAGGAATATTTCAAAGCGGTTTTAGATAGCAGATCTTGTTCATCTAAATCATTAAATGCGTTCTATAGAAGTAGAGAGATTATTCTATCCCTGTAAATCTATTACTCTGCAACAAGAGTTATCGAGAGGAGAAAACAACTTCTTCTATTCAATAAAATAAACATTCAGAGGAATATTTCGAAGCGGTTTTAGATAGCAGATCATATTCATCATTAAATGCGTTTTGTAGTATTAGAGAAATGATCCCTGTGAATTCTTTACTCTGCAACAACAGCTATCGAGAGGAGAAAACAACTTTATCCATTCAATAAAGTAAACTTTCAAAGGAATTTTAACGCAGATCTAGATTGTAGACCTTACTTAATAAATGCTTTTTGTAGTATTCGAGAAATGATTTGATCCCTGTAAAATCATTACTCTGCAACAACAGTTACCTGAAGGAATAACTTCACCAATGCAATAAAGTAAACGCTTAAGAGGAATTTTACCGATGTTTTTGATTTTAGATATTCCATTTAATTTAATTCCCTTTTGTAGTTTTTAAGGAACAATCAGAAATGAATGATGGTTAAAGTGAGAATTTATTGTAAGCTCAAATAATTTGAGTTCAAATCAGTAGATTACACTTCCCACATCATTTTGTAAACACAAGTTAGTTAACCGTAAATATTGACCCGGGATTAATTGGAGTTAATTATGAAAACCTAAAAGAGATCAGACAGCATAGGTGAAAGAATGCAACTTAATGAAAACAATATAAGTAATTAGATATAAAACATGATTTTGCATAAAGTTTTACATTATGTTGCTTTATATTGGATTATTTATGATCTCTTTTTTATTTAAAGTAATTTATCAGTAGATATGGCACTTTTGTATGTTAATAAAACAACTTTGAAGAGTATTTTCTAGTATTTAAAAAAATAACACACTGAAAGAAAAATAAAGTTATGCAATAGGGAACATAATTTTAGTATAAGTTATATAGTAAATAAATATATCAAGTTATATATTAAGTTATATAATAAATAAGTTTCAAACAAATGAAATTCAAAGATTCATTAAAGAATTAAAAGTACGTAAGCATTGCTTTATAAGTTATTTATACACAGAATTAATTTAGCCACTTTTCCATTTTTATGAAGTAAAAGACGTATTACAATTTAAAGAAATGTGCATAACTTCAAACATTTTTTCTACAAATATTATAAGCGCACTTTAAATATTATACATAATTTGCTGTGCTTGATCATTTTATTTTAAAGATAAACAGATATAGTTTTCAGCTCGTTAAGTAATAATTAAAATATCATCAATTGATATATTATAGCCCTCAAAAGAACATTTTTTTTTTCAGCGGCCTCTTCCGAAAAGAACGTACACCCTTAGTTTATAAGAACCATATTCAGAAATATTCCAATTAAATTATGTTATCGACAACTCAACTAAGTAAATTTGATCTCTCAAAACAATACCTATCGATTCATCAGTAAATCTGCGAAAGTCATTCCACTCCATTTAAACACAGAGATTTAAACCATTTATTCTATGGTTAAAGTAAGATATCAGTTCAGAATTTCAATAATTAGCATAAGAGAGGGGGGAGGAATTCCTCTTAAAATTACATAACAAGTTCTCTCCTCCCTGTTTAAACGGCCCTTTGACAGAGGCGGTCAATTAGGTCAGCTGACGTTGTGGCAGGTCGGTTTATTTGACTGCCAATCAGTTCTCCGCCCTGGGGTGGACAGGGCAACATGATTCATGAATCGAATGTCCAGGAAAGCTAATGAATAGATGGATGCCTTAAAACCACCGATGACGGACCCAGAACGGGCCGACATGTTAAGGAGGGGGGGGGGTTGAGGAGGGGAAATTGATGAATGGTTAGTGATGTAGTTTGTGCAACACAGCTGGCTAGAGAATATACGTGGTTCAATTGATTGTGAGTTGCATTAGATTTGAAATTCATCATAATAGTACATAACGGACTTGGAGATAGTTTGCTTTGAACTCTAGACGTTTTGCTAGAGAATCTCCGTTAGAAAAGACCCCATAGTTTGGTAGAATATTTCGATTTTTATATAAGTCTAGCAGGGTTGTAAGAAAACTCGTTTTTTTCAGAAAAAAAATCCAACCCACTGGATTTGGACTCTTTTTAGAGTTTCATTAGGTTTTTTTAGAGTTTAATTGTGATTTTTCCGAGTTTAATTCGTTTTTTTTTTTTCACATTTAAGTTTTTAATCATTTTTTTAGAATTTTTTCCATAGTCTTAAATTAAGTTTTGCTGTATTAATAAATACCATTAATTTAATTAACAATCAAGTCCCTGACAACCATAATTATTAATACATTTTATTATGAATGTCATTTACATTTATCAATTAGCAATAATATTTTTAATTACAGTAATAGGATCCAATTACCATTGTAGGATTAACCTATCTATTTTAGAATTATAAAAAACTAATAAATGTTTAAGTGAAGAAATAAATTATTTATGTAATTGAAATGAAAGACGTAAATTTTCAAATAAAATTTTTAATACGAAAAAATGTATTGATACAATGGTGCATTGTACTACTTATCCATCTATGTTATTATGTCCTACGTTGTGTACAGGGAAAGAAAGCTTCGAAAATAAGCTCTAGTATTTCAATAACAAGGAATATATCAGAACAAGAATTCTAGAACAAGAATTTCACTAGTTAAAAATTTAAAGGTATTATGTTTTAGAAACATCACCTGTAACTGTATGTAATAAGGTCGTAGAAATAGTAAATAATATATATCTGTAATTTCAATTGTATTGTAAATTAGCGTATCAGGTTTTTGAGAAAATGCCCTAGTATATTATTTGCAATTTTTAATAATATGTGTTTTAAAAGGTTAATTAGAAATCTTAAAGAGCAGAATATAAAAAATATGGATTTCAATGTTTGCAGTTTATATTTTATACTATAAATTACAAAACTAAATTATGAAAAAACCTATTATGGTATTTTTCAAGGGTTTATTCGAAAAAATGCAATCCTGCGCTCTTTTGGGCCGGGTAAAATCATAATAAACCTAGAGTCCAGTTAATGTAACTTTATGCATCAGGAGAAAATCGTATTATAATTTTGTGAATTTAAAATTTGCCAAGAATGGTGATTTATTTAATCAGAGTACCGTTTTTATGAATGTGTGAAATAAGGTACTGTTTTGTGATTCCACATAAAAAAAAAAGCATTTGTTATATTTTTGATATATATTAGATTTTTCCTATTTAAGTTAAATTCTTTGATTTTTTTAAAGATACCTTAAAAACTTGAGTTTATAATTAGCAAATTTTATAAATGTAACTATAATTAGAATATTAGTAAAATTAAATCATAACAATACATTTCAAATCATTATTACTTTCATTACTCATCTATACTTATGCATCAGTAAAGATTCCTATCATCTCAAAATTTTTATTTCATTTTGAACTTTATAAAATAAAAATAATAATATATATTCTATAATTTTCAATAATTATTTTAAATTCCCTAAGTTTAATTCAAAGATATAAATTAAAACAGAATTTAAATAAAAAATAAAAAAAGAATCTTGACAGAATTTGTTTTTAATCAGTTAAAGTTTCAAAAGTAAACTAGCAGCAATTTTTTAAATAAAATTATATTAATAACTTTGATTATTTTATAACGGCTCTCCATTTTAAATAAATTTAAATGATAAATTAAGGGAATCACAGTTAATCCAAATAAAACAAACTTTAAATAGTATATTTAAACTTATGACAGTAATTTGCAAGTTTTAAATTATAAATATAAAAAAAAATAAATAAATAAATAAAAATAAATTCAACAGAAAATGATTTTTGTCTGCCAACATCATTTAACGGAGCATATATATAGAGAGAATTTTAAACATTTAAAGCTAAAATAAATTATTATGCGAAAACATAAAGCAATAAAAACAACAACAAAAAAAAAAAAAAAAAAAAAAAAAAAAGGTTTCTTACGTGATGATTATCGTTTTAAGACTCAAATAATTATAATATTCGCTTCTTGTTTTATGCGGATGTTACTTTAAAGATATATCCATAATCATGCATTTATGTGTCAGTAAAAACACACATAATAAATAAGACACATTAACCACACATTCATATGTATATGTGTATGTAAGAAAAAAATTAATCAGACTTGAAAATATAATCCCAACTCCTTATTGAAACAGTCAGCAAATGAAAATTTTTTTAGCAATTAATAAATTAGAACAAAATATACTTATTGCACTTACCAAAAGTTTTCGTCAAGTAGTAGGGAACAAAGCAAATTTCTTATATATTTAAGGCGAGCCTGTTTCGGAAATGTTCAGCCATTTTAAAGTGGTGCTGTAAAAATAAAAAGGAATTATAAGGATATACTAATAAGTAAATATTTACATATTTATTCATGAAGTTTTCATGTAAATTCGAAAATTTGAAATTGTTAATCAAAAATTTAAATTCGTCTGACGCCAAGAGATGGCAGCACTAATTAAAAATATTTCGTTCAGCCATGAGATGAATTCTCTTCACCATTCCTTCGCCTTTAGATTACTAAACAAATAATGCAAGAATATTAAACAAAATAACTAAAAAATCGAAAAAAAAGAGAGAAAAAATTCTTTACACTTACGTAAATCAATTGAAATTTTGAGCATGATTTTTGCATTCTCTAAAAATGTTATTATTTTTATATCGGTAATAATTAATGTTAAAAGGTAACAAATTAAAATATATCAAAACAGAAAAAGATTATTGATACATAATAATTAAAGAACAGAAATTTGGTTAAATTAAAACTATTCCTTTAGCAAACCATTTAAAATTAAATAAATGATGAATCTTAGCTTCATGAAATTTCCCAAGAAACCTTATTTGTTACTATAATTTAATATTAAATTTTTAAAACAACGCAATAAAGCTTGAAGGAAAATTTAATTAAAATTTTTTAATATGATTTAACAAAATTTGATTCTTTAATAACATATTTTCAAAGTTCATTTTTTTTGCTAGTTTTTTAAAACATAAAGTAAAATGTAAAAAGAAAGAAAAAAAATTAAACTTGTACAGATTATTTACAATATTTGAAATCATGTCTATTTTTTATCTAAATGCCTCTATTTATAACCGTCGTTGAGCAACCGACCCAATTTTTGGGTTTACAATTACAATGCTCAACTAAATAACCTTGTAATTTTGAACTCAACCCAGAAGACAAGGGAACTCCTGGATGAAACACTGAGACAAACTGGAGGACTTTTTGAAGCCCACATCTTCGTTACAGGGAGAAGAAAACCACTGAAACCTCCCATGTTTAACCCGACGTCAAAAGGATTCTAACTCAAGATCCGTCAACCCCCGAGAACATTTTACAATAGCACTGTAGTAGGTGCGAGCCAGATGAAGAATTTGTCTCAATAAGCCACCACTGGGATTCGAACCTGGCTCATCTTATTCTATCGCTCTTTCCCCTTAGCCAGCGCAGCTCAAATTATTATTATTATTATAATTTTTTTTATTTATTTATTTATTTATTATTATTATTATTATTTTTTTATTTTTGAGCTGCGGTCGAAATCAAACGTTGGTTCCGTTTACTTTCCTTAGAAAGTAAGAGGTTCTTCAAATGTTTTTTCTTTCTTCCTTTTATTTCCATAACTGAATTCAATAAGGAAGCAAAATGATTTTTCTGCAGCAAGATTCGAAAATTGTTGTGCAGTTATCCCTAAACTGAACTATTTGGAACATATTTACCAGAATTACTCTTACTTTGAAAGTTAAAAATCCTGTCTCGAAAAAAATTTCTATTTATTTAAAGAAAGTATAGTTTTATGTGTCATGACTATCTAATTAAAAGTATCGTTTGCGCTAAGTTATTAAAAAAACTAAAGTAGACCACTAGGATCATAAATAAAATCCAAGTGAAAATCCAATCATTAAAGCAAAAGTTTTTCAGGGTGGGTGTTCATTTCACCCTAAATTGGGATTTTTTTCACGTACAACAAATATTGTAATATATTATTTGCTTTCTGATTATTACTACTTACTTCTCATATAAATAGATTATTCAAAATAATAGCTAAAAAGTTAACATTAGACTTTCAGTTTAGAGTGGATTTTCCCCGTTTCACAAATAAAAAAATAGTCCTGGAACGTCTCACATAATTTTTCTGGTAAATAGAGTAACCAAAAAACATGTTTTTTATTTTTTTAAATATAAATCGGATTTTTGTTTTATTTAAATCTGATATTTTAAAATTTTATTTTTTACATTTACTAACTAAAACTCCGATGGAATTAATTAATAAAACTTATAACAATATTGAAGAGCTTAGAGGCTGAAACAGGTAAGTGATATTTTTGGGATTAATTATTAATCAGGAAAAATACCATAATACTAATCTAGGTATATTTAATGTAGCAAAATTGCTCTTGATTTCACTGTAATTTTGACATAACCAATCCGCATTAGTTTCAGTACACTTGTAAGAAACCGCTCAGTTTTTCTATTATTGCTAAAAACAATATTATATATAAACAATATTGTTTTATGCTGTAAATAATCAGCAACATCAGTAGGTAGAAAAAACAATATAATAGGTTAACTATTAAATATTTTCAACTGAAATGGTTAAAATTACTATTAAATTTCTGCAAACTAATAGAATATAATCATAATAACTCTTATTCAAGCTGTACACCTTCAAAAATTGTAACTCAATTTCATTATTTATAAATGTTATTACGAATGACCGAAATTGGTGGTTGTTGACTTCCACCGGTAAATGTTGACGATCGCTTTGGTAAATGTCCGAAATATATACTAGTTCTAGTTAAGTACCACTGCCCGGTATGCCATACATCAATGCTTTTTTTTTTTTAAGGTTCAGTGTCACTGCCCGGTATGCCCTACATCCATGATTTTTTGAGGTCATGAGCGACGTATTTAACCGGTACTCCGAACACTAATGTTTCTCTTAATCTATCCTCAGCAGATATCAAAATACCGAATAAATATAAAAATATCAACGAATAAATTAATATCAAATCGAATATAACAAATATTTCGGACATTCACCAAAGCGACTATGTGAATGTTGACGTTCACAGGTAAAGGTCGAAATTCTCTTGATTTCGGTCATTTACGGTAACATATACACTAACTAACTACATATTTAAGTTTTAAAAGTACGTGTATTTAAATATTAAATAAGTAAAATTGCAACATGTTCATTAAACAGCAAATTAATTGATACAAAGCTAATGGAAAATTATAATTTAAAAGTCTCGCATTACTTTCATACAAATATAGATTTTATTTCATTCATTAGTTTATTTAGAACATCAAATAATAATTTACAAACAAACCTTTCATTATTTTTTATTGATAAAAACTTCATCGATGAATTAAAAATCTTACAATAAAAAAATAAACTGCCGAGTCCTCAAATAAATTACACAGAACCAACAGATAAAAAGTTCAGTTTCTAATCGAACTTTGATTCGCACAAAACGAATCATCAACGCGATTCTAATCAGAATCAATAGATTTCAATCAGAATCCAGAACATAAATTTAACGCGAGCTAACAAAAACTAATTAAAGAAATAACAACTGAAAAAACGTAAAAAGTATCACCCTTAGTGTGTTTCTACTTAAAGCAGTGAAATACAATAAATTCATTTTCCTGAAAGAATAAAATAAAAATAATAATAAGACGGGAAAACAAAAATTTATTACTTCCAGTCATTAAATTATAAATTTTCATATTTAAATATTTACTTCAAACGACATTTATTTAAATAAAATGTTGCAAAATTAAAATCCCATTCCAAAATTCTCAAGAAAAAAAAAAAAAACAAAAAAACAAAATAGGACAATAATATTTTACATCTCAAAGCTTAAAAAAATATTAATTAATAATTCCCAACATTAAATAATTCGATTTAATTTTTTTGCGATCAAATAAATCCTCTCGGGAGATATTTACTATTGAAGTATAGAAAATTAGCGGCGAGAAAGAATTATCCCGACTTTTAAACGTCAGGTTTTGTTCGCTAATTAATTAAAATATCCTTTACCCGGGTAATAAGTAAATATAAAAATTCACTCGGAAAGTGGGGCAGAGTGGTTAAACATTAGAAAGATCGATTATTTAATTTTACACGTTCTAGGGTAAAAATTAATAAGCGATCAAATTAAAACACCGGCAATTAATTGAGACATCTCGCACATCCTGTTAAAAAATATATTTAAAAAAAAAAAAAATGTCTAACGTTTGCACGTTTAATTTTGCGGATAATTACAATAATTGATTAATGTTCTAGCCGCGAAAGATAATTTTGAATATACTCGGTAGTTATGAATGCAACATAGTAAATATGAGAGATATATATTTCCATATTTTTTTTAAGAAATTTAGTGATTATATATTTAAAAAAAATTGAATTTTGGAGCGGGAAAAAAAATTTTTTTTCAAAAAGAGGGGGGTTGCGATTAACAAAGGGAAGAGGACAAAAATAACGCCAGAAAGATTTTCGAACAGCTCTAAATAGCAGATAATTTATCTAATAACGGTACTAGATTATTTTAGTACAATCTAGAAAAAAATCGTTTTAAAGGATTTATTTATAGAAGTAATTTATTTTTATGTAAAGTAAAAATGAAGGAAAACATATTTTATTATGTGTAGAAAAGATAAGTGTGCAAACTAGTATTTTTTATTATTTTTTTCTTTTTTTGAAAACATATTTACTTTTGATGTAATTTATTCTTTAAAGTTAAGATGAATAATATTATTCTTATTAAACTAGGAAATATTTAAGTTAAAAAATACGAAAGTAAACCCCTGTGATGAAAATTAGTTTCATTGAAAACAACATTAAAAATCACAAATATTAAAATTTTATTCGAAGCCTTTCTGCAACACCTTCTAGATGAGAGAAGGCCTCAGCACGAATCAAGTTAGTAAGTACAACATGACGAACATAAACTGCGCCGTGGGGGAATTAAGTAAGTACGGGCTATTAAGCTGAGCAGTGGGGGAGATACGAAAGATGTCATTACGTTTGGACATACTAAAAGAAAAAATTTCCTGTTTATGGTAACCCGTGTTGAGGCCTTCTTTCTACTAGGAGGTATTGGTTTCGGTGATATTTTATGATACACCTTCATCAGTAGGATAAAAGACCTGAATGGTAAAAAATCTTGGTCAGATAATAATCTCTGTTCTCACTATGGTACACCTTCATCAGTAGGATAAAAGACAGGAATGGTAAAAAATCTTGGTCAGATTAATATCTCTGTTCTCACTATGGTACACCTTCATCAGTAGGATAAAAGACCTGAATGGTAAAAAATCTTGGTCAGATTAATATCTCTGTTCTCACTATGGTACACCTTCATCAGTAGGATAAAAGACAGGAATGGTAAAAAATCTTGGTCAGATTAATATCTCTGTTCTCACTATGGTACACCTTCATCAGTAGGATAAAAGACCTGAATGGTAAAAAATCTTGGTCAGATTAATATCTCTGTTCTCACTATGGTACACCTTCATCAGTAGGATAAAAGACAGGAATGGTAAAAAATCTTGGTCAGATTAATATCTCTGTTCTCACTATGGTACACCTTCATCAGTAGGATAAAAGACCTGAATGGTAAAAAATCTTGGTCAGATTAATATCTCTGTTCTCACTATGGTACACCTTAATCAGTAGGATAAAAGACAGGAATGGTAAAAAATCTTGGTCAGATTAATATCTCTGTTCTCACTATGGTACACCTTCATCAGTAGGATAAAAGACCTGAATGGTAAAAAATCTTGGTCAGATTAATATCTCTGTTCTCACTATGGTACACCTTCATCAGTAGGATAAAAGACAGGAATGGTAAAAAATCTTGGTCAGATTAATATCTCTGTTCTCACTATGGTACACCTTCATCAGTAGGATAAAAGACCTGAATGGTAAAAAATCTTGGTCAGATTAATATCTCTGTTCTCACTATGGTACACCTTCATCAGTAGGATAAAAGACAGGAATGGTAAAAAATCTTGGTCAGATTAATATCTCTGTTCTCACTATGGTACACCTTCATCAGTAGGATAAAAGACCTGAATGGTAAAAAATCTTGGTCAGATTAATATCTCTGTTCTCACTATGGTACACCTTCATCAGTAGGATAAAAGACAGGAATGGTAAAAAATCTTGGTCAGATTACCATCATCTCTGATCTCTCTGTGGAGCACCTTCATAAGTAGGATAAAAGACAGGAATGGTAATCCTACTGATGACAGTGTGTCATAGTGTCACAGAAACACGTATAGGTTTTTAATGAAATTTCACTATTGAATTTTAAACGTTGTTTTTAATGAAATTTAAAACTTTTGTTAAATGGCATAAATTACAAATGACATTTATTGTGCTCGACAGTTGAATTATTTTTTCCCTCGTCACTTCTCCAAAACAAAATAAATAAATAAAAAAGGTTATGCACCCTTAGCTTGAAAAAGACAAGCAGTAGAAGGGAAAAAAATGATATGCGTTATTTCAAAACAACAAAGACATAAAGAGAACAAAAAAAGAGAAAACTCCCACTTAAATATATAAATAAAGAGAGGAAAAAAAATTGCAGTGATAAATACAAAGAATAGTTCTAACTTTTTACAAAGACATTAGAATAAGCTTCAATGTTATGTCGTCAGGGAGTGAAAATGTTATGAGGGAAATATAACAGCTGCGTGGGCGGATGCTGGGGAGAAAGAAGATGAGTCAGAGGATGAGTAACAATGGTGAGGACAACAGACAGTTTCCGGACAAATGCCCCTGACACACTCTGGTTTTTATTGTTTCATCAGAATCCACCCAAAAGTTTTCTTCAGTTTAACACCCAAGAGTCTGTCTGCCAAAATGAAAATATGTAATCCGCTTACTAATTCATAGGGCGATAGTATAATAAGAATGATAAATTTATGCAGTTGCTATAACAAACTTCATACTTGACATTGAAGATCACTCTTGAAATCAATTTACAATTGATATCTAATCTATGAAATTTTATTTTATTTTTTTTTTATTTATTTTTTTTAAAACTAAGAGGCTTTTTACCCAAGCAAAATTGAATTTTAGACTAAATTTTTAATTTGCGTTTTCATGGTATTCTTTTGTACTTAAAATTTTTTTTGATGATACAGTATTATTAAACAGCGAAATATTAAAAAATAAAAAAATTAACATATGAACCATGGGAGGTCTCCGTGGGTTTCCTCTCCATGTAACGCAAATGCGGGTTAATTCCATCAAAAAGTCCTCTACGAAGACAAATTTCTCTCAATACTTGATACAGGAGTTCTCTTGTCTTCTGGATTAGGTTCAAAATTACAAAGCTACGGAGTTGTACATAAGTGGTCGTAAACCCAAAATTGGGCGAGATGTTTAACGACGGTTATAAAATAAAATAAAATATATTTAATCTCATTAAAATGCGTTTATTTAGTCTATAAATAAAATGCACCAGCAGATTTCTTATCGGGATTTCTTCGAAGATTCTTTTCGAATGGTTTAGTAAAGTCGAGAAAAAGTCTGGGAAACATCTACACATCAACGCGAGAAATTTCGGAAAACTTTTTTAACTTTAAAGTTTGATATTAAACTAATATTGAACAACGAGCATTTAAACTGGACTATTCATATATAATATTTTTCCTTTTTTTTAAAAATGACATACTATGCAGTTTTCGAAATTTAAAGATTCATACAACACCAACCAATACAATATTAAACAACGAAAGGTTTTATTGCTAGACAAACTATCTTTCTTGAAAAGCTTAACAGTTTCAAATGCTACAAGTCTGAATTTATTTGTAAGCAATCTGAATATTTTGAAGTAAAAATGTCGGAAGGTTTGGTGAGAGCTCCTCTGCACTATAAAGGAAAATAAGTTTGGGATGGAAAAAAATAAAACATAGTAGTTCAACAAAGATAGAAAACGTCCAAACAACTCAACAGGCGCACATAACCACCAAAAGCAACATCGGAACGATTTCAAGTTCTCCCATCATGGGTAATCTTTCGAAAATGTTCGAGATGGTGGAAGAGCCTTCCTCAACAACCCTCAGGGAAGAGTGCCTTACTTCCGTGAGGGACCACCAAGCGTGTTTGAAGATAATGCACTTTTCTCTATCAACAGAAAGAGATGTATGTTTTTCAAGTTCAGGGAGCTACTGGCGAGTGAGATTGGACCAGTGGCATGAGACGTCAAGATTATTGTTGTCAGGTCCATTTCAACACAACTGGTGATGGATGGTTTGTTTACAATATATGTGAAAACAAGTCAATATGTTATACAGACAATATGTTATTTAGTAGCAAAGAAAGTTGGTAATTGATACCCTCAAAATAATTTTCACCTATTTTTGTTGTGGAGTTTTCGGTTATTTTATTGGGTGTTTAAGGTGCTTGGCAGGGGGTAATTTTTAAATATTTAAAGTAGTTTAGAAAGTTTTTTTTTTTTTTTTTTTTAATTAGATAAAATTTTTTGCACTATCTGGAACTGCACAATAAGAAACCAGTCATTTATATCAAAATTTTGCGCTATCTGGAGCTGAACAATAAAAAATAAATCTTTGTTTTGTATTAATGCGATGTTAAAAACCTGTCAGGTTACATGATTTAAAAACTTCACTAGCTTTAAAAATATACAGATTGGAAATAACAGTCAACTGTTTCAAGTGCTTAAAAATCGAAACGATTTTTAAGATTTGTCAGGCGTGAATGAGAAGAAACAAAAGTGATTTTGAGTATAAAGCCACTACTTTCTTCCATTTTCCGATGGCAACTTTTTGTTTTATATTTTAAATCACTTTTGTTTCTTCTTATTCACGCCAGGTAAGACTTGAAAATGGGCGCCTATTTTTGAACGCTTGAAACATTGTGTCCACTGTTATTTCCAATTTGTATATCTTTGAAGCGAATGAATGTTTTAAATACAAGTAATATCTTACTACTTCAGTTTCTTGGGATTATTTATTTAGCCTGTCAAGTTGGCCATTTAAGTTGACCTCTATTATCAAAAACCAAACTCAGTCTATTGTTTGCTTTTTTCTTTCTTTCTTTCTTTTTTTTTAACACTTCGTTAGTTAACCACAAAAAAAGTCGGGGTTTCTTTTAAAAAATTTCTATGCAATTAGGTTATGTATTAGAATTTAGCTGAATTGTTTAAATGGTATTAAAAACTAACCTAAACCTTTTTGTGAGTTGACCATACGGATAAAAACATGGTGGATTTTGCGAAAAATGCCAAGCATCGAAACTAGCTTGACAAAAACAACGTTTAGTTTGCTTTTGAATATATATTTTAAAAGTTGAGTGACTGATTAACATGAATAGGGCGCGAAGTGCAATTATAAATTATTTTCTTGATAAAACAGAGCTTTTTCTAAGATTTCAGAATCGCTAATTCAAATAAGTAATGAAAGAAATATATAAATCAATAATTAATAGTAAGTCCAAGAGCCGCAAAGGGAAAGTCTATGGTTTAAAAAATACACAGCGTGCTGGAAATTATTAGTGCAAAAACTTTTTTATTTCGAAATTTCTTATACTCGTATTCATTAGATTTTAATTTATTTTTTAAAATTCTAACAGTGGTTTTACTAGTTTTTCTTTTCTATTTTAATTACTTCTTAAAAATAAATTTTAGTTTGTAATAAGGGAACTTCCAAAGTAATTTTCGACAGTCAATAGAAAGTTGACAAATTATTTTGTTATTATCATTCGCTGTTACTCAATAATCTATAGATAACCGGAAGAACCTAATTTCTCCTAAGACACGGTAATGAGGAAAATAGGCGTCATAGACTTTGTTCTGAGAACGTTACAACAAGTCTCAAGAAAAACAAAAGGGTATAAGTGAAAGAAATTGGGCATTGAGTAAAGAAAAAGATTCTAATTTGAAGGCAATTATTAATAATAATTCGCTTTATCACTATTGTTATTGAGAGTGACGATTTTGGTTTAGCAAATCAACATAATGTTATCGCAAAAAGCTGTGGTGGCTCAGGAAATAGAGCGTACGCCTTCTAATGAGGTAAACCGGGTTTGAATCTCAGCGACGACTGGTCAATATACCGAACCCGGCTCGCACTGACCACAGGGCTGACATAAAATATCCTCACTGGTAGACGGATCATGGATTAGAGTCCCCTTGCCATCAGGTGAACCGTGGGAGGTTTTCATAGTTTCCGTCTCCATGTGACGCTAATGCAGGTTAGTTCCATTGAAAAGTCCTCCACGAATACAAATTTCTCCCAATACTTGATCCAAGAGTTCCCTTGTCTTCTGGATTAGGTTCAAAATTACAAGGCTACGGAGTTGAACATTGGTAGTCGTAAACCCAAAATTTGGGTCAGCTGTTCAACGACGGTTATATGTTAAAATGAAAATCCGTCAAACATCTACTTTTTTAAATATTGTTATTTCGTACTTACATTGGCAAATGTTAACAATTTGAAAAGCATTGATAGTAAATTTCATATTAAAAGAATTATATATATATATATATATATATATATATATATATATATATATATATATATATATACTTAAAACCCTGCCATTAGTGTATTCTACTCGTCGACGTGTGCAGACGTAAATGAAAAATATTGATGTTAAGCTAACATTTTTAATTTAATTTCTTAATCACTGAATGCATCTAATGTAAATGAAATATTGATAGTAAACTAAAATTTTTAATTTACTTTTTTAAGCGCTGAGTGCATGGTGAATGACGATATTTAATTATCTAAATGAAAAATATTGATATTAAACAAAAGTTTTTAATTCACTTTCCCAATCACTAAGTACATGCTGAATGTCGACATTTTCTTATGTAAATGAAAAATATTGATGTTAAACTAAAGTTTTTAATTCACTTTCCCAATCACTGAGTGCATCCTGAATGTCGACATGTATGTGCTGATATAAATGAGAAACATTGATGTTTATAATTTCTTCATCAGTGCATTTTAAATGTCAAAATTTGCTGATGTAAATGAGCACAATCAGTCAACCAGTACTGATTGTCTATATTTGGAGATGTCACCAGAAAAATGTTATTTAATAGACATTTTTTTTCCTTAAAAACAACATACTTCGGATAACATCTTTTCGAAGTTTGAATAACCGGGATTTCACCTAATTCATCATATTTATTAATTTTTTCCCCTCTTACGAATAAAATCAATGCTCCATATTTAGCAACAAAAGAATAGCCATTAAGACGGAAAACACGCCAATTATGACAACATAAAGCGACAACAAACCCAAATCCAGTTTTTTTTTATTTTACGAGGTGACACCCATTCTAGAACATAACATTAAGTATTATTTAGCCACATCTAACCCTGTAATTTTAATCCACCGCAGCCCCAGGAGATTAGAAACAACAGTATCTGCTGTGGAAGACATGGGAAAATGCGGGGGAAACTTTGAGCAAATAATTCCCGTTGAGCACATCTAGATTGAACGGAAATAAGAACGAATCTGAAGTGCTGCGTTCAATCTCATTCGGATTCCACCCTACACACTCCTACGCCTTTCATCTGGGGTGGTCTGAGATAACATAACTGCGACTGCGGGAATGAATGTTTATGTGTGGCAGGCCACTTTTTTCTTCTTCTTTTTCTGGCTATGGCTCTTTCCTTTTATCTTGTAATTTTTAATGCATTGCTTAGAAATCGTGTAATGGACAATATTCAGTTGCTAAATTCCTTTTTAATTTTTTTGCTTACTTTTTTTTCCCCCACTTTACAGGAGGATTAAGTTCCTATTCGAAAGAGAGGACATTTTTATTAATCTTCATTTTTGGTTGTTTTTAAATTTAGTACTAAGAATCGGGGTGTCGTTCAAACGCACCGTTTTCAAACGTTCCAAAAGAAAAATGTTACAAAGTAGCAGCCGAAATGAATGATTTCGTGAATTTGATTTTTCGTGAATTTGATTTGATTTTTGACTTTTTTTTTTAAACGTAAAATAGAATTTTGAATTTACAAAACGAAATCTTTTAGGGATAACGAAAAAGTAGCCCATTTTTTCCTACGCTAGATGAATTGTGGTGTAATAAAAAATTCACAAGAATTTTCAGATTTAAAATACATTAAAAAACTAAAGCGGAATGCTTTAAAATAAGGATGGGAAAAATATTGATTTTTATTCTATTTAAATCCGAAATTTTTGATTTTCTAACAAAAACCAATCAGAGCTCTAATGAAAAACAATGAATTAATAATGCTTAAAGCAATTTAAAAGCAATATGAAAACTAAAGTACTTTATTTTTATCTAAAATGATTACATAATTAATACTATTTACTGAAATTAGAAAACTATATTTGTTTTATTTCAAGCTCAATACTTTAATGAATTTGTAAAGTTAAAGACCAAATTTGTCAGTCAGATATCAAATGAAGAAAAAATTGATTTATATTAGGAAGTATTAAGAAAAATTCATTGAATTATAAGTTAATTATGTATCGTTTAACAATAACTTTTACTTTAGTTCGTTTTTAAAGTTTAAAAAAAAAAAAAAATGTTTAGAAAATTGAGGGCAAAAATAATTTGTGTTGTTGTAGTAAACACACTCAACATTTGCACGACACTGAGTTTTTTGAAGAAGACATTTAAAATGATTGATACAATTTAGTCACGCGCATTTGGGTTCAACAGCCAATATTAATACGGAATCATAAATCCCAAAGGTCGAAGTGGTTCCGATTGTTCGCCTGAGAACAATTTAGGTTCTGACCACTATTACAAAGAGAAACAAATAACCAATCATGTAATTGGCGACTCATCAGCAGCATTATCGTAATCGCAGAGTTTAACGCACTCGCCAAGAAAAGCAATCAGCCGTTTAGTTTCCGTCTCTTCTATAGTTGTGAACACGGGAACTCCTTAAAAAGGGTAAGAAACTAGAGACGCACCATTTTAAACTAATTGAATCGAGGGAAGTTTTCCTTACGCAAGAAATTCTGGGAGGGAGATATATATATATACACCATCTGTATAATTAATCTTTATCACTAGAAATAGAACAAAAATAGAAAAGAAACGAATAGGTGCTCATTAGAATCTACGATTTTGCAGTTTCTATCTATTTATTTTGAAAATTAATGGTACAGACATGCTTACGAACTAAGTTTAAAAATAAACATAATTTCTCAAATATTTTTACTCCTTGTTTTGAGGGAATTGTTATATTTTTTATGAAATGCGAAATAAAAGAATTTTTTGGTTTTGAATCGCTTTATGAAATACAACTAATTTTGTACTCAATATATTTCAGAATTGTATATTTGAAGAGTTAAAAAAATGCATCAGTTTAAAATATACTGTTTAACATTTTCTATTCCACACAAGGCGTTTTGTTGGATACTTAAGACCCATAAGAAAAGCCATGCAAAATTATCCTTACAGATTCTGGACTATTAAGCTTTCGAGAGTTTTCATATGGTATTTGATCTTTTTGTATGAGCTAGCTAGTATTACAGTGAATCCTGTTCCATACTTCTATGGAGTTCCTATTTGGGAGAAACTAGTGAATGGTATTAAAACATATTAGTTGGCTAAAGCGAAAAAAAAAGAAAGAAAAAAACGAATAGAGTACAATTGAAAGTACATAGTATTCTATGGTTTGAATTCTATAAACAAGAACCTTCTTCATCAGAGTCTAAACGTCAAATGTTTAGATATTTCAATTGACGTTTAAACAAAATACTTTTTACAGAACTGGAACTGTAGTATGTAAATTTATGTACTTTCATTTGGGCTATATCAAGTTTTTTTTTTTTTTTTTTTTTCTTTTTGCTGTCTATATACCCTTATCTTTTGTTGGACATTGGTTGGGTTTAGCGTACTGAAGGTAACGCAATCAAAGTGCTTTAAACTAAGTCTGAAAAAAAATTTAAGGACGAAACAATACTACATTAAAATGTAAGACTCGTACTTTTAAAAAAAAAAAAAAAAAAAAAAAGAGAAAAAAATAGTTAAAGGCACTTGATGTATTTTTATTAATTCAGTTTCATGAAAAATCTTTAAATGGAGAAAATAGTAGGCAATTTTTAAAAAAAAAATTAAAACTACTGCATCAAGCTTTGCGAAATCAAGATGCAGTGCTGAAGGCGGTTTTCAATTCGATCACTACTCATCCAAAGCAACGTGAAAATAAGCACACAAACAAAGCTTTCAATTATTTTCACCATTTCTTTTTGTGTTAACAAATTCTGATGGATTTAGCTTGATATCGATTACATTCGACCATTTTTTCATTTCATTCTTTCTTCCTTAATAGTTCAAAAAGAAAATTTTTCATCCTAGAGGCAAAGAAAAATATAAGTGTTTTAAATCCTTTCAAGGATTTAAAGAAAAAAAAAAAAAGAAAAACTTAGGGATAGATGATATTTAAAGGGTTTCAACGAGCCACTTCAACAAATATAGAAATACGTTCTTCCATATTATTAACGCTTCATAGGGAATTTTAAATAAATTTAACTTTGTTTCATCACGCATATTTTGAGGACTAAAATTTTATTTTGATTTCTTGCACGCAAAAGCTTTTACAGATTAGGTATCTACTATGATCCAATGTATGCGTATCTCGTGTTTATATGCGTAACAACGTATATAAACACATCTTCTGCACATTACTTGTAAGAAACAAAAAGTTAAAGCTAACAACAAATCATAAAAAGATACATGTTCACTGTATACAGTGATTATAAAATAACTTGTCAACATGACCCTCCTTGGAGGGCATGTAGTTTGAGTGAACAGATTTTTTTTTTTTGCTTTTTTTTTTTTTTTTTTTTTTTTGCATAGGTATTATATGCGCTCTAAGATGATGTCATAAACGACTCCGCAGCTTTTATAGTTACGATTACAGTGACAAAATTTCGAAATTTTTAGATGGCTACACCCACTTTTGTAAATCAAAACAGCATCGATTTACGGTAAAAAAAAAACTTAAAATTCATTTAAAACAACAAAGAGAAATTATGTTGATTTGTTGTTGTCGAATGCTATTAAGGGAAAAGGGGGTGAGCTTCTTGTTTTCCAGTGGCGCCATCTACGAACAAGAATTCGACTTTTGCCACACCAGTTTATAGGAAGGACCATTCACAAGCGTAATTTTGGCCTGGACCAGAGAACGATCAATCTCCAATCTAGTATCCCCAGACATAGGATTTGTAATCGGAACATGAGGGACCATGGATGAACCGACAGATAGAGACTACGGCCGGCAGGGATCGAACTCACGAATGGACATGGGCCAAACGCCTTACCAACTAGACTATCCCGGTCCTTATTATGTTGATTTGACGACCCGAATAATAATCTAAATTATATCATTTGAGGGAGTGAGAAAATTCCAGTTTGATTTTTCACAATTTTTTCCCGTGTACACAACAATAAATAATAAAAAAAAAACAAGACTTTCACATTCTTGTTCATATAGTCTTTGCTAAAACAATTTAAAAAAAAAATATAATAAAATACACCTACAAATACTTTCAAAAGCTCATACCAGGATCAAATTTACGTGAAATAAACGAAGGTGAAATCAGTTAAACACAAAAAGAATGAATTCTAAACATATATGAATTTTTTACTACTGTCTCAGGATAATTATAATAAGGATCAACAAATATTTTCATATGGTACGAAAAATTAAATAAGCAATAACTCCTGACTTTATTCTATTTTAAGCTTATCATAGCTTTTTATCTCACTCTATTTGAGGCTAGATAGAGTGATATGTGTTTCCTCTATCCATGTTTTTCCTATTTTCCATATTTTCAATTTCTCTACTGGCGTTCAGCGCCACGTATTTTTAGGTCTTCCTCTTTTTGTATTGCCATGAGGGTTCCAATCGAAAACTTGCTTTACTTTAAATTTTTCATGTTTACGTAGAACATGATCCATCCATTAATTTTCAGATCAATCGGTTTTTCTGTTTTGTTCTTCTAAGGATTCCTGCATTACAAATTTTATGGAAACACTTGATACGCAAGATTCTTCTTAAGCTGATGTTAATAAATAATTGAAGTTTTCTCAGATCCATGTAGTAGGACAGATTTAACATTCGTGTTGAAAATGTTAATTTTTCTTGAATTTACGTTTTTGTTTTTCAGAAATTAATGAAAATACTGTAACTGCTTCGGGCTTTGTTTAACCTATTTGATCTTAAAATTACACCGAAACTAAAGAAGCTTGTTAAGCAAAGCATTATCAAGTGTTGAAAAATCACCTACCAAAATCTTAAAGCAATTAATTACACCGAGACTTTATCAAAAAGAACACATAACTTCAACCTAAGGTGAATCTATTTAACCAGAATATAGATTATTATTTTTAAAAAAGCTGCTCTTTGGCACCATGTGTGCGCCAAGCGAGATTATATACTCACAGATCTACGCCGTTAAAGTTGCATTTTTAATGATCGAGATTAGGGCAGGAGCAGTTAGTTATAATAATACTGCCACAACACAAAATGCACGAGCCATAAGGCGTAACCAGTTTTCCACTAACGAGAATTAGTCCAACTTACTCGTAATTAAGCTCTAGAAGATGGACTCTCGCCTTATTACAACAATTTTGAAAACAAAAGTTCCATCAGCGGTGGGGGGGCTGTGCATTGTGGGTGGAAGTTCAGTTTCTGCTTTAATGACTATTAATTAGGGTAACGCTTGATCGATTATTAATAATTAGAGTAAGAGCTGTTGGAGAATTTGGAGTGCTAAGAAAATCAGGTGGAGATATACGGTAGATATTAAGAAAGTTTTGTCCACAGATGACCTAAGATTTCTTTTTAAAGTATTGGTTCTCGCGACTTAACTTAAAGATTTAATTAGACAGTTAGTACAAAGTATGCTGAGCAATTGATTGTCGGGATTAGAGGCGCTTAAAAGATTACTAGTCTAGTTTTCATTCAGGCGATAATGACGATTACTGCTAATAATACCTTCATTAGAAAAGATAAGATTTGTCCAACAACAAAATAAATGAATATTTAAAAAATAAATAAATAAATAATCCCATAATACAAGAGTATTGAAAAATCTCGTCTTCAAGAATAATTCTAATTTTAAAAAAAAGTTCAGAAATTTAATCTTTAAGATTTTTATTCCGATAAATGAGTTTTAAAAGTAACAATTTATCGAATCAGTCATTAAGTAGTTAAACGAAACTAAAAACAATTTTCAATATTAAACTCGGGTTAATATTTAAACGCCCTTTTTATAGATAGAAGAAAGGATAAGGTTGAAGAATCGCCTCAAGCAATTTACGTCTGAAGCAAAACTGTTATGAATAATATCAATTTGAAATAACTAGCTTTAAAACGCGTTCTTCTACTATCTATTTCTCAGTAAGAAATGGCGATTTAAAACTTGCATAGAGTTTGTGCTTAAATGAATTGAGTTGAATTAAGATTTTATTGTCACATGACTTGGAATATTCCACATGTAGGTAATCAGCCTTGTGTACTCTATCAGTACACAAGGCTGATTACCTATAGTGTGGAATTTCAGCGCATATAATTTAGTGTATACAACAAAGATTATTACATAAATAAAATATAATTTTCTGAGATCCGAGCTTTAAATACTGGCCGTAACAGTGATTTTAACTTATAAATTCGCCACAAAACTGTCATAAAGCTTACTTATGTTTTACATAGACAATTGCGTTGTAAAGCCGCAACGAACAGAAAAAAATAAAACTATTATTTCATAAGTGCTTTAATGAGATACCTGCAAGCGACGCAGTGTGGGTATCTCGATCCTGATTAGTTGTTGAAACGTGGCATTTGTTTACGTTATCAGCTTTTATTTCGATTTTATTTCGAGTAAATCAAGCCCGTCAAGTATGAAATCGCATATTCTATAATTTTTTCCCAAAGATTCCAGTTCTTTCACTATATATTTCTTAATCAACACAAAGACAGGCACGAAGCCGTGTAGGACATAAACTAACTTTGCATCGAAGTTGCCAAGTACACAAAACAAAAATATATCTCGGTTTCAATAAAACACATAAACAAATAATAAATCTATTTAAAAGACGCAGAAGAGAAATAATTATATTTTAACAAATTCGATGTGCGATACGGCGTTGTGTTTAATTAATTTCACGTTAATGAAAATTCTAGCTTATGTTAAGAAACTAAGCTTGACTTAAACACACCGGGATAGCCTGGTTGGTAGAACACTGGGCCCATGTCCAAAAGTTCGTGGGTTCGATCCCCGCCGGCCGAAGTCTCCCAGTGTAGTTAATGGTGACTGACGCACGTGAAATCTGTCAAGTAGCAAAGTCTGCCCATAGCAAATCAATACCTCTGGGGATACTGATCCAGGGGTATCCTTGTCTTCTGGATTGGTAAAAAAAAGGCTACGGAGTTGAACATTAGTAGTCGTAAACCCAAAATTGGGTCGGCTGTTCAACGACGGCTAATGCTGAGATCATAGGTCAGATGTTTGGGTATCGATGATCTTCTTTTTGAAGTGGAAGTACCCAGTTGTACCAAAAGCTGCCCAATTTAAAAGTTGTTGGATCTTAGCCGGGTATACAGGGTGTCCCAAAACTCATGGTACACATGTTAGGGGTGCTAGAAAAGAAGTAGACAAATTACCATACAATCCATGGTCAAAACGCAAATCGCAAAGCGCTTGAGCACGAAACATGCTATGAGCAGAACAGGAAAAACTACAATGGCCGAGAGGGGCAAATCAGGGAAAATGCATTTCCATGTGCTATACAGAGGTAGTGAGGAACTGATGTTGTTAACAAGGGACTCAGCATTCAAACGAATAAAACAAGATTCCAGGGCATCAAGTGGCTGGGGTGAAAATAATTTTGGCATTGTCGAAATTTAATTTAAGGCCAAGATTTCAATAATGTGCAGCAATCGATGAATTCTTGATAACTGACATATCTATCGTGTTCCTTAAGTTTTACCGCTTCAATTTCTTAGTATTATTTATTTAAAATTAAGCATAATAAATCCAGAAACGAAAAACCATCCGACTGGAATTACAGTAACTGAATCGACTTTCAACTACTACTAAACGTCCTATGAAATCCTATCCATCAGAATCCCCAATATTTTATGCAGGAAACAAAAATGAAAATCATGCCAAGTTTACTACCGAAAAGATTCAGAATAAAACAAGATACCTAATTCCAAAAATGAGAAATTGTAATATCTGAAATTTAAGTTTTGCAGTGCAAATTTATAATCTCAGGGAAACTTGATTCACAGACGTTTCGCAACGTAACTTAACAGAAAACTTGGTTTCGTCATGGAAAAGTTTAGAAGTAGAGTTAAAGTGTAAGCTGATGAGAGTTATTCCTGCAGTTTATTTTCTTCTAGGTAATTTTTAATGATTTATGCTTCTAAGAAACAGGACTCCACTTCCAATTATGCTCGACATTCGATCCTGCTATGTTAAAAATAAAGTATCTTCTAGGTTTTCTTAACTTCAAGAGCGACATTAAAATTTAGTTTTTTTCCGCTTTTGGATTGACGTGGATCTTATTAATGCTTACGGCGAATGGAGTAATATTTAGTAGGTAATGTGATTTTTGTATGTGTGATGCGATCGCAAAATGTGGCAGATAACTCTTAGAAAAAATAAATAAATAAATAAAAATAATAAATAACATTAACTTAAGTAAATTTCAGAACATCATTTGCATTTTAATGTCAATGTTTATAATTACGTTGAATTTATAATTAGAAATTATACAACTGGTATTACTTAATTCCCTAGCCATCAGTTTAGCCATGGGAGGTTTTCGTGGTTTTCCTCCCCATGCAACGTAAATGCTCGTTACTTCAATCAAAAATTCCATCAGGATCCATCAATGATTGATCCAGGTGTTTCTTGTCTTCTGGGTTGGGTTCAAAGTTAAAAATCTACCGAGATGAACATTGATAGTTGTAAACTCAGAGTTGAGTTGGCTGTTTAACGCCGACTGTTAAAAAAAAAAAAGACTGGTATTACTCGAACCGAGGTGACTCAGGGGGGAAGGCATCCCAAGAATACCAGCGATGGTTGGTTGGTATGAATTCTGCTCCCGGCTCGCATCGACCATAATGTTGACTTAAAATATCCCAAGGGGTAGGAGGTTTCCGTGGTTATTCTCTCAAAACAACGCAAATGCGGGTTAGCTCCATCAGAAAGTCCTCCACGAAGGCTAGTTTGTCCAAATGCTTGATCCGGGAATTCCTTGGTCTTCTAAGTTGGGTTTAAGATTACCAGGCTATTAAGTTGAAGATTGATAGTCATTAACTTAAAATTTTTTCGGCTGTTCAACTGTTATAAAATAGAGAAAAACTGGTATTACTCGATATAATTTACAAAATCACAAGCAAAATTTGAAAATAATTGCACATTTTTTTTCTTAAATTGCATAAGAATTTGAGAAAGTCTTAAGAAGGTCCCTGCTATTGCTTATTACATTTATAGGCAAATCACAATATTGTTAAGCAATAATAACTATACAGCCAAGCACTTAAGTCTTTTCTTTCCCCCGAACTCTATTCTTTTAATGGTTATGGTAGGAACCATACTTCACTCTGATCTCAGTCAAATGACGAGATGGGTGCTCTCTCATCTGATTTCCACGACACACCAATAAGGATACACAGGCGTTTCCCTGGCAAAAATTCCTTTTCCTCGCCCCCTCGTTGCAATTGGCAACCAATTGATTCCTAATTGATGGTCAAGTTATGTAAGATACAAGGCTATTAAAAATGATGGACTATTTAATTAATTTGTATTTTACGAAAGATAATAGATTGGACACTTACTAGATTGGATAGATCGGACTTGTAGTTCATTTACTAATGAAAAAAGGAAGGTTCAAAGTTACCGTGTCACTCAATGTTGTGGTGCGCTTAGTAACGCGAGATATGTATTTTCGCTTGTGACACGAGTTCATCTACCATTTTAGATTTTTTTATTTTATTTTATATCCTTCTTTGAACAACCAACTTAATTTTGGGTTTAAGACTACTGATGTTCAACCCCGTAGCCTTGTAATTTTGAAACAATTCAGAAGGCAAGGAAACTTTTGGATCAGTACCCCCAGAGGTATGATTTGCTATGGGAACATGGAGGACTTTGTGACTCGACAGAATTAACGTGCATTAGTCAGCATTTACTACACGGGGAGTGTTTGGCGGTAAGGATCGAACCCACGAACTCTTGGACATGGGCACAGTGCCTTACCAACCAGGCTATCTCGGCCACCGTTTTAGATGTTTGCCGGGAAGAAAGGGAGGTGAGGTTACATTGAACATTTATAATCTCTTTAAAAAGCACTTTGAACCTTTCTTTTTTTCTCGATAGCATGCTGATTGCTCATATCCAATTTATACTTTATTAAATTAAAATGAATTAAAATAGTTCATTTTTCAAATAACTCTGTATATACAAGTGACGTCAGTTTAGAAAAGAATTCCAACCACTACAGACCTACCAAGCATCTAACCATTTCTTTAGTTTCAAGTTTCTTTAGTTTTAAGTTTTCTCTTAGAAACTCAAACCTGCAACCTTTAGCATTAAACCAGACGTGTGAGCGATGCTTCAAATAATCTAACCACCATGGCGCATACTGTTGATAACCATTAGTGGGATTCCTGCTTGGGAGGAATAAAAAGACAAAATAATTTTGAGACAAACGACCAGATGGTCATCATTGCGCACTGACATTCTTTCCTATTCACCAAAGATATCATCGGTCAGAAGCTGCGCGTGTTTCAAGTCACCATAATAGATAAAACATATCAAAGATACATCAAGGATAATAGATAAAATATATCAAGGATAATAGATAACTTTGAAAAAAAAAATGCATAAAAATGTCTCTTGTTTTTAACATTTCAAGAATGTATAATCTTTAATAAGGTATTTATAGAAAGAAAGAATTATATCAGTATAAAAGTACTATGCAATAAAAAAAAAATATTTTGTATTATTTCATACTTCCTCAAAAAAGGAAAATTAAATGATGAACTAACACAAAACATTATAGTTAACTTAACACGAAAATCATTGACGCAATAAAATTCACTCCTTCTACACACTAGGACGTTAAAAAATACATAAAAATGTTTCCTGCTTTTTAACATTTCAAGTACGCATTACGCTTAACAAGGTGAAAATTCAAAAGAAATTACATCAACATAAAAACACTATCCAATACATAAAACTCGATTGTATTGTTTCATAATACCTAAAAAAGGGGGGAAATTAAATGATTAACTAACACAAACTACTATGGGTAACTTAACACAAAAATCATTGATGAAATAAAATTCACTTCTACTACTACCCAGAAATTCCAACCATCTAACCACATTTTCGAATTCGAAGAAAAGAGGATTAATTGGGAGATGAAAAATATAACCTTAATTAATTGCCAGGCGGCGATGAAAGAAATCGTACATAATTAGGGCCACTACAGCATCGGGGCATTCGGGCGAGAAAGGCAACTTGCAGAAAATCACCATCACCCTTGCACTAATCTTCGGAGAAACGGGACTCGTCTTTGCTAATTAGGGGAATCGTACCTCTTTCTGAATCTCCCGGTGCGTGCATACGGGAATATGGGTAACGATGACCCAACGATAATTAAAGCTACGAATGAAAAGCCGGAATTGCCTTTTATTTTTTGGAAAGAGAAAAAAAAAAAGTTTTCGAACATTTTATTGATTGGGACAGCGGAGATGAAGGCGGGTGGTTTTAAAAGCAGGGAAGAAATGGAGTTTTATTAATTTTGACGTTGTTTTAATAGCGAGTTTTATAGATCTGAGAGAAGAGATACTCATATATTATGGATTTAAACTTTTTTATATAATAGTCTTTTAGGTTATATTATTACATAACTATAATTTACTTTTTTAATAAATTGAATGACTAATTAATTAGATTATGTTAAAATGGCTGGCCAAAAAATTGAGATTTGTTTTAATATTCCCGAAGTTTCAAAATTAAATCTGAAGTTAGTTTCTGAGTTTCTTAGGGCATGCATATGGGTATAAAGGTACCGATGACCCATATGATAGTTAAAGCTAGGAATAAAAAACCAGAATGGCAGTTTATTTTTGAGGAAAAATAGAATTGTTAGAAGATTTTATTGATTGAAAATAAGAGCTAGAAACAGATGCTTTTAAAATATTAAAGAAATTCGAATTTTATTAATTTTGATGTTGCTTTTGTGATGAGTTTCACGGATTTCAAAAAGGGTATTAAAAAAAAAATAGATTGAAACATTTTTACAAAATTGTTGTTTAGGTTAGCAGCTTATTGTAATTTACATTTCTTGAGTATTAAAATGCATTTAATTTTTCATCTCAAAGGATAATTATAATGCGTGTCAGATAGCTGATAGGAAAATAATACATTTAGATCGAATATCTTGAATTTTTTATGCAATTTTATAGTTTAATGATGTAAAAGACATTCATACATAAAATATTATTTATCACATTAAAAGTTTTTTTAATTAATGTGCAATACCTTAAATGTATATATATATATATATATATATATATATATATATATATATATATATATATATATACATACATTTAAGGTTTATTTTTTAAAACTCCAAATCCCCAAATAAATTGCTGTAATAGTTTACAACACTTTCAACAGCACAATTGTTGAAACATTGAAGATTTTCTTTTGATAAAAAATTGTGTATAATTATAGTTGCTAAGAAAGAAAATATTACTCCCGGAAATTAAACATGTGTAATTCATTACAGATCGAAATACAAAAATTAGAAACCTTTCAAAACAAATGTTTAAGATTTATTTTTAAAATTTTTTGGCCTTACAAAGTATCAAATCAAAATCTATTAAAGAAAGCTAAAATAAAAACAATAGAGGATGAAATTAAAAAACGAAGATGGAGCTGGCTCGGACATATCCTTAGAATGCCCAAAGAAAAAATTACATCTGTTGCGCTTGCATGGGCCCCTGGTGGTAAAAGAACAAGAGGAAGACCCAGACTGACCATACAGCGCATGTTTTTGGGCGAATTAAAAGAATGTAGAATTTCTGGCTGTGAGGAAGCAAGATCTATTGCTAGAGACAGGAGGCGTTGGAGGGATATGCTAGAGGCCTTAAGTGCCCAAAGGCACGTAGAGGATAAGTAAGTAAGTAATTAATTTACATCGAATTTTTATGAACGAAAAGGTTACTCTTATTCTCCTTGATTTAAACACGGTGAAAATTATTAACATTTGAGCACTCATTTCACACAAAAAGAAATAATACTCTCATAGAGTGAACAAAGTATAATTTACTAACATTTAAGCATATTAAATTCAAATTTTACCCAAAAAGAAATATCGCTCTCAGCTAACTTGGGGAAATTTGCAATTACTTGATCTCTAGTTTTGCATGAAAGGAAAGGTTTCCGAAAATAGGCATACAGTTTAACTTTCTAACAATAAAACTCAAATTTTGTAGGAAAAGAAATGTTTTCAAAGAAAAAAACACACGGCGTAACTTACTAATAAGTTTAACACGAACGGAAATGTTTCCATTGAGTAAACACGCGGTGTAACTCTGGGTGTAACTTACTAACAATATAACACAAGTTTGGCAGGAAAGGAAATATTTCCATACAGTAAACACACTGTGTAACTTACTAACAATAGAACTCATTGGCAGGAAAGGAAATGTTTCCATAGAGTTAACACATGATGTAACTTACTTTTCAAACAATAGAACTCAAGTTTTTTCAGGAAAGGAAATTTTTTCAGAGAGTAAACACACGGTGTAACTTACTAACATCAGAACTCAGGTTTCATAAGTGAAAAAATCAATGCAGTTTTAAATTGAAAAATTTGGAGTGTTACAACTCGTAATTTCTCAAGCAAGATTTTTGGAATGTAAAGCAACATGTTTTTTTTTTTTTTTTTTTTTTTTTTGCTACTTGATACAAAGAACTGTTGATTACAAAAAACACCTAAACAAAAATTAAATAATTACCAAATAAATAAATAAATGAAATAAAAATATATTAATAGTCAATTTTATGAAGCAAAGTGCAGAAACAGAACGTCGTGCCCGTTTTATTTACTCGAATCTGTGAAAAGAAACAATCCAAGCATCCATAAATATTAGCACATTTAAAGTCAAGCCCAGTTAATTCAAGCACACTTGTAAGACATCACTTTTCCGATGTTAGCTTTTGTAATGGCATGTAACAAGACCAACTTTCCGCGTTCGATAACAATAGTCTAGAAGTCCCTTTTGTATTCAAAGCCGAAAGGGAAAAGAAAGGCAACTTGGGAGCAAATGCTCGCTTCCTCCTTTCCGGGAGTTCCTGTAAATAATTGGATGAAGAAACCCCACCAATGGTTGAAGGAAGGGGGAAAAAATACTCTGTCCGTCAAATCCCGGAAAGGTAAAGAGAAAAAAAATTCTCCTTTTCGTTCATCGATTGCCATGGTCAATTGTCCGTTCACCCCCATTGAAGGTATCGTTCAAGATCATGTCTAGAGTTATTGAACATCTGCGTTCCAGTAACCTAAGGTATTGATCCCGTTCCCGTTGCACATTAAACTCCAGTTTCGGGAGATAGGAATCTTCCGCTGCTTCCTCTCCAACCCCCGAGTGTTGAAAATATTGGATTTTCTGCTTTTTGCGATGGAATTTTTCTATTTTATTTCAACGTGTTTTGTTAGTACCTTCAGTCGCATCTTCTCACATTTTCCCCTTCCTTTAAAAAAAAAAAAATAAAAAAAATAAAGAAAGAAAACAAAAACATCGCATTTAAAAAAGAAAAATAAATAAATATATAACATGGCGTTTCATTTGTTTCGATAAAAATTATAGTTTAATAGTTTATCATTATCTATACATACATATTGCCCAAAAATTAACGCAAGAAGTAAATTTTATTAAAAAAAATAATAAATAAATAATTAAATTTTATGAATTTCTTTTATTGATCAATAGAATATACAACATACAAATAAATGCCTTATTAGACTGAATCATTATCATTATTTTTTTCTAACAACATTATTACTTTCGTTCATTAAACTTTCATTTATGAAAATAGTTATATAAGATTGTGATAATAATATTGGGATATAAGCCTTGTTTGGAAGATTTAACACAGAAAAACACACTGGTACTATATTTTATAACTATAAAATATTAAAATGCTAAATGTAACATTTCCCACTTATTTTTACCAAAATTAAAGCAAAATAAGGGAAAAGAGTATGAAAAATATGTTATAGAATATACAATTTTGCGTCAAAAGGTTATAGTAATTTCATGATATTGTCATGTGATAATAGATTGCGCTAGTGTTTTTAATTGGAGCGCTAGAGACATACGCTTACATAGTTATCATAAATAACAATGCAATTTAAAAATAAATAAATAATTAAAATATGAAAAAAACACAATAGAAAGTGCAAAAATAAAAATTGAAAATCTGAAGCGCGAAATACGCAAAAAGTTTAATTAACATTAAAGAATGGTTTCCAAATAAAGTCATATGTAACACTAGACCTGAAAATCGCCACTAGCCCCATGGTGAAACAAAGAAAAAAAATAAAAAGAAAAAAGAAAGTGAATTTAAATAAACCACCGGTCACTTTTCCCGTTGTTATTTTCTTTCTTTTTAAAAAAAAAAAATTATAAAAAAAAAATATATATTAATTGCGCAACGAATTTTCTTTCAAGGAGAAACCAAGTCAGTATGTTTAATTAAAATGTGTCACATATTTATTTTATTTTCATTGTTGAATTAACTTTTTATAGACGTAAATAATTTTAAACAAATTTTTTTTTTCAAAAATATAATTTAATCCAAGCGAGAAAAAAAAAATTATATAGGCTATTGAATGAAAAGTACTTACTGGTCACCGACTCATAAGGTTTGAAGAAAAGTGGCTAGTAAGTTATTACAGTCTACCGGTTACTGCCTACTAACTGAAAATTTAAATTTTTAGATCAATGAAACGCACACATTATTTCTCACCGCTCCCTAAATGTAAACTATTTAAACCATATTTTCCCGATTTCCAATCCTGTCCAGATTTGTTTTGAAGGTCAAGAATCTCCAAAACCGTCGAAAAAAGGTTTTAAGTTTTAATCAGAAGGGTTTTATTCAGAAAGGGGAAGAAAAAAAAAAGAAAAAAAAAAAAAGAAAAAAAAAACGTTTTTGTGCATGGTCTCTTAAGAAATAGAAAATTCAATAGCATATTTAATGTTGGACTCTCGAACCATTAAGGCTATTTTTCGATGGCTCCGTAGTAATATGAAATGATTTCCCCCCCCCCCCCGAATAATATGCTATTTCTATACTGTTACTCATGACTGTTAGGCTAAGTTCAGCCTATCTAAAGCCAACGCTGTCTACGTTTATTTTGATATATAAAATATCAATATGGATAAAAGCCACGGTTTTGTAAAAATAAAAAGTGTTTGTGTAGTCTAATTTTTTAATATTTAAAAACTTACTCATGAATGCTGCATTTCCTGGGCCCATAAAAATTTCAAAAAACTGAGAATAAGATTTTGATAATTTCCTCTAGGTGGAAAAATGACGCCAAACTGGCGATTTTTTAAAAAGTTTAATAATTTTTAAAATATCTAAGTTATTTGTATGTACTAAAGCCCAGATAATTCTTCAAAAGATTATAAATCAAGTTTAAAATCATCGCATTGCTACAAGTAAACTATGACTATTTTATTTTCCTTGGCGACAGGGCTTCGAAAAACAACGTTAAGAGTGAATCTTAGTAAGTGAAAATTCCATCACTATTATTTTAAGTTATTTACTAAGATGTCCTGTTTTATGTCTTGCGTACTGTACACTGTACATACAAAAAAATAAATAAACTTACTAAGCAACGTTTAGAAGCAAAAATGTACTTTTATTTCAACCGATTTCACATGATAGCTTTAAAACCTTACAAAAGAAACATACATTTAGATTTCCAATTAGATACAGATTTATGTAATAGATAAAAAAATTTTGTTTTTAGCTTTGGTTGCTAGAGATAAAAAAAAAAAAAAAAGGAAAAATAGGATTATAATAATAATCCTTCCTGGGAAAGAGGATGTTGAGTCAGTAAGCATGAACCAAACATATCGATAAAACCATAATGAAAAATGAGAAAATGCGCCGAAACAGAACAATATATACTTCTGAGTATAGGTGCGTGAAAAAAATTAGAGGCGCGTAAAAATTTTTATTCGCATGAAAACATATATATAGTAAATTTTTCAGCATGAAGTAAATGGTGTCTTGGGATATTCATCCACTTTTAGATGCACCTGGATAATTTTTTTAAAAATTGTTTTCCGTACATGCGCTGTATAAAGCAACTACTTCAATTACTCTTATCTGGCGCAGTTTTTATTATTATTTTTCTAATTTTAAAGCAATAATTTCGTTATCAATTTAAAATTGATTCAAACGCTTTGTTAATTTTTTTTTAATATTTAAGCTATAGCAAAAGTGGCAATAGACCTAGTATATATTTCGGACATTTACCAAAGGTCAAGTCATACTAGGTCTGGTTAAGTGCAATTGCCAGGTATACATTTGCCCGGTATACCCTACACTGATGTTTTTTTAAGGTTCAGTGCCACTGCCCGGTATACATTTGCCCGATATACCCTACACTGATGTTTTTTTAAGGTTCAGTGCCACTGCCTGGTATACATTTGCCCGGTATACCCTAAACTGATGTTTTTTTAAGGTCAAGTGCCACCGCCCGGTATACATTTGCCCGGTATACCCTACACTGATATTTTTTTAAAGTCAAGTGCCATTGCCCGGTATATATTTGCCCGATGATCCAAACACTGATGTTTGTTCTAATCTATCGTCAGTAAGTATTAAAATATCGAATAAATGTAATTATATCCACGAATAAATTAATATCAAATTGGATGTAATAAATATTTCGGACATTCACCAAAGCGACTAATTTGATTGTCAACAACCAGCGATTTCGGTCATTAACATGCACATCATTTACATAATAACCTCATCAGGACGATTATTTCATACTTTGCCTAAATAGCATCCGGCATTTCAAAAAATAAAAATAATTGATTTTGTTGGCGATGATCTCGTAAGGCGATAAAGAAACATGCATAGTACAGGTAAGGAAGATATTAACCCCGAAGGAAAAGTGGATGAATAACCTAAGGAACCGAAGTATATATACCAACTTTAATACACTCATTTAAATGTAGAGTAAAAGAAGTACAGTACAATCAAAGGCGATCGTTGAGCGGTTTTATATATTTAAAATGTTAATTCATATATTTAAAATTATAATTCAAAATACATAGTATGAAAGACATGTATATAGGCAAGCATAAAATATTAAATCATTAAAGCAAAAATTAAATTAATTTCTATTTTGCTCTACATTTAATGGCAGATTTATTTATTTGCCAAATGAAATTGTCATTGATTTTTTTAAAATTTTTTTTTATCAAACTTAGTTTTTAAGTTTTTAGAAGTAATTATTTTATAGATCTTTATGAATTATGAGGAACTAATTTTTTGTTGCGTTTGTACAAATACTCGATCTTCTTTCATTCGGGTGCGGGGATTTCAAATCTGAAATTTGTTTTACTTTTAAAGCTTAAATTTTTTTTTTTAATGACATTTTTAGTTTATTTTTTGTTGACGCGCACAAATTGAAAAACGTAGATAATTAACAAGTTAAAAACGTAGAGTAGTTCAGAAGCACGCGAAGAAACAGTTTAAAAAGGGGAGAAAATTTTGTCAATCCTAATTCATTAAAATAATGATGCATAACTTTTGCTACCAATAAGAAAAATATTTTCTGAAACAACAGAAAATCCGTAGTAGTTGCAACAAAATAATACTATTTTTTAACAACGCTATCATTAATTGTAGTTAGAGCACCTATATTTCTACTGGTGCGCTATGTAAGAGGATAATCCAAGTTCCAATTGGTTTCAGGCAGCGGCTAGCAGAAATTATCACTATATCATCACCAATGCGAATTTATCATCAATCGAAATTCCAACAAACTAGAGTGCTGAAATTCACTTGGAGCACCGTTTCAGATGAAAACCAAGAAGCAGAATGAAATGACGATTTCACTAGTAAAAACTTAATTTTATTAATGATTTTAAGTGAATTTACTAGAGACCAAAAGAATCTAAGGGTATTAGTCATTGCTTCACAAAAAAAAAACAAATAAATTTTACATTACTTCACACGCTCTAAAATTTTTAGAGATGCAGTCCATTAGAAAAAACCGGGGCATGCAACAGGAATAAAACTACAAAATAATTTTTTTGTTTTGAAAATTTGAATTAGCAGATTTAATTTTAAATTACACCAATAACGATAAGCGTATCTAATTTTAGAAATATTATAAATATCAGACATATTTAAGTATTTTTAAAAATAATAGTCAACACCCACGAAAAAGTTGCTAAAGAACTTAAGTTTCAAAGTATTAATGTATCATTATATATCAGAAGAAAAAAAAAATCGATCATTCATCCAAGGAGACAAACTGTATCGATTATCGATAGTTTTTTTCGTCGAAGCAGTATATACAGTGATAACATGTTTGCTAACAAATGACAGATGTTTTAAAAACAGTCGTGGCTTACGGAAATATTTTTTTTGAAATTTAATCTTACCATTAGAATCAGTAAATTGGTACTTTTGACTTCGGAAATTCAAGATTCATACTTTAATTTATTAACTTTGTCAGATGCAATATATACTTCAAGAAAAAAGTGCTGGTAAAGATTATTTTTCGAATAATTCCCTAAAAACGCAGCAATCATAAATACCGTAAGGTTATGAAATAAATAAGTAAATAAAAATAAGAGGAGAGATGGAAATAAGGACAGATCATTGGGGTACTTATACTGTACCAAACGTAAACGACGTTACGTATCCTAAGTATATGGAATTTCACGGGGTAACTATTAAGCACACGCAAATGACAATACGTAATCTAGATAAGCTGATCAGACGACTTATCAGCTACTAAATCAGACTGGAAAAAAGAAGAAATATAATCATATTTAATACCTATACGTATATTGCACCTATATCTATATAGCATTAAACGTAAACAAGATTACGTATCCCAAGTGAGCTGATCAGTCGGTGTTATAAATTGAATATGACGAGAACATAAAGGAAATATTACAGAGGTACCGACAGAGATGCTAATTGCTCCGGATTCGATAAAATATTTTTAAAAAGCATTAAAGAACTACAAACTTAAATTTGCTGAAATTCGATTAATATTCCAACTTTTTAAAAGGCTCAACAAGGCTTAACTATAACACAGAGGGGTATTACATAAATCTTTGAATTATTTAGAAATAATGGTGAGTAACAACCCTATAAATCGAAATTATTAAATCAAGAATCATACATTAAAAGACTACCACTCGAAAATATTTATCTGCTGTCTCTAGTAAGTTGGCATGTCTGTACCTATACTGCACACTAAATGTAAACAACATTGCGTATTCTTAGTTAAGCTCATCAATTGATACCTTCAACTTAATTAGATGGGAATAAACGAATAAAAGAAATCATCAGTGGGGTACTTATACTGTTCTTAATGCAACTGACATTAGGTTAGGTATTCTAGATTAGGAATATTTCCTTTTATGCAACTGACATTATGTATCCTAGGTAAGATATCCTAGGTTATTTGTTGCATTAAATCAAACAGTAATAAAGTACAAAGATCACTAGCTTTAGTTTACCTATATTGCACGAAACGCAAATGGCATTATGTGTCTGTGTCTAAATTAATCCATTACTATATCTAAAGATAGTTTGAATTGATAATTCATCGTGAAATCACCACTACCATCAGCACATTGCGGACGGGGCACATGAGAGGTATGAAGATCATGCCCGACGGCTCTAGAACCTACGCAGATTGCAGGCACTGCCCGGGTGCTCAGCTGGATCCAAGGCATCTTTTCAACTGTGTCTCTGTTGCCTCGACTCTCTTCAACATCGACCTCAACTGCTGCCATGACACCCTTTATTCCTAAAAAGTCGGAGATGTAGCCAGGGCTGTGCTCCATGCCTTCGGTCCGACTTCATTGTACTTCTCTGCACTTGTCAAACGACAACAACAACAATTGATAATTCATAAAATGCACACAAGCAAATAAATGAATGCTATCGGAGATGAGAGTTCTGACAAGATTCTAATCAAATATGTGAATCTCAGTACTCTTCTATCACTTAAGCTCAGATAAATAACTTGTCAGTTTCAGTACCTTCTAAAAATGTTGTATAAGGAACAAAAATGCTGTACACTTCAATAATATCAATAAAACTATTTAAAACGACAAGCTTTTTTCTTCTATGTCAGCCTACACAACTACTTATAAAAACATTAACTTTTCAAATAATAATGTTAAACTTCATTTAACAAATTAAATTTCTGAAAATGTAATAAAAAAATACCACAATGTATAAAAAAAAATATACAAATAAAAAGTCGGCGCGGAGCACTTAGTAAAATTAATATCCTTCATCAATAGCGTTTATAAGATGAATTAAACTCACATATGTTTTACATTGAAAGCGTCATAAATAAAAGCTACTTAAGGTTAAGTATACCATTTTTTCACCAATGGCTCATAAATAAGTCAAAGTCTGGACCCGAGCCAAAGGGTGGACATCACAAGGTACAGCTCAGACTTTTTTTTGATTTTATCATCTGGGCTGAGTATCTGAAGGCAGTTTATGGCGTGATAACATAGACTGACGTGATATCCTTTCATGTCAATTATAGATTTCCAGGCTTGGCATTAAAGGAAGAAAGCTATATTTAGCCAAATGTATGCCAGAAATCCTTCTCTTTAGTGACTTAATTCATCATTGGGGGAAGTTGTCATTATGTCAATCTATCTATGAAACTATTGTCATTAAAATCTTAAATCACCTCATGATTAGAATGTTTTTCTCAGCTACTTAAGATACCATTTAGCAAACGGAAGAGATAGAATTTTAAGGACAAATAATGAGTAATATAATATAAAAAAATTATTCAGTTTAAACGACACATTTTTAATTTATGTATAATAACAACTAAATATTTCCATCAACATGAGAGTTTGTGCTGATTAGAAACAGTTAAAATAATTAGAGAATTCTTCCTAGGAATGAAAAAAGGCAGGGTGCTTCCTCTCTGAAAAGGGCACTTTAAATTTGGAAATGGCACTCGTAAATAGTTATCAAAATGTGTAATTGTTGAGCATAAAATTCAGCTATTACATAATATTACACTGTAATGTTGTGCAATAACTGAATTTTATGCTCAACAATTTTTAAATTATACTCTCATACTATTTTATGAGTGTATTTCAAATAGTAATTATATCTCATTATCAAAATAAGAGAAAAATTAGTAGTTTATAAAAATAATTAAAGGCATGTTAAATGGCAATCTCTGTGCACATTTTTTTTTTCAAAAAAAGTAAACTAGCAAAAAGTAATTAATTGATAAACAAGTTAAAAGCTTTTTTCTAAAATTTAAACTCAAAATTACGAGAAAATAAACATTTAAAGATGCATTTTTTTAAAAAGATATTTATTTTAAAAAATTATTTTAAAATTTTAATCACTTAAAAAAATTTTTTAATATCTCTTCCGCTAATAAAGATACTTATAAAAAGTTAATCAGTTGAGAATAATCCTAACAAAATAAATATTTGTAATAGTAATCGGAATTAAACCTATAAACGCAGATAATTTCACCAGTGTGAAATTATTATTTAAAAACAATGAATACATATTTTTCAAAATGGTATCTGAATAAAAAGGCAGTGTTTTTAAGAGATGGTGAATTACTTTTACAAAAAGGGCGCATTTATAGGGACCAAAGGGCAAGCAGAACGGACCGTCCTTCAGAAGACGCTCAGGGAAAACACTGTAATTATTCTTTTAAAAATTAACTCTGAAACAGAAAAATAAATCTTTCCGCGCTCAAATTCTGTACGCACTATAACCTTTTGAAACAAAAATTAAACAATATATTACATAATATTTAAGTTAAAGAAGAACTTCAGTTTCTAAAAACAAACTCTTACTAATCCAGAAGATATTTAAACTATATTTTTTGGGAGACGTGGGAGGAAATGTCAGCTAGAAAATAATTTAGATAACGTCTTCGAGATGCCTTCAAATATACATTTAAAGAATGCAATTAAAATGTACACACTATGTAATCGTATTTCACTTGGATTCAGGAAGTTTCTCAATTTAAATTAAGTCATTCTCAGTTATCTAATTAAAAATACTTCTCAAACCAATTCTAGCATAGTTCAAATAATCTCGTATTAAAGTTGAATATAGCCTATACTAAAAATTCATCCAAAGAGGAAAACCATTTTTTCATAAACAGTTCGATTAGACAACTTTTTGACAAGTGTAAAAAAAAAAAAAAAAAAAAAAAAAAAAAAAAAAAAAATTATCTCCCGAAGGAAGGCATTTAACTTTAACTAGGAGGTTATTGAAGGTATGCAAGAATTGCCTGATATGCGTATAAAAACCCATCATTCCTCTCTAATTATGACTTATTTAAAGTTACAGTAAATAGTTATACTTATAGTAAAAGGAATTACTTATATTGAGAAAAGAGGAATATTTTATATATTTTTTTATTCGCTTGTTTATAATTACTTTTTTAATATATACTTCTAAGAATGATTAAATTTTTAAAATAATAATTGAAAAGCAAACCAACTAAATTTACTACCCCCTTCCCTACTAACAGTTCCAGCTACTATGCTGCTTCCATTCCAGACATAGCAAAAATATAATAAAAATTGTTGTAACTCCTCAGCATCTTCTATATAGTTATATAGCTTTTTGGAGTATAATAGCTTCTTAAAATATTTCTTAATATTTTAAAAATTTCAATTCACTATATATATCCATGCATTATTTAAATTATCTTTCTTAATTTATTATTTAAAGCGAAACGCGTTCTCAAATTTGTTATTCACATTTGGCATTTTAGTTCTAAGTTCAGATTAAAAAAATAATACAAAAAATGCTAGAATTAACATTTCAAATTTTTCCCTTTAACCAACCGGAGAGCTTTTAGTGTGAGAACCGGAGAAATCCCTCGGCCTATATTAAGAACGAGTTTTAAGAAATAATAATTCCCTTTTTGCATGTGACTTAAGAGATCATCGGGATAAGTTTGCAAGATTTTCCCTAACATTTTTAGTGAAGCATTTTGATTTTGTGCGATTTGGATGTTCGTTCTCTTTACCATAATGCCTAAATAAAGATAGGAGTATTTTTTCCGGCCTGTGCGTATATAAATATATGCCTATATCAAAACATAAATGCAATTGCTTTAGATTGATGGCGTAGAGTTTTCGACGTAACGGTTTTATTCAAAGTACAAAAACCGTCAAAAACTAACCAACTCTGAATATAAACAAATTTAACCATATATGTATAACAAAAACGGTGTTTTAAAACAGAACAATTATCCAAAGCTTCGCTTACATTAAATAAAACAGCCAACAACTCAGAGCGAGAAAAAAAAAAACACACCAAACGTTCTAAAAAAAAGCACTCAAAACTTAATTGTCCGAAGACATCGCACACTCTAATAGCCGTGTCACGTTTTGTCCAAAATAATAAAAAAGGAAAGCGAGAAAGAGTATGAATCCTACAAACCTTATTTCGAAGGAGTGACACGTCTGTCCCCAGGCGATAAGGGAGTGTGGTCTGACGTAATTAAGATAAATTTTGCCGACTACTGTTTTAGAAAATATAGTAGAGAGAAAAGCTTGCTTATGACCAGTTTGTGGAGTCCGAGACGAATGGTTAAAGTTCTGAAACTGGAACAATGTTGATGGAATCACGTTTTATCTATGATAACTTGTATTCTGGCGAATAAACCAATGTGTTTAAACAAGCATTTTGAAAGAGATAAGTACGTAGTTTGTTTTTAAATAACATTTTATTTACAATGATCAACGGGAACGAGAGAGATGAATTTTGAAAATTCATTCAATCTAAATTATTACGAGAGTGTTTTAACCGAAATTGAGTCAATTCTTTGAACTTTCACAAAGCAATAATATTGCGAAAAAGTTGTTCATGTGTACAATGTAAGAAGTAAAAAAAATCAGCGCACACATAATGAAGTGTCTGTTTTAAAACTATACTATAAGTTTCTACTGTTGATATCAGACATCTGTTTTACATTACTGCTTCAATACTTGATAGGTTAAGACAAACTTTAAAAAAACTTTCTAGACATTTCTAACTGAGAAATGTTCGAAACTTAGGATTATAAAATAAGAAAAAGTTTATTTAAACCTTCACATGATTTCTACAAAAATTGGGGTTATACAATGCAAAATAAATAACTGAAAAATAACGAAATTAGAAATGAAGTATTTTTATTACCCATTGGCAAAATGGGTGTTGTTTTGGGTTTGATGGTGTGCGCACCTTATTTGGACGTCATCACACTCAGCGCATGCGTTGCATGCGACTACCGCTGCTGTAAGCTAATTTTTTTTAGAATTCCTTTTTCATCTTTTAATTTTGTTGTGCATTAAATTGGTGAGTTTATTTTCGAGATATGGGATCAGAGAGATTCATCCCATCAACACTTCTACTGAGTTGTGAATAAAAGAATAATTGTTTTAATTAAGAATTTTTGCTTTTATTGTTTTAATTAAGAATCAGAAATTCTAACCTACAGTTCAAACTGGATGGTTTTCAATATTAATTCAGGTGAATATCACAAATAAAGAGGATAAAAAAAATATATAAATATACAACAGCCATTTTGCCAATGAGTAACCTGTAATCGCGTTTCGGCGATCATAAGTTTTTTTTTTTTTTTTTTTTTTTTTTTTTTTACTTTTTCGTTGCATGAGATTTTTTAATGGATCTTAGATATTTTCGTATCGCTGATGTCAAATCTGCAAGCGGTTTCTGTTTTCAAGCGACAGTTATTTTTTAATGTCATTTTTAGTCTATTTTTTTTTTGTCGAAAAGCAAAAAAAAAAAAAAAAAAAAAAAAAATTTATATAACAATGCGGTTGCGTAAATGTTGCACCAAATAAATTTCTAGGAGAATTAGGGCACATCATCAGGATTAAAACAACATAGGAGCCCATGCCCAGAAACCTCGTCATACGCCGCTAGTGGAGCTTCCCTATTATGAACTGTTTCGTCGAGTACTTCTATTTAGATCGTAATAGAAAAGCGCTCCTAGTCGTGTACGACGACATTTCCAGGCATGGGCTCCTACGCCAATTTTAACCTGATGATGTGCGCAAACTGCCCTAGAAGTTTGTCGCAACATTTACGTTTGACGTTTATAAACAAGTGACATATATGACGTTTCTAAACATACTTCGCCATGTGCTTCCAAACTACTCTATATTTTTACTTTTAATTGTCTACGTTTTTATACTTGTACATTTCGTCGAAAAATAGATTAAAAATGTCATCAATAAAAATCTGAAGCTTTAAGATCAAAACTAATTTTAGATTTGAAATCCCTACATTCGGTTGAGGCAAGATCAAGAATTTGTATAAATGCAACAAAAAATTTGTTTTCAGTTACAATTATTCAATGTACCGTGTCTGTTGATAAGAACAGCTTTTTTTTTTTCTATTTTCTAGCAATATACAAATTCCATGTCACCCCCCCCCCTTTTTTTTAGTCTTAATTTTTAAAAGAACCTAAGAATCTTTTTTTTTTTTTTTTTTTTTTTTGCATTTCAGACAAGGACGATATTGTTGCACACACTGGCCATGAGTCATTGATTGATCAAAACAAGCGATAGTCAGATGT
Source organism: Parasteatoda lunata (assembly GCA_949128135.1). Lineage (NCBI taxonomy): Eukaryota > Metazoa > Arthropoda > Arachnida > Araneae > Theridiidae > Parasteatoda > Parasteatoda lunata. The sequence continues at coordinate 19,847,255 of OX421977.1, read as the reverse complement.
GTATTTGAAAAAGATATGTATTTGAAAAATTTGTCTTATATCAAAATAATTGAAATAAATGTAAAACAACTAAAAATTTCTTAAGGATAAATTTTAAATAGTCTAATTTACGAGGTCATGCCAAGTGCTAAAAATCCATAAAATATAAAATGATCCTGCTAAATTCACCAATCCAGAAAATGAGCTTACCAGTTCTTAACTTCTAAATTTCTCCATTATTCTTATATTTATAGAAATATGCAGTAAAAATATCAAATGAACATAAAACAACAACAAAATCTTGTTATTATTTTCCTGTTTCAAATCATTTTAGTTAAGTGATTTGTAAAGCACCAAAATCATTAATAAAAAAATGAGCTTAACGATCCGTAATTTCTAAATTTTTCTATTATTCTTGCATTCACTAAGAACTTAAGTAAAATTATCAAATAAACATTAAACAACAACAAAATTTTTTAATGATTCTAAAATTTAAAATATTCTAATGGATTAGATTTGTAAAAGCACCAAACAATTAATACATTAAACGATCTTACCTATCCAAAACTAACAAATGCACCTATTATTTATATTTTATTGCTAGAAGCTTGTTTGACGGCAAGATCATTGAAATGAACGTATAACAGTAACCGAATTTTGTATTCCAAAGAATCTAATCTGGAAGATTTTGAAAAGTACTAAAAATCATTAATCCAGAAAATGTTTGTCAGATTTAAGAGAAGACAAATTTATGATCCCTTCTTGCTTCTAACCCTTTCTCATAACGGATCCAAAAGCTCTCTTTTATTTACGATTTCTCCGAATTTTCATTAACGTTATTTATCGCTCTCATCTTGAGTTTTATGAGTAGAGAGGCTCATGCCCCAATAGAGTCAGAGTATCATCAAGAATATTATCTAATTGCGTAATCAATAGAATAACTCTGATATTCAAACTATTGCTAAAAATTGAGCTATTTTTTTTCTTAACATAAATGACATATTACTGTTCATGAAACATTACTTTAATTAGAATTCATTTATTTTTCATATTTGCCATCATTCAAATAGTTTAAATTAAATAAACTTGGGAAAATACGTAAGATTTTAGAAAAATACTATTAAAAAAAAAAGAGTAAATTACAACGTGAAAAACTATAGAATAGAATTAGGGAGAAAAATATTATTGTGTTAATTATAGCGTTGAAAATTGTTGAACAATAACAGGAGCAAATACTAGATTCAAAATTATTGAAAATAGAATAGTAATGTATTATTTTTAAATATGGAAAAACAAGCTTAAATAAACAAAATTAATTTTAATGATCCTTTTTTCATCGCATGTAAGCAAACTCGCATGTAAGAAGACCTTTACTTGACACATACAGCAGGTCCACAAAGATTTCAATATATAATTTCCGTTTAATACTATGCTTACTCTAAGGTTCAGAAATATTTTTGCAATATTAAAATAAAACTTGGTTTTGAAAACTGTACTTTCTAGCTTTCAATTAATAAAAAAATTTTATACCTTTATGTTTACAGCGAAAAAAATCCACACTCAGTAAATGCATTATAATTTCACTTCGCTCTTTATTTACATTCCGAAAAATCAAAAGTACTGCAATTCATCACACCACATTTACACGAAATACTAAAGCAATTTCGTTAACTGAAATGTATTAACACAGCAATATATTAAGAATAAATTTCAAAGGTTTTAAAACAAATAGAAAATTAATTTAATCAATGATTTTTCAATGATCAAAAATCATTTAATCCCCTATTCTTAACTAAATGATTAAAGGAAGAAAAAATAACAGATGATTTAAATCAAGATACAAACCTTGAAACTTATCCTGCAAAAAGAATGAAAGAAAAAATCCTATGAGATAAAAAATAACTATTTTTAAAATGAATATTAATTTCGTTTATCTAAGACATGATAAAGGATAACAACAATAAAGCAATTTATCTTTTTGAACTTTACTAACAATACGAGTAGGCTTTTTTGTGAGTAGTGATAGGTTATCATCACACACTCAAGATAGTACAAGATAAGGCCATGTTCATTTAATCACAGATTAAAATATATGCATTTTTAAAACGATGAATTGATGCAAATAATGGTATAAAAATCGACAATAAACTATGCATTTACTGGGAAATCTTAAGTGATGATACGTAGCGAATTTTTTTTTCCTTCTCATTTACAAGAGTATGAATTAAACCAGTAATTGTTAAATTTCCAAAATAGAAAATTTAGGTCAAGCGTATAATAACAAACTCCTATATACTTCCGTTATAATCAAGAATAGAGGGGGAAAAATATAAGTATTTTCTAAAATAAAATTTTAAAAAAAAAAATAATAAAAGAAAAGAAAAAGAAAATTGGGACGCTTTGAAGTCGGGTGCAAGACAAACATTGCAAAAAAAAAAAAAAATAATAATAATATATATATATATATATATATATATATATATATATATATATATATATATATATATATATATATATATATATATATATATATATATATATATATATATATATATATATACAATGCGTTTGGAAATTAATTAAGAAGAACATTTCAGGGTAATAAATTTATTAACTAAAGAAATTTTTGTTTAAATGCTGATTCATGTAGTTAAAAAAGTATAAATGTAAAAGACTTATATACTATAAAAACCTTTATTTAATTGAAAAACTTATGCCAGCTCACTGACATCAATCTTTATTCATACATAGATTCGAAATCGATTTTGGTTAGTTTCTTTCATAAAGTACAAAAAAAAAAAAAAAAAAGTAAATTTATTAAAAAAGAATGAAAAAGAGGGTAAATAATAACAACAATAATAATAAAGCAAAAATAATTAATCTCGCAATTCATCTAACTCTCGAATTCAAACTTTAACAATTTGATTGTTTTACCTAATTATTCGAATATCAGTCCCCAAATTACTACGATTTTGAATCACCTTGAGTTTAAAGTCGTTTTACCCCTTGTAAACAAACTAAAATTTACAAATCTTTAAGATCCTATTGCTCACATAAATAGCTCAGGTGTTTCATCAAATTTCGGGTCGTTGTGGCTTTGTTTATATTGGACAAACAAAACATAACCTTAAGCCTCGACATAGAGAACACAAAAGATGCGTCCGAATTTAGGATATTAGCCGATCTTTTAGAGTCCTACATATTGAGAATTCTAATCACAGATTTAAGTTTTCTTCTGCTAAAATCATTCAACATAGCTCTTCATCTACCGAACTTGATTTCTGGAAATCATTCTATATTTTGAAAAATTCTTATAACTTAGTTCATGATATTTCTAATATCTAACTGTTTCCCAATATTTGGAAATCCACTCTAATTTTATCATTTGCACTCTGGGGTTTCCGCCAAACCTCCTCATATTTGTTCCCATCTCACTTATTTTATTATCTTGTTCAAAAATGGTTTTTCTCTCCCTATTTGTTAAAACATTTTGCACGTGTTCGTTTAATTCTCTACTATCATTCGCTATTAAGACACTAAGCTCTTGTTTAATGATTCGAAACTATATTATATAAATTTCTGTACTTTCATTTGTGCTTTATTTCATGATTTATTTTTTTAAAAATTTATTTAATTAATTCATTTATTTATTTTATGCTGTAGCTAATAAGTAATAATGTACCTATAATGTTAAGACTTTTTTTTCTTTTTTTAATAATAGTAATATAAAAAGGAAAATCGCAAATGTATAAAAATAGAAAAATCTTGTATAAAAATATGAAATTCTAGTATAAAAATTGAAAAGAGCAGAAAATCATAAGAGTTTCTTTCCTTTTTTTTTTTTTTTTTTTTTTTTTTTTTTTTGAAGAATCGAGAAGAACAATGAATAAAACCACTGTTAATCAGTATCAAATTTTAAAATAAAATGAAAGCTTTTTTTTTTTACTAGATTTTGAATGAATATTAATAACAGAAATAAAAATGATAAAAAAGAACATGGGTGAAAAATTTTGCCCGATATTTACAAATCCGTTTAACAGAGATGTTCAATTACATTGGTTGCTTTTTTTTCTTCGAAATTCACAAAATTATAAGGCCTACCTAAATTAATAAATAGATACTTACTCCAACGGATTTCAGTTTGGATTTTACACACCACTTCTTCTCAGAAGTCCTAAAAAGAAAAGACAAAAAAAAAATTAAGAAACAGGTAGTAGTATTTATTTTTTGCTATACTTACTATTGCATTATTTAATTTGAAACTTATTATTATAAAACTTGCAGTTGAAATTTTGTTATGAATCCAATTTGAAGGATATCTTAATTAGTTATGCATCAAAGGGCGTATAATTATCGGTAATCAATAAATAAACTAATAGGATATCAATTTTCTAATTATTTCAATCAGAATTTTTTCTCTACCTTCCTTTAAATTGAATGGATATCTAGAATGAGAGGTGTTTTTTTTAAAGTTATTAAAACTTTAGATTAATTAAACTTTATTTAGACATATTACAGTGTTATTTATCTAATAGCTGACTTTGAAAAAGGGAAAAAATTAGTTTACTGCTTCTATGAGCCTTCTGGACCAGGAGATGCAGTCAAGAGTACATAAAATGCATGTAATTTTTACAAAGATCAACAAAATAAATTATGCCAAAAATAATTTAATCCACGCCCATAGTAATTTTCAGTGACTAATTTTAAGCTAAAATGATACTTTTACATAATGACAAGTACATTTTTTTTTCTTTTTCCTGCTCATTCTCATGCAAATGCATTTTTAAGTATCCGACTTGATTCGATAGCTTTTTTTAAAAATATTTATATAAAATTTTAACAAACTAGTTTATCTGTTTTATTATGCGTGAATACTTACAAAACCAGAAAAAAACTACTGTTTTGCTTTTAAATGGCCATTTTTAGGTAAAAATAAGACATTTTTTGCATATGTGCAGATCTCTAAAACCTTTAACTTTTGATAATAAAAAAAAAAAATAATAATAAAAAATAATAGGCTAACTATTTATCCTCCAGAATTGTTTGAAAATGTATAAAATATCAGAAAATGATCGTGAACATCGAAAATTTTGATGCCTTTATTATGTTAAATTCAATTAATTAATAATGTAAAATGATACTTTTACATAATTAATTAATATCATTATGTAAAATGATACTATTCAATTAATTAATATCATTATGTAAAATGATACTTTTACATAATGACAAGTACATTTTTTTTTTCTTTTTCCTGCTCATTCTCATGCAAATGCATTTTTAAGTATCCGACTTGATTCGATAGCTTTTTTTAAAAATATTTATATAAAATTTTAACAAACTAGTTTATCTGTTTTATTATGCGTGAATACTTACAAAACCAGAAAAAAACTACTGTTTTGCTTTTAAATGGCCATTCTTAGGTAAAAATAAGACATTTTTTGCATATGTGCAGATCTCTAAAACCTTTAACTTTTGATAAAAAAAAAAAAAAAAAATAATAAAAAATAATAGGCTAACTATTTATCCTCCAGAATTGTTTGAAAATGTATAAAATATCAGAAAATGATCGTGAAGATCGAAAATTTTGATGCCTTTATTATGTTAAATTCAATTAATTAATCCTGAGGTTACGGTTTGACTGGGTTACGGTCTGGACAACCTAGAGAATAGATCGAATTCGATTAATGATTCTCGAGATTCGCCCGTACACGCTCAGCACTATAACAAAAACTTCTATCGGCTAAAAGAAAAAAAACCTTCGAGGATTTTATGTAGAAGGCTATTACTATGTTATGAACTATTATCTTAAAAGCAAGTGCATACTGAGTTAGGGATCAATATAGTTAAGAAAGCAAATTTTTAAAAACTTCCGCACTTGCCTTTAAAGAAAAAACAGCATGCTTAAAAAATGAAATTATACTTTTTTCTCAGTAGTTCAAAACGTGTGCTATAATAATAAACACTCATAAAAATTTTAGACAATTATTTTAAAAACGATATGAGATATCGTGTTTAAGGTAATGTAAAAAAAATCTGATTTTGAGATAAAAGCATTTAAAAACTTATATCATTAGTCTATCCACTCTGTTATCACCTAGCACAAAAACTGCTATAAGTTTGTAAGTAATTAGAGTACGAACAAAATTAAAGTATTTTTACAATGCTAAGAGTACCTACAGGAATTCTAAATTTATAATAAACTCAATTTCAAAAATTTTGCCAAAAATCTTGTTTTTACACTAATCTTAATACCTTAATAGTAAATATAATACAAATATAGGATAAACATGTGTTTTATGCATATTTTAAACATCTTATACGCTTTTATATATATATATATATATATATATATATATATATATATATATATATATATATATATATATATATATATGCATTATATACATATTTATGCTAGATGCATATTTTTAAAACCTATCTTTGCATTCATTAAATAAAGAGAAGTATTTTGCATATTAACGGTAGTTAATATGAGAAAATTCTCTACATAGTTGGAAAAACTTTCAAATTACTTAATTGCGTAATTACTTAATTTTTTTTTTCTCTTCTTTTATTTACACGACCAAATTTTTATTTAAAATATAGCAAGTTCTAACACTGTTTCTTTTTTTGTTAATTTAACGATTTAAATAAAATATTTTTTTTTAATAACTACGCGGGGAAATATCATGATTCAAATCACTGAAGAACAAGGGATTTAAATTGTTAATATCTTGATTAAAAAAGCACTATAAATTATAAAAGTGGAAAATGCGTCACAATAGAAATTGTAACAAAACATAATGGAATTTTATGAAAATAATTTTTCACATTAAAACTGCTAACAGAAAAAAGGATTCCTGATTTCAAATTTTGATTTTTAAAAACAATTGAAAAAAGTCCTAAAAATGAGACAGTAATTTTAAAAGAGAGAAAAAAAAAAAAAAAAAAGTAACTACACGAGCATATAGTCAAGTCAAGGCTGTCAAATGATTGTACAGTGAGTCACATTTTCCAGATTGAGGATACCCTATATTTTGAAAGTCAGAAATTAAAATACGTCGAATGGAAAGGTACGTTTATTCACAATGTACGTTTTTGTGTTTTATTACGTAATTTAAAATATCGTCTACACTAATTAGTTAGCATATTTGAGGTCACTCCTTCGAACCATTAAGATTGAGTCTTAGAAAGTGAAAATCCGATCATTAGAACAAGTTAGTCAGGGTAATCCGCTTTCTTTTTTTTCTTCTTTTGCGCACTGCACATTAAGTAGAAAAGAATCAAGAACAATAATTCTTATCATTTATAATAATAATAAGATTTAGTATACATGTAATTTAACTTGTCAAACTAACTTATATTATGTTTCCAACCGAGAAACTAAAAATTATAGCCGCAGGAATAGCAACTATATAGAATAATATAAAGATGTTAAATCTTAAATTTCAGTCCTCGAAGTGGAAAAAAACAGTCAGACTAATTTTTAAAAAGAAAAAAAATCAGGACATATTATGGAACAGTATAAAAAAAAAGGTGATAACTAAAAAAATGTGATAATAAAATATGAGGTTATGATTTGGTCGACTAATTTTAACGTAAAATAATAATAAAATATATTATTTTTAATTTTGGATTTATATAAATAATATAATAAGAAATAATGAAATGAATAAATGAATGAATATAAATATAAAAGCTAAAAGTTTCGGACAAAAAAAAAGAAAAAAAAAATTTTATCAGGAAAATCAGGACAGCTTAGAGGTCGGAAGGTCATAGAAGTTTGAAAATTATAGCAACAATTTTGCTTTTACGTTGTAACTGTGATTTTTCCCTTGAAAAGCTTGCTAAAAATCTCTAGCAAATAAAGAATTTTCGCAAAAATTTATGAAACCATTTCACTACAATTAAATATATTCAATAGATTTTGCATTTTGTGTTTTTTTTATTAACACTGATATTCACGTAATCTTTAGCAATTCGAATAAAAAGTTTTAATGACGATTAAAATTTTCAGTGACATTAAAATGATGACAGGCGCAATTCTCAATACATTTTCAGCAATTTTTATAGAATTCATCATGGGATTTTTTTATCGACTGGACAATAAATTAACAAAATATTTTGTTAATATATAAATATTTTCAGAAAACAGCTAATTGAATTAAAGGTAAAATTGCAAGATCCACGAACAAACTCTAAAGCAGAAATGGCACATAACAACAGAGAGCATTCACACACTGAATATAGAAAATGAAAAAAAAAAAAAAAAAAAAAAAAAAAAAAAAAAAAAACAATTTCTCATTTTTCTTGTGTATTATTACTGATTATGCAATACCTAATAGAAACCGTTCAAAAAAATAAGTTAATACATAAGGAGGGGGGGGGGACCTTTGTGATTTCCAAGGCAAAAAGAAGGGGCAATGCTTTACACAAGACGAATTATAACAATATAAGTTACAAAAGAAATTAAATTTAGGGAAAATATTACATATTGAAAGAAATCTTATATAAGCCTAAAGAGGTTTTGATTTGCTTATTTTTACGACTAAGTATTCCTAAGTAATATTTCGGCACCTAAGTTTAATAAATTCTTTTAAACGCCTTCATATTCAAAATCAGTTTACAGTCGTCACAATTCTATTCAACAAAGCAAATAAACGTTCGAAAACAAAATAAATAAAAGGATAAAATATTGTAAGCATGACTACGGAAGCTTCAAAAAACCAATCAACCAGAAAATATGAAAATTCTTCCCACAATTTTCTAGAATCAGCAGAAGATACCATAAGAGGATTCACGTACACCAACGCAACCCTTCGAGGCAACGAACTATACGAATGATATGAAGCATTCCACAATTATAACCGAAGCCACACATCCCCACAGCATCGATCAAATCCCTATGCGCCGATTTTAAGCTGTGGCCGACATGGACTTTCAAATAAAGTAATTTGTTTCGCCATTCGACGCAGTCACCCAGGTGACAAATGGTGATATCCAATTTGGGTACCGTCCCCCGATTCCCCACCATCAACCCTTGCAGCCCTCCCAATGTGTTTGTCTCTCTCTTAGGTATGAACATGTCCAAAGCACCTGTGGACTCGAAAGATTCATTCGTGGTCCCAGGAGAGAAGCAATTTAACTATTAGTTTCATCTGGGGCGGTGGCATCGAGTGTCACGGTATGACTCCGCCCCTCTAATGAAACACTCTAAGACAATCGGGTGTATTCTGGAATAATGTGACCAATGTCAAACACTGTTTCAAATATGGAATCAGTGGTACTGAATGTTTAGTAACCTGATTTGGCAACAGTGATTTATCAGCTTTATGGACACTGACCCTATCAATGAATATTGGAATGCAAATATAGAGTCGACACTTATTCAAGAAAGATTCTAAGTTTAAAACAATGTATTTAACTAGGGTTAAGATCTACCCAAAGCTTCATGCTATTTATGAGTTAGTAAGAAAGCATTTAATTATTTTCTCCACCCTTTTAAACTTAGTGTAAACACCCTTCAAAACTATACAATCCAGTAAAGAACTTATTATTAACGATTGTAAGAAGTAGCCAGTATTGAGATGATAGATTATCAACGATAGTAAGAAATAGCCAGCATTAATATGATAGATTATCAACGATAGTAAGAAATAGTCAGTATTAAGATGATAAATTATCAACAATAATAAGAAATTGCTAGAGTTAATATGATAGATTACCAACTATAGTAAAATGATTTTTTTTTTTTTTTTTTTTATAACTGTCGTTGAACAGCCGACCCAATTTTGGGTTTACGACAACTAATGCTCAACTCCGTAGCCTTGTACTTTTGAACTAATCCAGAAGACAAGGAAACTCCTGGATCAGTATCCCCAGAGGTATGATTTGCTATGGAAACATGGAGGACTTTGAGACTCGACAGATTTAACGTGCATCAGTCACCATTTACTACACGGGGAGTCTTCGGCCGGCGAGTATCGAACCCACGACCTCTTGTACATGGGCCCAAAGCCCTACCAAGAACTTAAAATATTACCTATGGTAATGGCACAAGAGAGACATAGTATTATTGAAACATAGTTCAAATTAGACGATGTTATATGCTCAGTTTAAGGCTAAAAATGAAAAATAGACGAAATAAAATAATAGGGATAGAGATCACAGGGTTGCTTCGGAATGGGGGATGTAAATTTTATGAGAAGAACAAATGATAAGGAGCATCGAAATATTAGAGAGATCAAGAAATTTCAATGAAACGAGTAAACAAATGGAGGAAAACATCTCTTTCTCACACTTTATCTCACTCCTCAAATATAAAAATATGAAGATTTGCCGATAATGACGACTCAATTCGCCAGATATGCTCAAACAAACAAAGACAAGGTTTTAAGACATCAAAGAAACATTTTGTAGAAACTATCTTTTTAATTTGAAGTCTTTTATTTTTTACTAATATTATTATTGAAAATTCTGCTTTAAGGGGATAGAGTAGGTCTACAATACTGACTTAATGGTGAAGAGAAACTTGTTGAGAAATGAGAATAATTGTAAAAGATGATAAAAAGTAAGAAAAAAAATAATGCTTAGGAAAAATAAACAATTAAAATGAATTATTGGTACACCAAAAACAACCGAAAATTACTGCGGTTAATAAAAAATGTAATTATATTGGTTAAATCATTTGGACGTCCTTTTTTCATAAAAAACAGCAATCAGAAGCGATAAAAAGAAACACAGAAAACACACAAAATAACTAACTTTCAAAATAGATTTACAATGGGTCTTCATTTTTTATAACAAGTTTTTGAACAAAACCTTATTAAATGAAAACCTATTTGAAGGAAACGATAATTTTTAAACCAATAATTTTAATTTGCGTAAAATTTTTAATATATTCCTGATAGTAAAAAGTTTGGAAACATAAATAAGACAGTAATACACAGAACCTGAATAAACTTCTAAAAATTAACTGAAGAAAAACAACTATAAGGCGAAGCAAAACTTCTCTATAACAAATATACTTAATATACAGCAGAGTCATTTAATTTTAGCTGTCATCTAAAGACAGAAGGGAACATCTCAGGGGCCACAGTAGTACGTAAAAGGCTGGAGTCGTTAGAACCGTTGTCATCAGCGAGAAAGACAACATGACCCGGTAATAACGTCCTATTTGTCCAGCAAGGAGCATTTCTTACGACAAGCGGCCATAAACAAACGCTAAGCTGTCGTATAAATCATATTTTCGATGGATTTATAGATGTAACTATCGAAGATTCAGAGCGACTAAAATGGTCTTTTCAGAGTTTCCCTTTTCTTTTTTATTATTATTCCTGCTATTCATGGTTTTATGGGTTTTTCTCAATATGGGAACGATAAAATGAATTTTTTCTTTCTTCTTCCGAAAGAGTAGGCCTGCAATATGATTCTATGGTGGGTAGAAACTTGAGAACAAGCTTAGGAGAAGACAAGAGTAAGATAAATATTTTTTTAATGCTTAAGAAAAATATTGAAAATGTATCAAAATTTTAATTAGCTAGGAGGCTCATTCCGCTCAACAACTCCCGTAATTGATCCGCATTCATCCTTGTTTTTTCCCCCATTAAACCTAATATCCACAAAAACACAGAACATTTTGTTTCAAACATAAAGAATTGCTGTAGCTTTATGCAAGAACATTTTGTTAATAGGTATAGAAAATAGACGATTACGCGGGTTTGAAAAATAATCATCTGTACTTGAAAATAGATTAACCAAAGGAATACAGAACGTGGTACCCAACAAGAAGAAATAAATGAAAAGTAATTTTAAACGTTGACGAGGTTTATAACAATTTAGATAAGAAACGATTTTCATCGTTCTTTATTATATTATTTTTTAAAAAAAATTCCCTATAAATTTTTTTAAAGATTTATATCTGGCAACAAGTTATCTCTCTTCCTTTTTCTCTTCTCTAATTTTGATTGACATCTACTCGAGCACGAGCTTATCAAATAAAGAAATAATGATCTCGAGAGGAAATAAGAAATGGTTAACAGGGTTGCCACTATAATCTGTAAAAAAAATTCCCTGTGTTTTTCCTGTACATATCATACACAGTATATTAAGAGGAAAACACATAATCACTGTACTCTTGTGTGAGCTATATTGGGTTAATTATACGAGTTTTAACTGTTGGAAAACAGCTGAACATACTTAAAACAAATAATGCCATAGTAAATGAAATAGTTTAGTGCAGATGAAATATTATCCTTAAATATCTCATGGATTGCGCTTTGAGTGGTCACCATTTCTCAAAAGATGAGAAAAAGAAACAAAATTTCTTTAATTTCCCACCCAGCTTGTAAAGAAAAACACAAAATCCCCAGCATTTCCTCTGTTATTTTAGGTGATTTCCAGATTTACTCTGCTCTCCCTGTGGAGTGGCAACCCTCGTAAAAGAGTTAAAATTTAAAGCGAAAAAGCTGAAAAATATCTCGAAAAAGCAATTAAATTTGGAATAACTTACAAACAAATTGAAACTTTTAAACAAAATTCGCGTAACGTTCACAAATAAATATGGTTTATTTTCAGCTAGTTAAATTTTAACACCGCAGTTGCATTTCAGCGGGCAACAGATCCACCAACGTGTTATTTCTTCCTAACAAGTTCAAGGGCTAATAATTTTCTTTTATATCGTCGTACTCCTGCCCTATTTTTCTACATACCTTCATGATTTCAAGCTTCTAAGTCTTATAGGTTTTGTGCTGAAGAGCAAAATTTAACATAAAACAAAAATAATTGGAGAAAAAAAATCGCAAAAAAGCAATTAAAATTGCAACAACATATAGCTTCCGAACAAATTGAAATTTTGAAAAAAAAAAAAGTATTTAGGTAAATTTTATAAACGAATTCAACATACCAATCTTCAAATCTGTCGTTACATTCCTGCTACTTTTAGAGCTGTCTGAATGTATTTTTTTCTGCAAGTTTAACAGTTAATAATTCTCGAATGTCGCTAGTTTCATTTTATTTTCATCAAGTTTCTAAGTTTTATAGATTTTACGCAGCACAACTAAGTATAACGTCAAATTGAACACACAAAACAGTAGCGACGACCATAATGATTTTTTAATATCGAGAGAAATACCCAAATTATTAAACTTAAAGGTAACTTAATCTATAAGTATATACAACAAAAACACACTATTATCTGCGAGCACTGATTTACAAATATTGATCAAAACTAGAGGCTTATCTGTTATTCTTGACATATTAGGAAGATAATTTGCAGATTACACAGAATGTTGATACAAATGAAAAATATCTGCTTTGTGAAAATAAATTTATTTATGTTTCTTTCTGAAAAGTAAAAAGAATATTAATATTCTAACTTTTTTTTTCATTGCTTTTTGCTCCAAAAAATATGAAGAATCTCAGCGTACTTTCGTATTTACCCGATAAATCAAAAATAAAATAAAAAAAGAAGTATTTATGGGATCTCTCTGGCCCCATATCTCAAAACTAAACTCACCAACTTAATGCATAAAAAAGTGAAACAAATAATTCGTAAATAATTATCGAACAGCAGCGGTCACCATAGAACCACATGCATTGACGACGCATGCGAACTGTTATTAATCTTGAACACAGTCCAAAAGTGTGATGACGTCCAAATAAGGTACGCACTCCATCAAACACAAAACAACACCCATTTTGCCAAAGGATAAAAACAAAGCTAACATATATTTTCAAATTTGCAAGTTTATGATTTCCCACCTTCCAAGGACATAAAGAAATTATTTTAAAGAAATAGAAAAACAATCCATATAGTTCTTCTTTGCTATTTCCCAATTTCAAGCCTTACCTAATATTGTCAAATAGTAGGATGTTCATCATGATGGATGTTCAATAATGAATGAACATTAAACATCAACTTTACTTTACTTATACTTCTTAATTTTGTTTCATCGATTCATCATGATAGCTATAATCCAAGGACAATTTATTCTTAACATGTAATTAACATTTATATCTGCACTTCCTAAATTAGAACCTAAAAACTTTGAAAGGAGAAATCATCCTACGGGTCCAATGACAACTTCATAGGAGCCAACAAAGATAGGAAAAAATCCAGTAGATTTTACGAAATAATATATATTTCAAGATAATTGTTGCATAATGTACTAAATATTTTACACATAGGGAATTTTAGGGATTTTTATAATCATCAAAATAGAAAAACTGCAGTATTTTCGGCTTATGATCGGCATTATATATGCTTTAAATGTTATGAATTATGTTTAATCATAATTTTGAATAGTAATAGACGTTTAATTCATAAGAAATAAATATAATTTTTTTATTAATTTAGAAAGGGAGTTCTAAATAAAAATAAACGGAAAATTTTAGAAAAATGTTTTAAACTGATTTACATAAATGAGGCGCTTCTTTATATATTAGTAATACTTATTTAAATATTCAAGCAAGCAATAATCTGTACAAAAATTCTATTTCAATAGGGATTCTTTTTAGGGAACTTACTCAATTTTAGGGAGTTTTCTGAAATGTACAAAAACCCGGATAATTTTTATTAAACCAGTACTCCAGGAGAAACTTGCAAAATCCAGTAATCTATGAGAAAATCTAGTAGAGTTGGCAACTATGCAACTTATTCTTAGCACTCAAAAAACACATAATAGGTTTCCAATAGGATCCATTTGATCCCGGATGCATGAGCAATTTATCTTCAGTACATATTAAATATTGACATATATATTTCTAAATTGTAAACTAAAGACTTTGTAAAAACAAATTATCTTATGGATCAATTTACAATTTGCAGTAAACATTTATGTTTATAATTCATACTTGGATCCAATTGATACAGGGTGGACCTAAAATGGACAAATTTTCCTAAGGAAGGATGCAAGGGCCATTAAATACAGGGTTATTCATAATTCCCTCCGGGGTTTCGAAGCGTTATAGTAAAAAAAACGAAGATGAATATGGCAAAAAAGAACCTATGAAATTGTTCCGAAAGTATTCAAGTTTCAATTTAAGCAGTTGCCGGTAGAGCGCAGTAACATGCACCCCTGAAGCCAGTTGTAGTAAAAATAAGGTTGTAATAAACAGAGGGAATTATGAATGACCCTGTATATATGGTCAATTTCATGGTAACAGATATATGACAACAGTCATTTTTTTTTTTTTATTATTATGATTTTTTTTTTTTGCCAAATTTCTAGCTACTAAATATTAAGGTTGTTTTTCGAAGGCTCCATCGTAATATGAAATGCGAATAACATGCTATTTTTATAACTGCTGTGAGCTTGCAACTCATGACTGTTAGGTCAAGTTTAGCCTGTCTAAAATCAGCGCTGTCTACGCTTATTTTGAAAATGGCGCAAAACGCCAAAAGCCATGGTTTTTGTGAAAACGAAAAGCGGTTGATGTCTATTTTTTAAAAATATTTAAAAACTTACTCCAATGCTGTATTTATCTATGCACATACAAATTTGCAAAAACTGAGAATAAGGAAATGATTTTGATGATTTTCATCTGAGGTCAAAAATGTCGCCTCATTGTTTAATAACTTTTAAAATATTTAAGTTATTTGTCTGTACAAAAGACCAGATAATTCATGACGGCAAGTTTAAAATCATCGCATTGCTTCAAGTGTAAGGCACTTTAACTACGGCTTTATTTTACGTGGCAACAGAGCTTCGAAAAACAGCGTAAAGGTATATTCACAAATGTTGCTGGGCAGTAACTTATATATACATCTCATTTAAAAAATGCAAAACATTTGATTTAAATGAAAAAATTTTAAGGGATGAAATTATAAAATTATGAAGTTTAAAGAAAGTACCTTTTTTAAAAAGAAATATTTATAAACGTGGCAGAGATGACAGCTTATAGCTTGACTCAACTTTCATGAAAAAAAAAATAATTGTTTTAACGTAAGTGCTCTTTACGGTTTTTTCATGAATTTAAAACTTTTTATTCAGTTTTAGTACAATGAAATTAATTTTGCCAAAATCTTAAGAATAGTAAAATCTATCTGCTTTCATGGAGTTGGTAATATATATTTTTTTATTTTATAGCAATCGTTGAACAGTCGACCCTATTTTGGATATACGACTACTAATGTTCAACTACGTAGTCTTGTAATTTTGAACTCAATCCAGAAGACAAGATAACTCCTGGATCAAGTATTGGGAGAAATTTGCTTTCGAGGAGGACTTTTTGATGGAACTAACCCGCATTTGTGTTACAAGGTGAGGAAGACCACGAGAACCTCCCACGGTTAGCTTGACAACAAGGGAACTCTATGATCTATCTACCACTGAAGATATTTCACGTCAGCACTGTGGTCGGTGCAAGCCGGATGCAGAATTCGATATCGCGGCTTAGAATTATTTTGTTAAAATATATAAATTAATAAAGATAGTGTTATATTAACAATCAGAGTTCTCCCTAGGAATAAAAAAGGGCAGGGTTTCTCTAAAAAGGGCACTCTGAGTTTTGAAAGGGCACTCACTCACTTGACATCATAAATATTTATTACTATACAACGACAACATTACACATTATGTACAACATGATGTAATAACTGACTTTTATCCTAAACAATTTTTAAATTACCCTCTCGTATCATTTTATGAGTATATTTGAAAAAGTAATTCTCTCATTATCAAAATGTTATAACAAATGTTAATAACATCTTTAATAATACCAATAAAATTGTAACATAAAAAATAAAGTTTAAAAAAAAAAAAAATCAGTACTCATCATCAGTCCTATTTAGCTTAGAACACAAATAAATAAAATAAAATTGAATTAAATAAAAAATAAAAAGCAAGCATCGATGGAAGGAAGGATTAAAGACTTTCTTTTTAAAAATACGACAGAGGGAGAAAAAATCACGTCCACAAATCCAACAAGCAGGAACAAAGAAGAAAAAAACTTTTCGATATGTGATATAAAAGCAACTACAAATCTAGAGCAAAAAGAAAGAAGAAGAAAAAATCAGAACAGCACCCCCAAATAAGGGGGGAGATGAAAAACCCCAAGAACATTAACCAAACCAGGAAAGAAAAACAATTTGATATTCGGTATCTACGCCACAACCAAGATCTCATTAGCATGCAAGAGGCATCATCCCAACCTCTCTCGCGTTTAACCTGTTGAAGATCCTCGGCCTTGTCTAGGTCGGAAGAAGGTTTTTATTTAAAATAAATAATTCACAATGAAACTACAGTTCAATGCCGCAGGGAGAAAAAGAGGCTCAAAACTAAACAGAGCAGAAAGAGTGTGTGCACCTCGGATGCGAATATCGGATTCGAAAATTTCCCCCAGAGGGAAAAATGCACTTCATAAAGGGATTTCTCTATCAAAGAAGTTTATTTTAAGTTGTTTTGTTCGATTTATTTAAATTGTGGTCGGAATTACGCCCTGTTAATTCGGGTGAGAGTTATTAGGGAAGATAGCAATGGATTCCCGTGAGATGCTGGGTTCGATGCTTTTGTAACTTTATAAATCCCAGGGCTGCAGGAATGTCATAGATCAATCAAAATTAAAGTTACATTTATATATCGTTTCCATTCTACAAGCGGTAGTTGGTGTTGAACAATTAAACTAATTGTCTAATAGAGATATCCATAAAATTATTTCAAAACACACACACATTGTATAGGTTGTAAAATTATGAGCCGACCACATGAGAATATAAAGTTCGAATAACAATAGAAACTTGAGAGCACCGTGGTAGAATCTCCGCGACTAGGCAACAATGTCGCAGAAAGATTTTTCTTTTGAAAAGTAAAAAAAAAAAAGTTTACTTTTTTTTCCTACAGAAAATCTACACGTAATATTTGAACCATGCGTTTAAATAATCATTTTTTGACCCACTCAATTTACGTCGAAAAAGGTTGGGGAACACTGCATTAGACGACTCAAAAGTAGAATAAATAAAACTGTTAGTTGGATAGGATTGAATATGCACACGAGCTGGAATCGACTATACTGAGGAAAAGTGACTTACCAAAGAGGTTGTAACCTACAAAAAGCAAATCCATTAAAGGTTAGTAGTAAATTGATTCAGCATACAGTGTTGAATATTGATAATTAAAAGAAACATTCACTCATGAAGATGTTTTAAAAGTTATTTAAGATATAAGGGTTTTAGACATATTTTACAAATAATTTTTTAAAAATCTTTATTGTTGTTATGGTAGTAACAACATAATAAAGATTAATCTGATAAAGATAAATCTAAAAATAAAAAGGGCTAGCAGAGTAAAAAAAGCTAAATTTTTAATATTAAAATAAAGGTTTTTTAGCTGCGCTGTAGTAAAATAACAAAAGAAAAACAACTTAAAAAGCCCAAATAAACTTATTCAAAAGTCAAGGTCATTTCGGTACTATAAACAAGTGGCAAATGCACAAATTTGTTTTATTTTTATTTAATGATTCGGCATAGATGCTGGCACTACCTTAGAGTTCAGAAATGGTTGCCTATATTCAACACAATTTTATTTGAGCCTGCTAGACTGAATATATTATGTTTTTACTTTTATACTTAGCAAAACTAAAGGAGTTAAAGGATATTTCTACTGGATGAAGCTAATGTAAAGAATAATATTTTCACGCCAAATATCTTAAGCTTAAACGCCCTATAATAATTTAAATATTTCAACACTACGCAACTTTTTCTGAGACATTCTTAAAATATGCTTTTTTTTCCCTCGAAAATAAGCATCATTTGTTAAAAGTCTTTAAAATTAATACGACAATTTATTAACAAATTGAATATTCCCATCTTTTATTATTTTAAGAGATTCTAACATTGAAATAAATCTATAACAAAACTATTTGAAGAAGAAAAAAAAGCTAAAAAGAAAGGAAAAAATAAATCATTAGGAAATGAACTACACAAAAATTGACAGTAAAAAATAATAACAGAAAATAATAGCATTATGTTTAAGTATAAAAGAGACGATAATCGCAAAAAATCAATATGTTTACATCTTCTAAAATAACAATTACATTGGCAATAAAACTATTATCGATCATTTAAATCCATAAAAAGAAAATAGAGAGCATGGAAGCATCATGAGATAGATAGAAAAGAGTGGCCTCAATTCATTCTAAGCCAAATCAAACGATAGACCTGATTGGGCAGCATTCTCTTGTTCTAATTTACCATTTAGAATAATGCATGAAGACACCATGTTCGGAAGCTGCATTGTTACTAATTTATTTTTTCTTTTTATAAGAAAACAGACAATTTATAAAAAGAAACCTTTTCTTGTCGATGATGTGGCAGAAAACTATTTATATTTAAATTTAAAACAATAAACGTTTAAATTAAGTTTAAAAATCTTCACTTTTCAAATTTTTTTCTAGATTATTAAAAAAAAAACCTATAAGCGGGTTTAAGCAGGATTAAAAAAAAAAAAACTGAATCATAAAAATTATGAAATTCACATAAAAAAAATGTCCCGTGAACAGTCACATAACGGCAGGTTACCAAAACAGTCCCTAAAACATTTAATAAAACTTTAAAAAAAAAAAAAAAAAAAAAAAAGAATAGAAAGAGTTGTTAGATTTGTTCAGCCAATTAGTATCAGAAAACTGTCATCTTTAACAGTTTAAATGATCTTGGCTATTCATAGGTATTGTAAATATTAATATGAAATTATAGTCATTTAAAAGAAGCAAAATAACGGTGGCGGTTGAGATTAGGTTTTTTTTAACAAATAAAACACATTTTTTTTAAATATTTGATATTATTTAAAAAATTTATACACGAGTATCAATATCATGAATTGTTTTTTGAAAGGCAAGGAAAGATTTTTTTAAAATTTCTACGGGGGGGGGGGGAGATTTCTAAAAATTTGACGCACCGTAAGCAATGTTAACTATTTAAAAGAAATTCACAGTTTTACAAAATTAAGACTCATATCTTTTTCATACATTTACAACACATAGCTTGATCATGGAAGCATTTACTTCCAAATAGCATTTTATCTTATTTTATTTTATGACTGACGTTGAACAGCAGACCCGATTATAAGTTTACGACTTTCAATGTTCAACTGGTAGCCTTGTAATTTTGAACCCAACCCAGAAAGACAGTGGATCTCCTGTATCAAGCATTGGGACAAACAAGCTTACGTTTAGAACTTTTGGATGGAATTAACCCGCATTTGCCTTACATGAAGAGAAAAAAACCAAGAAAACCTCCCATGGTTAGCCCGACGGCAAGGGGATTCTAACCCATGATCCGTCGATGATATTTCACGACAGCACTGAGATCGGTGTGAGCTAGGAGCAGAAATCGTCTCAATTACCACTGGAATTCGAACCTGGTACACCTCATTGGAAGGCAAACGCTGTATATGTTGATTTAACGCGACTTTTTCGGAATAGTATCAAGGTAAAGTAATTAATCTTCCCCTGTTTGTAGTATTCAAGGGTTGTTTTCGATCAGACCTTCTACAAATTGTTTAACCGCAAAACCGGTTCATTTTAAAAATGGAACCTCTACAAAATTCTCTTACTGAAAAAAAAAAAAAAAATGGAATCGATGATAATGTTTTTAATTCAAATTTTTTAAAATTAACTCCCTGGAGAACAGTTTCTGTGATTTTTGACAAAAATCCCAAAGCACTAGTGGTATTGTATACCTCGTATGTATATTTGTTTTGTTACATAAATATTTGTTTTGTAACATAAATATATTTTTAATTTTGAACCTTATGGCAAATTCAAATACATGCTTATACTACATGTAATATTTGTTTAATAACAAATATATATAATTTTATTTTTGAGCTTATGACAAATACAAATACATGTTTATACCACATATGTAATATTTGTTTTGTTACATAAATATATTACATACGTGGTATACAATACCACAACATCTATTTTCGAAAAATTCTGAGTCATCGTAAGAAATAATAATTTAATGAATTGATTTACTAGCACTGCGTTCATAAATTTACATGGACAATAAATCATACACACTTATATATTATTCAATGAATTTTTATTTAAAGCTCAAAAATTGCATTCACAGGAACCTTATGTACCTAAAATTTTGTTTTGTTTCTGAGAAACATTAACAAAGACTAGGATTTAAAAGAGCGATGAAATAAGAATGACTCATTGCACGAAAGTCGCATAAACAACAATGACCAGTGTTCTTCAATGAGGATAATAATAGATATAAATAGTGAGAAGTTCTGAGGCGTGCGGTACTCATAAAGACGAATCGTGAAATTGAAAGCTGAATAAACGCACAACAGAATTAGTATCGTATGAATTAGTTCTAAAAGGGTTATTTGAACCAGCTGCCTGATAGAGTAAATGGAAATGAGCTGAATATTTTAATTTACTCAAATGCGCGGTGAAGTGAAAAGCAACGTAAACCTACTAAACGCTGTATTTTTTTAAAATTTAATATGTTGTAGCCAAACTATCTAAATTTCAGTTATAATCGGAGTTCGAGCCGCGATGGCTCAGGGGATAGAGCGTTCGCCTTCCAATGAGGCGAACCGGGTTCGAATCCCAGTCGATACGAATTCCGCATCCGGCTTGCACTGACCACAGTGCTGACGTGAAATATCCTCAGTGGTAGACGGATCATGGGTTAGAGTGCCCTTGCCGTCAGGCTAACCGTGGGAGGTTTTCGTGATCTTCCTCTCCATGTAACGCAAATGCGGGTTAGCTCCATCAAAAAGTCCTCCACGAAGGCAAATTTCTCCCAATACTCGATCCAGGAGTTCCCTTGTCTTCTGGATTGGGTTCAAAATTATAAGGCTACGGAGTTGAACATTAGTAGCCGTAAACCCATTAAGTTGGGTCGG
This sequence comes from Parasteatoda lunata, assembly GCA_949128135.1. NCBI lineage: Eukaryota > Metazoa > Arthropoda > Arachnida > Araneae > Theridiidae > Parasteatoda > Parasteatoda lunata. The sequence continues at coordinate 19,825,410 of OX421977.1, read as the reverse complement.
CTGTTCAACGACGGTTATAAAATAAAATATAATCGGAGTTCAAAGGCCGGGATAGCCTGGTCGGTAGGGCGCTGGGCCCATATCCAAGAGGTCGTGGGTTCGATCCTCGCCGGCCGAAGACTCCCCGTGTAGTAAATGGTGACTGATGCACGTTAAATCTGTCGAGTCTCAAAGTCCTCCATGTTCCCATAACAAATCAATACCTCTGGGGGTACTGATCCAGGAGTTTCCTTGTCTTCTGGATTGGTTCAAAATTACAAGGCTACGGAGTTGAACATTAGTAGTCGTAAATCCATGAAATTGGGTCGGCTGTTCAACGACGGTTATAAAATATAATCGGAGTTCCAGCATTGGTAGCTTAGGGAATAGAGCGCTCGCCTTCCGATGAGGTGACCCGATTCGAATTCCTGGTTGATTCGATTCCGCACGCGGCTCGCACCGACCACAGTACTGACGTAAAATATCCTAATTGGTGGAGGAATCATGGGTTAGAGACCCCTTGCCGTTAGGCTACCTATGGGAGGTTTTCGTGGTTTTTCTCTCTACGTAACGCACATGCGGAATAGTTCCATCAAAAAGTTCTAAACGAAGTCAAATTTCTCCCGATACTTGATCCAGTAATTCCCTTATCTTCTGGATCGAGTTCAAAATTACAAGGCTTTGGAGATAAACATTGGTAGCCGTAAACTCAAAGTTAGGTCGGCTGTTCAAAGACGGTTATAAAATAAAATATAATCGGAGATCAGGATTCCACTTCAAAATAATAATAATAATAATAATAATAAATAAATAAAATAAAAAAATAAATATGTGGGAATCCAACCTCCACTACAGCAGCGCCACCCTAATTTTGTGGCATTCAGCCAAAACGCTCAGACGGAGCGGATGTAAAATATATCTATTGTTATTTTTTTTATTAAATTTGCTTATTACTAAAGCGTAGTTATTTCAACTATACCTGAAGATATATATATATATATAGATTTGAATAATTAAATTTATATGTAATTCGAGAAATTCCAAATTACAAACTTGCTGTACCTCCAATTTTGATAGGACCAAAACAGGGGCGAATATTTGCATGGGCTCACTAAAAATATTTTAGTACGCCAAAAAAAAAAAAAAAAAAAAAATTTGAAAACAAAATGCCTAACAAAAGAATGATGTCTTCAATCACCAATTATTGCTGAGTATTAACGAAATACGATCGCAAAAAGTTAACTAAAAGTGATCAGAAACATTTTAAACTCTCGTCCATTCTCCTCTCATTGAAAAAAAGCATTAATTTCAGAAAAGGGATAAAAACACGTTTTTTTTTTCTTCTTTTTTTTTCTTATTTTAATATTTAGTGCTTGGAATAGTAAGGAATCCTACCCGAAAATATACACTACCATTACTTTAAAAACGAATAAAAAAGCGTCAAACAGTCACTGTTCCGCACTATGTCCCAAGTAAGTGTGAAAAGTAACTATTTCAAGAGTAATTTTTAGATGAATAACAAGCGTCAAAAAGTAGTTTGTTTGGCAAAATTCTGACGTCTGTTATTAAGGAACATAATTTTTGGAACGTAACGGATGGAATCTGTTTCTTAAAAATACCCGTTATCTCTATTGATATAGCAAGTTTGAGAAAAGTTTGAGCGAGTTTAAATACACACGAAACATAAACAAAATTGTAGATGCTTTCCTTTTTTATGACGTAATAGATTTTTAGAGAGAGTTCAACAACAAACTAATTAATGACGATTGAGCAAGAAGAATTTAATCCGGAAGTTAAAACAAAAAACTGAGAGGCGACATTCCTCATATCATATTTTTGGCGAAATTGCCCAATAAAAAATTCAAAACCATGCCAAAAGTGTGGCCATGCAATTGGATAATTGCATTCTTGACAAGATTAAATAAGGAAATTTTCCAACGCTGATGCACATAAAGTATGGTGATAAAACGTCGCCATCCTTTCTTCTTAAAAAGTCAAAGGACGGCGATTAGTTAGCCTGCGAAACACTGCTTTTAAAAGCGTCTATTTTCTCAATGTTAGTATTCGCCAAGGACCTCTTTGAATAGTTTTAACGATATACAATTGAGGTTCATTCCATGAAATAGCTCCTTTTTTTTTTTAATTGCGCCGCTATTAAAACATGCTTCTTTGCGTTGCATTAAGGTCATAAAAGTTGAACGGAAAAATTATAGCCCTTTCCTTTTATGAAATCATAAAAAAAAAAAAGATACATAAGGTTAATCGTAAAATACCGAGTCTTCTTGGACTTTAAAATACACCAGAGTCAGTATCGCGGCTTTGTTACCATAGCAATTTAAATAAAACTGTAATATAACCACCCTCATTAAATTCGACATAACAATTGCGAGCAATTCGAACAAATACAATATTATTCAGATCTTCTAGAGGATACGAGTAGTGAGTTTGTCAGGATCAATACAAAGAAAATAAGTGAAAAAGCAAGGAGGGAAATAAATTACAGTGCTGGAATTGTTTTGCGATTCTTAGTCAAAAACGACGAAATCCTGTTTTAATGCAATGAATTTATCTGAATTGTGTGTGGCCAACAAAATAAATAAATAATAAAAATGATCATTGCAGCAATGGTTAAAATAATCTCTGTCAGATCATATCCTGTTGAAAAATTACTACTTAACGAACAAGTCTTTTTTTTTCACTAAAATTTAGTATGTATTATTAATTTAGTATAATTAAGGCTGTTTTTTTAAGGCCTCGTCGTAATATGAAAGGATGCTTCTTTTGCGAATAATACGGTATTTTTATAATTGTATATACAATTTTTATAGTTTGTAAATATTACTCATGACTGTTCGATCAAGTTTAGCCTATTTGAAGCCAGACTCTGCCTATGCTTATTTTGAAAATGGCGCAAAACGTCAAAATATAATGTTTGCACCAAATTTTCACAATACTATAAGCTTCAGACTAACATTGTAGGACTCTCAAATACCATTTTTCTCTAGAATTCAGTTTGTGCAGAGTACCTTCTAACTAAAGATAGCAAGAATGTGTTCGATCGCTAGTAATAAATAACTGAATTTGGAAGAAAAATTATGCTTCCAACTAATGAATTCGTCCTTCAATAATAATACTAAGTGTCATTTTGCTTTTTTCTGATGTAGCATCTCTTCTACTTTCAACAATAAAAAAAGAATAAAGCTAGAAGAGGAAAAGCCTGACTTTTTCAAACTGATTTTATCGAACTTTTCTGATTTTTGTAACCGTTTTTCCTGCTTTCATTATTAATTTTTCACTTATGCCGAATTCTTAAATATAAACATATTACAACAAACAATTTTTACTTATCATTAAAGTTGATATTAAGCAATTAAAAAAAAAAAATTATTGCAAGACCAATTTTATTGGAAATATATTGAACTTTTGGGTACTCAAATTAATTTCTTTGTGCATTTTAGTTCAATTTTCAGATTAATACAATTTCCCAACTTTCCTCTGATCTGACTATGTTTACAGATCAAAAGATAGCTCCAATTCACCTTTTCAAAGGTATGACACGGAGAAAAAGTATGTAAGAAAATTTCAAATAATCAACATTTATCGACTAAATGGCACAAAAAAAAATATCCTTTACATACAGGATACTATCTAGAACTTAAATATAGGTAGCAAAAGACTAAAAAGTGTTCGATCGCGAGTAATAACTGCGAATTTGGGAGACAGGAGATCATGTATAACTGCAAAAACTCCATACATCCAATAAATTCGTCCTCCAGTAATAACACTAAGAGAGGAAAAAGAGATGCATTCGTGCCATTTTGCTTTTTCTGGTGCTGCGTCCGCTCTAACTTTCGTTCTTTCAGCAATAAAGGCGGAAAAAGCTATATTGGATGAGAACAAGACCCTGAAGCAAGCTTTGATATATATTTTCATCTATCCATTATTTGTTTCTTTTCGCGGGGTTATCGCTCAACGGGTTCTGATATTTGAAAAATTCTCATTGATATTTCCCCTCACATATTTTTGAAAATTCCAAAGAGAGAAATTTAACTTTGCACTAGCAATTTTTCCCTTGCAACATAATCTAGACTTCGAAACAAAGGGAAGGACTAAGAAAATAATTAAAATTAAAATCAAGAATGACAAATAGAAGGTCGCAGCCGTCTTTCTCGTTGTTGAAACAGACAGAGAATTTTAGAAAGATTATTAAAAAAGAGGAAGAAAAAACAATTTTTCAGTATTGTATTCACAAAAAAAAAAATAAGAAAATGTAGAAATTTGAGGTAGTTTTGCAGTTTTTTAAAAATTTTCTTACCAAAACAAATAAGATAAAAAAAATAAACACAAAAATTCATTTTATCTTCATAAATATACATATACACATCATATCAAAATATCAGAGCTTATTCATTGGTGATATTATATTAAATATTATTGTACAGTTATTAATAAAAAAAAATTCTGATCTTAAAGCACGGTTAACATGAAACATTAATTTTAAAAAATGAACAAGGAAAATTAGGGAAGATTTCATCTTTCAGGACATGCGCGTGGTTAAAATACAACACAATTTCTTCAGTTATTCACGGTGCAGTTCGAAGCTGCAATTCTAGCAGAGCGTTAAAATAACAACAATGTATAAGTTATTGAAAGCAAAAATCCTCTTTTTTTAGATTCTGAATTGTTTAAATATATTGATAAAAAAAAATTATAAAAACCAAAAATCAAAATAACAACAAAATTTGGTCTAGGAAGATTTAATCTTTCAGAAAGCACGCGTTGGTTAAGAATAAAAACGTATTTCTTCAATTATTTGAAAACAATTGCGGAAAGATTCGGTTTTAAGCTTCAATTCAAGCGAAGCATTAAAAAAATACCATTAATGAATAATTAATTAAAAGCAAAAAAAAAAAAAAAAAAAAAAAAAAAATTCTTATCTTCCAACTTGAATTATACAAAATATTATAAAAACAATAAAAAAAATAATTAAAAACGAAAATCTAAACGCCAGCAACTCAAAAATTGGTCTCAGACGGTTTCATCTTTCAGAAAGAACGCTTAGATTAAAATAAGAACCAATTTCTTCAATCATTCAAAAACAAATGCGGAACGTTCGGTTTTAAGCTTTAATTCAAGCAAAGCATTGTGATAATAATAAAGTTATTTATTTAAATTTTAAAAAAAATTCTGATCTTACAGCCTGAATTATTGAAAAATAATATAAAAACGAAAATCTAAACAACAAAAAATTGGTCCAGACGATTTCATGTTTCAGAAAGAACGCGTTGGTTAAAATAAGAACCAATTTCTTCAATCATTTCAAAAACAATCGCGGGACGGTTCGGTATTAAGCTTTAATTCAAGCGAAGCATTGCAATAATAATAAAGTTATTTATTTAAATTTTAAAAAATTCTGATCTTACAGCCTGATTTATTGAAAAATAACTTAAAAACGAAAAAACAATTATGATGAAAAACGAAAATCTAAACAACAAAAAATTGGTCTCAGACGATTTCATGTTTCAGAAAGAACATGTTGGTTAAAATAAGAACCAATTTCTTCAATCATTCAAAAACAATTGCGGGACGGCGTGGTTTTAAGCTTCAATTCAAACGGAGATATGAAATACTTTTCTACCCGTGCATGGGCAAGGAAAATATGAAGAAAAGCTGATACACACTACTCACATGCAGATTCCAAACACACGCACACATGAGAGGGATGGGGGAGTGAAGTGCACATGCAGATATCGGATATACATAAGGAAAGAGAGAGCTCCTTTCTGCTCAAGGATCTCCAAGAATTTAATATTGGAGACAGTCGGAGCAAGCATACCGTGAAGGGGAAGTTTTCACTCATAATATATAAAAGGATAAAAGGGGACTGAAGACAAAGTTCAGAGGTGAATGAAATTTATGTGCTTTGAATATAGGGGATATATATATATATATATATATATATATATATATATATATATATATATATATATATATATATAAATACTTGGAATATTTTACTTAAATAAACAAGGAAATCTCAAACTATGAAAAAGATGTAAAAATTTTCTAGTAATTTTTACACGTTGAATGCCCAGTGATGCACCAGTGACCGGCACTGAGTTTGTTCGTACCGCCACGGGGGTCACCGGTGACCGGCGAAGTCAAAATTATTAGAAACACATAATTCGAATAAATTTTTAATGCTTTAAATTTTTTATATTTTTTATGTTATTATCGTTACTAAAATGGTTTGAAGAAATTAATGCAAGATAGAACACACAAAAATAGTTTTATTTATATACACAGAGATGCCAACTTGCTCCGGACAGCGAATAAATATTTTCAAGTGGTAGTTTATTAATTGTGATTCTTGGTTTAATAAATTCAATTTAGTAGATTTTTATCCACCACTATTTCTAAACCATTCGTAGGCTTATATAAATTCACCCCTTTTCTAAGCCTTTTAAAAAACTAGCAAAATCTGTCTAATATTTGCAAATTTAGTTTGCTGTCATTTACAGTTTGGCTAGACGGGCAAGCTATGTAAAATGAACGGGGCATTCAACGTGTTAAACAAGTATGAAAATGTGCGAAAGCAAAAATATGTAATGTGTTTTCTACAGATTGAATGTATCCCCGAATGTTTTACCCGATCTTACGTTACCCCGCTTCGTGCGTTTTTTAACATTAGTCCGACGGAAAATTTAAAATCGGGGTTCCACTGTATATATCTATTGCCGTTGCCGAAAGGAAGGATAAAAACAGGTTTTAGGCAGGGGGAAAGGACACATTATCCATTTAATTATTATTAAATTGTGAGAACAATCATCCAAGTGTCTCACAAATCGAAGTGTTCCGATATAAGAATTAGGGAAAATCTTGCAAAATAAATCCGTAAAATGCTTCATTTTACGGAATATGGAAAATCCGACTAATTGCAATTGGTCGATAAAATAGGTCTAGAGAAAAAGCCTTTCTCACGGTTAAATTAAAGGAAAAAATAAAAAATGTTAATTAATGCATATCTTAAAGCTAAAAATAGATTAAAAGAGAGGATGTGAATATTAAAGTGAGAGAAATGCGTTTAGTTTAGAATAATAAATAAAAAAATTAGATAAAGAAGTAACATAAAAAGATTAGCCGAAGCTTTCTATATTACATGTTACGTTACAAAATAATCAATAGAATTGTTTAGAAATAAGAGCTAAAAAACTTAAAATTTAAATATTAGAGAATTGAAAATAATATTCTGTAATTTAAACAAACTAGTTTTAATATAAAAAAGTTAAAAGTTTCCATAATTACTTTTAAAAAAAACTTTTTCGAGAAAAAAAAAACACCTCGTAGTTAATCCAATATGTGAGAGCATATGTAGTATTAATAAAAATTAATAATGATAGTTCTTTATCTAATCATAAAATAAAATTTATTTATTATATTTATTTTCGTAAAATATTGAAAAACAGTAATTAATTTAATTTTCCTCTATTCATTTGATTGACAATGTAAATAAGCTGGATTAGATCAGAATCGGAGATCCAATAAATATCACAATCATCGACTTTTTTTTCAATAGAAACATATTGTGGTTTTCCTTTTCACTTTCAGCGAATGTTTTCTATAAATAAAAATAATGGTAAGTACATATTGCCTCAGTCATGCTGTTGGATCCAAAATTATGGAACCTTAACTTCCATACCCCCTGGACAAATAACAATTTATTACGGGAATGATCGCATTTTAAAGATAAATAAGTTTTTTGTGACCTTACATTTACTACAAAAATTATAGATATAATTTTAACAACGCGCGAAAAATAAAATCTAAGATTTGTAAATGCTGTTTGAAGCACCAAAAAATTATAATATTTTAAAATTAAAGGTAATAAAACTTAAATATCAACTTGAGCCGCGATGGCTCAGGGGATAGAGCGTCCGCTTTCACCGGGCTCGAATCCCCGCGATGACTCGTCGATACGAATTCCGCATCCGGCTTGCACCGACCACAGTGCTGACATGAAATATCCTCAGGCTAATCGCGGGAGGTTCTCGTGGTCTTCTTCTCCATGTAACGCAAATGAGGGTTAGTTCCATCAAAAAGTCCTCCAAGAAGGCAAATATCCCCCAATACTTGATCCAGGAGTTTCCTTGTCCTCTGGTTTGAGTTCAAAATTACAAGGCTACGTAATTGAACATTAGTAGTCGTAAATCCAAAAAATTGTGTCGGCTGTTCCACGCGGGTCATAAAATAAAATAAAATATCAACTTTATAATTTTAATATCGTTCACTAGCTTTCCATGAATATAGTCTTTTCTTCAAATATATAAGAAAACCACATAAATTTGGAAATCATCATCACAATCTAAGAGCAAACAAAGAAATTAATAGGAAGGGCGTTAGGGTCTTACAGGAGGAAATAACAAAAAGGAGGAGGGAGGCGAAAAATAAATTTTTTCATCTTCCGCATCCTCCTATTCCATCCTCCTTTATCATCCCAACATCTAGATTTTCATCGGCCGCATCCATTTCCACGCCCAAGGGTTTGCTCCCCGCTTCCAGCACCAAACTCAATTATTCCCTGAGACCTCATCTTCTTCCCTTCTCAATTTATCGAAAGGGATTCTTGAGAGCAGCAGGGCCAAGGCACACAATGCGGGTTAACGCGACTTCCTCGGTTAAGAAAGCTAAAAGGGGAAGAAAAAAAAAAAAAAAAAAAAAAAATGAGAAAAATTTGCAGTGCGAAAGAAAGCAATTATAAGTGAAAAGAGTTCCCCGCAAGCACCAAAGTGAAATGGAAATCCCACTTTTTTTCCCCTCTTCTCCATTTGAATTACAATCCTATTTTCTTGGCTGAGAAATTTCCAACCTTTTAAACTTATTTTGTAGGCTGATTTATAGCGATTATTATTCGAATTCTTATCAGAAAAGTAAGTTATTGTGTATTGGGAAAAATTCCATTGTATTATGAGACATGAAACGTTTTATCACTTTTGAGAAATTCGATTGGTTAAAAACCAAGTAGAAAATGCGAAGTAATTTAAAACAATTCATTGCACAATAGTAATTTCAACTAACCCCTTCTATGTCGTATTTGTTTATTTTTTTAAAATTATTATTAGTGTTATTTTTGACCCAAAAATAGCAATTTTTTTTATAGCTGAAAATTAATATACGTTCTATCCTAAACTCGAAAGTGCGAAATATTTTTGTCAGCAAGCAGTTTTCTGCTTGACATAATAGTGGTGAAATATGTGACGTCCCGTCCACTGATCTCTAGTTTTCTCTGCAATGCACCCATGTTTAATATTAAAAAAAAAAAAAAATAAATAAATAAATTATATATATATATATATATATATATATATATATATATATATATATATATATATATATATATATTGTGGTAACAAATTTATTAACTCTATTGTTTTATGATGTTTAAAATAAATATCTGCATAAAATAATTATTGAAATTGGGTAAAATAGTTTGAAAAATAATTTTCACTTGATAAATCATAACTATCATCTCCCCTCTGAGAGATATCACTCTCTGAATGCATCATAACTATTTTCACATGCAACGGTAACACTACTGAAAGCGAAATTAAAGAAAGTATAAAGTGATTTTGATTTTAACTCAAGGCGAGAAATTTCACTGCGAAAATTATGAAGAAAGGTTCCGCTCAACCAGGGTCCGCTTTTGTGAATTTGTGCAAATAGGGTCCGTTATTGAAAAAAAAAAAAAAAAAAAAAAATTTCAAGGAGCTTTTAAATTGTAAAGATATACAAGATTATGCACAACATTGTAAAATTATAATTAAAAAAATTAAATTTTAAAAAATAAACAGCAGTTGCTGCTGTACTAAATTAGAGATGCAACATACAAATATTTGGTATTTAGCCTATACTGCTGAACGCAGAATATTCATTTCGGACGAATAATGGAAGAATCGTCTGCGGAAGACAAAACTTAATTCGTTTACATCCATCTTTCTTGTTTTCTGCCCTGGGAAGGGTTTATTCAATAAACAAAACAATAATGAAGATAAACAAATTTGTGAAGGGTCCGATTAAAAGATAAATTATTTTGTGAAGGGTCCGTTTTTAAATTAAAATATTTTGTGAAGGGTCCGTTTTCATGAAAACATATTTTGTGAAGAGTCCGTTAACGGACCCAAATTTCTTCTAAACAGATCCCTGCAAAGGATTTAGAGAAATTTGCACTCGACATTTAACAATAAAAGTTCAAACTTTAAGTTTTGTATTATCTTTTTTTTTTTGATACCAGAGAATGATGGCATAAATAACTAATAAAAATTTTAAGGTTTTTTTCTATTATTAGAATGTCTCTAAAATACCACGTAAGAGCCTTCAATAGATATTTTGCCAGCCTACAGTATAGTGGTCATTGTTTCTTAAAACTATATATTTATGTAATTAAATAGTTTTTCAAACTTCGATAAACTGTATACGAAAATATGAATAACTTTCAGTCCACCCCACTCCCTAACACATAAATGAAATTTTTTAGGTTTTTGACGACGGTTTCAGCAATAGTTAAAACTACCAAAAACTAGACACATCAAAAACTATCTAACCATGGTTTCTATCTAATTACAGAGGATTGTATGTTTAAAACTATAATTAATTTTAACCTTGAACGCTCCAATTTTGAAGTTACTCTCTATGAATATTTCATTTTACTAAATTACAAACAAATGTAAAAATGGCAATAAAAGGGTTCATCAATTTATCACCATAATCAATAAACAATTTCAGTAAGTAATTTATAGATATGACACTCTTAAACAAATAAATTAAGCAAATTATTGGATAAATGTCACCAAAAGGCACTTGCAGTTGAGAATCACTAACGCACGTTAAAAGGCAAATGAATAATCTTGTTAGTTAAAAACTGGAGTAAATCAGGATTAAGGTAAACAATATTCATATCCAATGGGGTTAATCGTTTTTCCTGGGTAATGAATTTCTAACAAGGCGATTTTATGCTTGTGTGTGTACCGTGTAAATTACCACCTGGACAGACCAACTTCGATTAATCGATATAAAGATTTTCCTTCGCCGCTACAGTAAACACCTCGGCAGACATAAAATGGATATGAATTTGAATGATGTAGCTAATGATGGGCCCGAAGGGGATAAAAAAGAAATCCATTAAAGTAGAAGTAAACAAAATAAGTAGATGGTGATAATTATGGATTCCTTTTGTTTGCATAATAGCGTTTTATCATTAAAATATAAATAAATTGAAGTTACTTGCTGTATTTGAGATAGCTGAGAACAAAAATTATTTATTCATATCTCTTGCACTAAAGAATTCAATGTCTCGAACAAAGTAAGAGCTCTGGATAAGGTTTATGGAAAGATTTTTCTGACATAGAATAAGTCCATTGTCAATAGCAGTAGTCAGAAGTAGAGCATTAATAGTCATGAAACTTATGTAGTAGATACTTTTTTCATTAATAGTCATGAAACTTATGTAGTCGCTACTTTTTTCATTAATAGTCATGAAACTCATGTAGTAGCTACTTTTTTCATTAATAGTCATGAAACTTATGTAGTAGCTACTTTTTTCATTCATAGTCATGAAACTTACGTAGTAGCTTCTTTTTTCATTAATAGTCATGAAACTTATGTAGTCGCTACTTTTTTTCGTAGTTTGCAGTGTGGTGTGCAACTTTTTTATTTTTATTTTTTAAAGTAGTATAATGAGTAGTGCGATACAAAGAAACAGTAGTTTGTAGCGAATCCTGGCAACTACTTTTAACATTATTTTAGAAAGGAAACACAGTTCTTAAGTAATTAATTTTTTGAAGGGTACAAATCTTCGCGGGCCCGTGCAATGAAAATGAATAATCACGAATAAATTAGGAATATTAAAAAGTGATAACTCAAATTCGAAATTCAATTCGGAAGTCAAAATATCACATTAATAAAATTTGGAAAAAAAAAAAAAAAAAAAAAAAAAACATGTTGAAACAAACGACCGAAAACAATGATAAATATCTCCCAAAAAACGAGGTGGATTTACGACGGAATCGTCGCGAATTGAGTACATTAAAAAACTATTACTCAAATTTGAAATTCGTATAAACATTGTATTAAAAATATCGGAATTTGGATGTTGAGTGACCATGTAAAAATGCCGTAAAAACGAAAAATAGCTAAAATAAATAAAGAGAAAACGATTAGAAAACGACGTGGATTAACGACGGAAAAGCCATGAATCATGCGCATCACAAAGTGATAACTCAAATTCGAACCTCGGATGTCGTAATATTATCGTATTATAAATACCGAAGTTTGAAAAAGTTGAGATCACCGAAAAAAGGATAAAAACAATTTTAAAAAAACTGATTGGAAAACGATAAACGATAGAATCGTTATTAATCGCGAACTGTCCAACTGATTGGAAGACGAACGCTCCATCCCCTGAGCCACCACAGTGCCAAGAGAATAGTCCTCTAATTTATTACTAAAACATTTCTAAAAAAATAATAAAATTTCATTTTTATAGACACTGTTTTGGCATTCTTGATCTGGCTCTTTTGTCTAAATCTATGTAATTTGTTTACTATGCTTGACAAATCATTTCAGCGCTTGGTGCACCAAAAAAACTATGTTTGTGAAGATCAATTCATTGTTAATTATTATTTTGTAAAGATAGCACAAATTTTGAAAATAAATAATAATCAACGAAAGAAGGCTAACAAGCAAGTCGGAACAATAGATCGAATACAATAATCCTGTGATATAAATGTCAGAGATGAAAATGCACTCGGCTAGGGAAAACATCATCCGCGGTTATCTTTTCTTAAAATCATTTAACAATATTTTTGTCTGAAAATTATTAAAAATCGATGCCAGCAAAAAGAAAGAAAAAAAAATCATCAGCAGAGGATTTAAACCCTCAATTTCTACTTATATGCTTGTTATGTTTTCTTCTTCTTTCTAGTATTTGATTTTTCTCTGGATAGATAATGACTATTTACAAGAATGGAAAAGTGAATAGGAAAATATGAGATGAATAAAATGTTACCTACCGTGTTTATTTGCTGGGTCAAAATTACAACCAAGATATCCATCTAGAGAGTAAATTACAATACTTAATTTAATTTTAAAAATTTTTGTCGGCTGCTTATTTAGAAGGAATTTCAAAAGGAAAAATAGAGAGAAAATAAAAAAATAAAAAAAGAAAAGAAAGAAAAACTAGTGCATTCAAAATAGAAATGTCAATAGAGAATCACATCAATCAAAATTTTTGCAGATAAAAGCCAATTTTAAAAGAGAAATGGTGTAGAAATATTATGGAAATACGGTTGAAACTATTTAGATTTGTGTTAAAAATAGTATTCATTCGAAATAATACTCCTTCCTATTAATGGTACGTCAATATTTGATCTAATAATTTATTTCCAAGCCTTAAATTACAGCAAAATGTATGTTATTTTGGAAGTAAAAAATAATAATAATAATCAGAGGGTTTGGTTTTAAAACCCTCTTTTTGTTTGTTATTATTATTTTTGAGTTAATTGAGACAAATATATCTTTTATACAGACACTTCATTATTAAGTCAATGCTTTTGGTAAAAACCTAACTATTAATTATTATTTCTTTCTTTCTAATGCTTTAATTTGAGCAGCGATGGCTCAAAGGATAGGGTGTTCGCCTTCCAATGAGGTGAACTGGGTTCGAATCCCGGCGAAGGCCGGTCGATACGAATTCCGCATGACTTACACCGACCACAGTGCTGACGTGAAATAACCTCAGTGGTAGACGGATTATGGGTTAGAGTCCCCTTGCTTTCAGGCTAACCGTGGGAGGTTCTCGTGATCTTCCTCTCCATGTAACGCAAATGCGGGTTAGTTCCAGCAATAAGTCCTCTACGAAAGCAAATTTCTCCCAATACTTGATCCAGAAGTTTCCTTGTCTTCTGGATTGGGTTCAAATTTACAAGTCTACGGAGTTGAACATTAGTAGTCGTAAACCCAAAAATCGGTTTGGCTGTTCAATGCCGGTTATAGAATAAAAAATAAAATACTTTAATTTCAATTGAAGCAAAAAAAAAGTACTTTAAAGAAAGTAATAGAAAACACAATTAATTCATAATGTGTTTATGACAGATAAAAAACAATTCTGATACATAAATTATATTTTAAGTGAAGATAAACAAGTTCTTTCTCTAATCTTAGTAACTTTCCTCGTGTATTTATCAACAAATAAAATTATTTAAAAAATTTAAGAAAAAAATATTAGGCACTCACATAGTATCAACAAGTAATACCTTTTTTGGTAATTACTACCTTTTACTATAATGTTTTAAGAAACAGTTTAAGTCTCACACATAACGAAATAATACAATTTACTAAAGATAAGGAGATTCCATTTGAAGTTTTACTAATTTCATTGTTTGAGTAATATAAAATTTATCGCACGAATAATAGTTAAATTCGTTTAGAATAGGTATAGATAAACGGAAAATAGAAAGTATTGCTATCTACAAATGCAAGAAATCAATAAATTAGTTTATGAGGTGAGAAACATTTACTTCACCCTGACCAACTACCGTTTAATGTAAAAATAGAAAAAAAAATTATATATAAAAAGATAGTAATATATATATATATATATGGTGAGTTGGTGAGAAAAGAAATTTGCCAGATATGTCAACGATTGGAAAAGGCCTATGACGTTCAGAATAATCGATTTTTTATCATAAATTTCTGTGGTCAGGACGTAGATGCCTCATACCTGAAGATTTCGTGAGGAAATGCTAAGGAATTTAATTCAGAAAGAAAAATGCCTATCTATTAACCAAACCAGGCCTAGTGTTAAAACCTATTTTGGTACATCTATTTTTCTAAAGAAAAGAAGAAACAAAACATCATGCTTACTATTTTTGAAGGAATGCAAACCATATTTGTATTTAATGTCTCATTTTTACTGATTTTCTTATACTAAAATTTCTTTTATAGGCAGAATTTGTATTTTAATTAATTGGTTATTATCCATTTAATTTATAATTAAATATAATTGGTTATTATATTTAATTATTATTAATATTAGTTATTATTAATTTAAACCACATGCCTGCCTTTCTGCACTAACTTTATATATATATATATATGAAAGGGAGGGTCATGGTGAGTGTTGTTGAGTCCCGCAGATAGCAGTTGAAAGGCAAAAATATTTTATTTCGCTTCACATGGTAGAGTCAAAACATTTTCTATTAATGGCGGAGCTCAAATTTGCAGTCCAAAACTGTGTGCTTAAGTTTTTATCCTAGGGGAAAGTAGCAAATGAATTTCCCTCTATTTTATTTTGTTATATTTATATATCCACGTTCGGCTGACCACCTAACCGGAACATCTGCGCCTGCACCCCAGGGCCCAAGATCAAGAAAATTGAGATTAGTACAGTAGGCCTTGGCCCTCTGTGTGCTGTCCCGCCACTGAGTTTATATATATATATATAAAGCAAAATCATACAGATATCTAGTTAGAAACTACAAAATAAAAAAAAATTGATATCGATTGAATTATTTAAATTATATATTACAGTAAAAAGTGTAATGAAAATATACATTTTTCATTACTATCTGTTTTCTTCGAATGGCGCGCATACAATTCCAAAATAGTTAAAAATTATTTGGATAACAGTAAACTACAGCCTACAAAATATTTATTTAAAATATTCGACTTATAAGATTTTTACCCAAGCAGCAAAATTTATCTTAGCAACGAAAAATGAGAGTTTGCAAAAATAATAATTAAAATACTCTCCCTCTTAAAAAAGTTCAATTTAATTTATTATTTTCGACGTTAGTCAGAATTCAAATATTTAAACCTGATAAAGAATTGTATAGCAACTATATTTATTAAACAAAGACAGTGATGTAAAAACCTTGATTTACAAAAATGGCTGTAATGCTCAATTGGTTTTTAATTCAGTCTCGAGTCAGGTACATTAAAATTAAATTATATTCTGAAAAAGTTATTCTAAGTATAAGCACAGCAGCTATTTAATAATTATTTAGTTAATTCAAGTATTTAGCAACTCTAATTCAAAACATTGTAAAATTTAAACATTTTGGAAAACTCACTGAATTTTTATGGTATCTAAGTATAGTAGCGTAACTATTTCATTAGACGATTTTAAGGTAGGTATATATATATATTTTTTTCAATTTCTAAATGCTTAAAAATGACACTGAAGGAAGAAAGTAGTTTTTAAAATCCATTCTTAAGAAACAAAAGGCTGATCTTAATCATTTAAGGCTGTTATTGAAGGCTCCGTCGTAATATGAAATATTTTTGTGCGAATAATATGCTATTTTTATACCTGCTGTGAGGGTTTTTTAACTGTTATTCATGATTACAAGGTCAAGTTTAACCTATCTAAAGCCAGTGCTGTCTACGCTTATTTTGAAAATGCCGCAAAACCTCAACATGGAGAAAAGCCACAGTTATGTGATCATGAAAAGCGTTTGCAATGTAATTTCTTAATATTTAAAGACTTAACTCCAATGCTGCATAACCTGGGCTCATAAAAATTTTAAAAAAAATGACGAAAAAGGCAGCGATTTTGATAATTTTCATCTAGGTGCAAAAATGTCGCCAAATTGGCCATTTTTAAAAAAAAAATACTTCTAAAATATTGAAGTTATTTGTCTGTTTTATACCTAGATAATTCTTCCCGACAAGATTATACATATAGTTTAAAATCATCACATTGCTTCAAATGTAGGCCACTTAAGCTACGGCTTTTTTTTTTTTTTTTTTTTTTATCTCCCTTGGCGACAGAGCTTCGAAAAACAGCGTTAATTTAAACCGTATAAAGATCAAGCGGGTAAAACGGTTTTGGTTCATAAAGGTGATCTTGAGAAATAACGAATTTCAAGGTTTGAGATTTTCCAGGAGCAAAAATTACATTAAAACCGTGAAAATAAACATATACATGAATGTCACGATTATTTTTCAACATCCCTAAGTACTTCAAAACAAAATTTAAAATTTTCAAAGCTCAAGAAAATCCAATTTAAAAATCTGTTGGGACAAGAATAGTTCTTTTTCCAAAATTTCTCCTTTATCAACACTTTCTCATTAGTATTCCCGGCGCCTTCTTTACTATACTCTACGTTTTTTTAAAGCACGGTTCCTCTTAACTGTGTAATAGTAATAACTCTCGGAGAGAGCCGTTTTTACGTCATTGTTTTGTCAAAACCTAGTAATATTCGAAATGCATCAGACGGCGATTCAATCGTTATTTTTGTAAAAAATGAACCAAAACCATTCTTCCCCCTTGATTTTCATGTGCAAAGGACCATATAAAATCTAAACAGCCACTGAAACCGATTTATTTACAATTTTTAAATTAGATGATTTTTTTTATATACTTAATATAAATTATGCAAACTTAAAAATAAAATTAAAGCAAATTTATCCAGATACAAATTAATTTACCATCATACAATTATCATATACGATTAATGCTAAAGCTTTTATCTTATGAGATTCCAGATCAGCACAAAATATCAGTAACCATTGTGATATAAACTGTAATCTCTTAAAAATGAAATTTAAATAAAGATAAGAAAAACTAGTTATAGTAAACTTCACTAAGTAAGTAAGTAAATAAATACATTTAATATATTGGATTTTCACAAATCTTAATCCATATTTTGACAAACACACTGTTTTTAAAAACAAATATTTGCTGTAGCTCGGATTTAATAAGTTGAGAAATGGTAAGAGGAAAACAGAGTTTTACAACATATCTGTCAAAACTGACGCATTAAATTTATATGTAATAATAAAGCAGTTATAAAATTCTTATTCGAAGTTACGTTAAAACGCTTTTATTTAACTTCAATCTCTATATATTGAAAATGTAAATTTATAATATTAATTAAATGAAATGAAAACAAAATTGATTAAAAATGCAAATTAATAACAATATTAAATAAATTAAAAGAGATGCTTTATAATTAAAAAAACTATATTATGAAATTTAAAAGATGCGCCATTACAAAATTATACTATTGCTATGTGTATAACAAATTATCCCTGGTTTAGACTGAAGGATCGAGTTTAAATACACAAAAACAGCATTGCGCCAAGCTTAAATTTTATAATTGAAAACGAAGGAAAGATGAATGTAAGGAATGTAGATTAATGGCTGAAGTCCCGGAATCGGCTATACTGGGCCAAACAAAAATTATATTTTGACTCTAGGAAAGCTCAATAAGTGCGTGTTATGAACTCAGCAAATAATAAATGCTAGTGACCTGATGTGCTATAAATTTTATCTTTCGTAAAATGATGGGAGTTCCTGTCATGGGTCTTATTAATAAGACACAATTGTGTTTACTTGAAAAACAGCCACGCATAAGAAATCTTCAAGGAAAAAAAAAACTAATAGTATTAATATTTATTTGTTTATTTTAACTGGACACATAAATTTTGTTGAAGAATCCAATCTTATGTTGACTTGGTGTCCATCAAAGATAACCTGAGTTTTAATAAAATTCGATATATATATAAAGAAAAAAAATGAGATAAGTAAAATGGCTACTACTTCTTAGGAGCATTAGCATATCTGATAAGAAACGAGATTTTATGAACTTTTTTTGTAATAAAAATATATTTAAACATATTACTCGATTGAATAAATCTATTGATATTTTATAAAACTAATTAATAATTATGCTTATACAATTATTATTTTATAAAACACACAATTACTTCATTCAATATAATAAGCACTTATCTCTTTTTAACCTAATCAAAGGGATAACAAATGAAATCGTAGTTAAACAGAAAGAAATTCCTTAGAGATAAGCTAATCAGTAAATTATTAGCAATTTCCTGATTTGAAAATCAAATTTGAATGCATATTCGGCCATTCTTGATAATTTACCTTGAAACATTGGCTGACTAGTAAAATAAAAATCCTATTTCTAGGGAGAAAGTCACAAAATAAATATATTTTCTTTCTTTGGATCTAAATTGCTGAGCCCATTTCCGAGAATTCGTGGGCTCGAACCCCGCCGGCCGAATACTCCCCGTGTAGTAAAATGGTCACTGCTGCATGTTAAATCTGTTGAGTCGCAAAGTCCTCCATGTTCCCATAACAAATCAACACAGCTGGGGGTACCGAATTGAAGATTGATCGTTCTCTGGTTCAGGTCAAAATTACGAACTGAGTATGGATATATGGATGTATGAATGGGTCCGCCTTTTAAACGGGTGCGACGCATGACTGTGGCAGATGTCGAATTCTTAGCCATAGATGGCGCCACTGCAAAACAAGAACAATCGCACCCCTCTGATTAACAGGCATATGAAAACAACAACAATATAACCAGTGTTTTCAATAAGCGTTTTAAGAAAGGCGGGCTACACAGCTTGCCTTTTGATGTCAATAAATGCACCCTTTTTGCCAATTTTGACGACATCCCTAAAAAATATAGCCTTTGTATTCAAATTTCATTTGGGAAAAAATTCTCTGTTTAAATAATAATTACACTTTGGTAAAATTATCTGCGTTTATATGTTTAATGCTGATTGCTATTACAGATATTTGCTTTGTTAGGATTATTCTCAACAGGTTAAATTTTTTAAAGAATCCTTTTTTAGGGGGGAGGGCTTCATTAATAATTTTCTAAGTGATTTTAAAACTATTTTTTAAATAAATACTTTTTAAAAAAAAATAAAAATGCACCTCTAAAAATGTTTATTTTCTCATTATATTCTCTTTGATTTTCTGTTTTTATAGAAAAAGCTTCCCAAGTTGTTAATCAATTAATCATTTTTTATTTGTTTACTTTATTTAAAGGAAGAAAAAAAAAAAAAACAGGCACAGAGATTGCCTTTTAGCATAATTTTAATTATTTTTACAAACAACAAATTTTTCTTTTATCTTGATAATAACAGAGAATTACTTTTTTAAATTTAACCACATAAAATAGTATAAGAGGGTGACAAAAAATTATTGAGAATAAAATTCAATTCTTACAAAAAATTTTAGTGTTAAGTGAGTGCCCTTTCAAAACTTAAAGTGCTCTTTTCAGAGAGGAAGCACCCTGCACTTTTTTATTTCTAGAGAGAACTCAGCTGGAACTATTATTTAACTAATAATCAGTAATAACTATTGCTTGATAACAAACATGTCTTCATGTATAAGTTATCATTACCAATTAGTTGCTTCGCTTTGATACATTTCATAGCATGGACCCAGTTTAAGCCTGCTCCAAACTTATCTTATTTAATCTATGAAAAATTAATTAAATCAAAGGGCCAATTAACCAAGTTCTATTTATATTTCTCTCGCTGGCAAGCTAGGCGACTGCCACATATTTACACTAGTCCTAATAAAATTTAAAATTGTAATGTCCTTTGTAAAGTTTATATCATTATTTAAATTTAGATTTAAGTTCTTTAAATTCATTATACTTTAATAAAAAGTAAAAATGTTATTTAAAGGAAAAACCTGAGAGAATACCATTATACTGCTGGCTAAAACTCCCAGAAGGCATTTAAAATCACTACAAACAAGCCTTCGTCTCTAAATAGTTAATAGGGTTTTATACTAATGCTGATATATTTAACAAATTAAAAGCTAAGTAAAAATGCTGCCCATATTTTATATTCAAGAATTATATATTATCTTACAATGCAACATTTTAAGATAAAGATATTTAGTAGCTATTTTATATAAATAGTTAGGTATATTCCTTTGATAAGAATAATAAATTATAATAACATTAAATTAATTTATGTCAAATAATGTTCAGTCAACATACATAATTAAAACGATAAACAGTTAAATAATAAGCATGAATGCACTTAAGCTCCAACCTAGATGCCAAAAAATTATCTGGCATTAAGTTTTATGTTACTTATTTTTTATTAAGCTGTGTCATTTAGTGAAAATTATGAGAAGAATAATCATGATAATATATTTAAAAAAAACTCTTCTAAAAAAGTGACCAAAAAAAACTACAGAATAAAGATCCACTGAAAAATAAGGTTAATCAAACAGGGTGCATAGCCAGATCTTTCAACAAAAAATAAGTACCTTCTAAGTACTTTTTAAGCACACAAAAAATATTTTTAATCACTTTACAAAAAAAATCATAATTATTATCTGTGCAGTAGTAAAAGTTTTTCGAACGACAATCGACACAGAGAGAAAAAATCTCTTGTTAAAAGATATAAAATTAAGCACCTTCTACAAACCCCAAATAAAACAAAAACAGCCTTCAAGGGCATTTAAAAAACAGAAATAAAAAATAAGCACATTTAAGCACCTTTTAAAAATGCTACGCACCCTGTCAAATTACTTTTGTCTCTATTTGTTCTTCTGTGGAGTGACTATATCAGGTTATTCTTAATGATCTCCAGAAAAGCCGAGATAGCCTGGTTGGTAGTAGGGCCCATGTCCAAGAGTTCGTGGGTTTGATCCCCGCCGGCCGAAGACGTGTAGTAAATCAGGGTGCGTAGCCAAATTATTCAACAAAAAATAAGCACCTTTTAAACACTTTTCAAGTACTCAAAAAATATTTTTAAGCACTTTAAAAAAATATCATAATTAGGCAGGATTGGAAAGTTTTTGACAATTTACGGTTTTATCTTGCTTTAACCGTCATGTCAAAAAAAAAAAACTTTTGGCATTGCTTTTGACAATTGTCAAAAATCATGAAATTTTGAATATGTAAAACGAATGGCGTTTTCATACGCTATGGACTGACAATAGGCCAAAATAGATTGAGGATGAATTAATTATGAAAACGTTGAATAGAACAGCATGAACTGTGTCTTTTTGCATAATTCGAAGCCAAAATCAACATAATAAAAGGAAAATCTCTTTTTGAAAAAGGGAAAATTAGGCACTTTTTAAAAACAGCCAATGAAAAAAACACCTTTAAGAGCTTTCAAAAAACGAAAATCGAAAATAAGCACCTTTTAAAAACGCTATGCACCCTGTAAATCTGTCGAGTCGCTACGCCCTCCATGTTCCCATAACAAATCAATACCTCTGGGGATACTGATCCAGCAGATTCCTTGTCTTCAGGATTGGTTCAAAATTACAAAGCTTTGAACATTAGTAGTCGTAAACCCAAAAATTGTGTCTGCTATTCAACGACTGCAATATAAAATAAAATGATCTCCAAAAAAACAAGTGAAAGGTGGGAGAAACAGCATTTTTATCAATAACTTTTCCTACGAATGCGATAAATAATGTAACATGTTTTTATAGAACCAAAAACTGATAAAAAAAAAGTTTTTGGAAGAAGTTTATACAGTAACCGAGTAATTATTTTTAAAATTTAAGTAATAGAAAAAATTTTAGCCCAGCAGAATCAGAAACTAAGTTTGTAGTATTAATTCTGTATTAATACAGTAAAACATTTTGCATTTTTTCAGTTGATCAATATTAATTCTAATGAAATACATAAATCCATGTTCCCCATCACTTCCCCTTCGAGCTTAGGACTTTTCATACCTTTCCATCTCACTCTCTATTTATGGCCAGATATTTTGCCTTTCTCCAAGTCCTTTATATTGTTTTCAAATCGCTTACAATTGTCCTGCACCAAATATTTTTAGGTCTTCCTCTTTTTCTTTTGCCTTGAGGATTCCAATCAAAAACTCGTTTTTTAAATTTTTCAGGTTTACATAGAATATGGTATGACCAATCCATTTCCATTTTTTAACTTCCAGTTCAATCGGTTTCTGTTTTGCTTTTCTAAGGAATTCTGTCATATAAATGTTATGGAACCACTTGATACACAAGATTCTTCTTAATCTGATGTTAATAAATACTTGAAGTTTTTTCATGTTATTTTTATTGCCATGTCTCAGATTCATAGAATAAGCCAGACTTACCATTAGTATTGAAAATGGTAATTTTTGTCGAATTTATGTTTTTGTTTTTCGAGAATTTATTGAGAACAGCGAAATTGGTTTGTTTAATCCATTTAGTATATCATCACCAGTTCCTCCTTTGTTGTTCATTATACTTCTAAAATATGAAAAACTATTTACCTCTTCTAGTTTATAATTTTCTACGAATATGTCATTTCATTGTTTAGGATTAATTTAAAAAATCTTAGTCTCATAGTGCTTGATAATAAGCCCCATTTTCTTTGCCTCTACATTTAAAATGTTTGTGTTTGTTGACATGTTTTGAATAGTGTACTTCAGTAAACATAAGTCACCCACAAAAAAGTCAAAGATATGCAGCAAGGTTTCATTCATGTTAAAAAAAAACGTTTGAGAAGCAATCGTGGAGATTGGCAGGCAAAGCATGCAGCGGGAGAAAAACCCAGTAATAAATATATAAATAAAAGATAATTTTACAACCATAAGACTATACAGAGAAAAACAAATTTTCTTTTACAATAATAAATTGTAGAATTTTATACAAAAGACAATTGCAAAATTTTAGACACATCTATTTTCCATCAGAAAAAGTTTAGATATCAAAAGTAATAAATCTGAAGTAATGTTTGACAATCACAGAAGTAAATAGAGATATTTGCAGAATTAGCATGATTTAAATCGTTTGGTTGTTTGAAAGAAAAAATGTAAATCAATCATGATTTTTGTTGCGAAAATCAGTGATTTAAATCTATCATATTTTTTTAAATAAATCTTAAGTCAAATATATTTTTATATAATATTATTTATAAATATATTCTTTTGAAAGTGGATCTTTTTTTAAAACTGATTTTATTGATAATAAAGATTCTATACAAAAAAATAATGAAAAGAATATTATATTTAAAAATAGACTAATAAATAAATGAAATTAGAAACTAAAAAGGGATAAAAGTGGCTTAAGATTGTTAAATTATATTTTCCTGTTAACTGTGTGTAAAATAATTTGCTGGTAAAAAACATATTTCAAATAAACCAATTTAGTTTGTTTGTTTATTTTATCACGAGTGCTAATAAAACTTTAAATGCGTAATTATTGTATAGATCAAGAATGAAAAAGTCTTGTTTTACCCAGAGAAATTATAAAAAATGTTTGTTTTTTTTAAAAAATCTATTCTGATGGAAACTAATATTCTCTTCGTCAGATATTTAACTGACAAAATTGACATCCTGTCCTAAAAATTTAGGATATTTAGCTTAAACAGAAATAACTATGTTTTAATTTTTTCATGGATTAGTTCGTAACAATTAAATAAAATTTTTCAAACAATTTTGTTAGAAATATTAACTGTATCAGCTGTAATAATATTTTAAATAATATTAAGTTATAATGATTTGGCAGATAAATAGATATAAAAAAAAGCATAAAAATTAAAAATTCTGATTTTAATCCATGAAATCAGATTTAAAAAAAATAAATCCGATTTATTTTTATTTTTAAATCATGATTTTTGCCAACCCTAGGACTATGTCTGTCTGGAATAATCTAATAATCTGAAAAATTAAAATAAAAAAAGTTAATGTGAGGATTTATGGAAAAATTACATTCGTATATTTTGGCTATTTAGTAAAATATTATAATTGGATTTAATTTTAAGAATGGAATTTAAATGATTTTTCTTTCAACAACATTATTAGATGAAATTTTTCGCCACTGTTCTATATCTAGAGTCAATGATTTTTAAAAGTACTCAAAATACATTAGAGCACATCATGCAATATTATCCATCGCAAATAATTACACAATTGAAATTATTTAAACTGGCAAATAATATTTAATAAAACCCTATTTACAAGTATTATAATCATAAAATATCCAGTTCTCAGAGCAATTAATTGAAATTAAAATTACAATTAGCTTTAGGTGTTTATATGTGTGTAGCTATAATTAAATTAACTAATTTTACATGTTTACTAGTAAAAGTTCATTAATAAATGAAACAGATTGTAACTGTTTTACCAGAATAATTTTTAAAAAAATAATTGCTGGAAAAATTAACATCATGTATCCCAATGAAAAGTTTTATTGATAAATAAGTTCTTTAAATTTTAAATATATCTCTTAAAAATATTTTCATACAACGTAATATAAAATACACCTTAATGATGTTTAGAGAAGAATTTTAAAAAAATAATAATAAATTGGCATGCACAGTTCACGAAATAGATCAAAAAATAAAATAAACCAAATTCAAATTTATCAAAATTTCACAGATAAAAGAAGCAAATAGTAAAAGCAGATAAAATAAAAAAAAATAGATAAAGTAAGCACAGTAAAAGCATTTAAATAAAATCATATATAAAACAATGTTTAACAAACGATTAGATATTCTATGACAGAATAATTGTCAAACCTGTCAAATTTGTTTACAAAGAAACTTTTGACACTACACTAATTCAAACAAATACATTTATTTGAGAAGGATAAAATTGATCATACAGGGAGATTAAAGTAAATTAAATATAACGAAAAACTTTTCAAATTAATTATTGAAGATATCTATAAAACTGATTTTATGTCGCCAAGTTGGGAAATGAGCGGCGATTCGGCGCGCATCAACAAAAAAGAATCGCTATTACGAGACGTGCAGCATAAAATCAAGTATTATCTTCATTAAAAAATAAACAATACAAATTACATAAACACAATTACGAAATAACTTACTTGATTCGCAAATCCCTTGTTCCTAAAATTAGTGCAGAAAGATCAGCTTTGATTATTGTTGATGTTATACAGGAGTTCACAGACACAACACCGTTTGTTCGAAATAATTTGAATTTCTTTCAATCCAGGCACATTTGCACTATTTTAAGCATTTATTAAGGGACTTGAATGCACAAATGAGCTCATCCAAAGCGGATTATCGCTCTATTTCGGTAAATAAACGATAAAAAATACATTCAAATTCACAACATCGAAGAATAGTCTTGTTTTCATTCACTGATATCCACTATGGCCGACCGTAGGGTTGCCATAGTGTAGTAAAGGGTGTGTACAAATGCCACAAACGCAGAGTAATCGCTCTTATGCAGATTTATCTTTTGATCGCCAATCAAACATTTAATAGACTTCAGTTGAGGTGTTAAACGTAATTTAAACCGTTTGTATCAACATCTTTCATCAATTCCGCGAGTAGTCGATTTGTTTTACACATAGTTCATAAAAAATTCATCAATATATAAAAAGTAAACCGATCCATCACTTACTTTTTGTATTTTATTAGAATTTATTTTGAAGATTTTTATTTATTATAGGTATGAAAGACATGCTAAATTATCTTTAGGCATCTTTTATTTGTTTTTTTAAAACGTCCCTTTGTTACGATAAGAATAATTTCAATGAATAATTTTTATTTATTATTCGTTTGTTGTTTACTTTGTTCATTTCGCTACAAGTTTTAAATAATTAATACCGTATTTTCAAAAATGAAAACGCTTTTTTATTTATTTCAATAATAAAATACTTCAAATTTATGCTGTAGTTGTTTTATCCAATATTTTAAACACATAAAATTTGTAAACATTAAAAAAAAGGGGGGTTTTAGGTTTTTGTTATTATTTTACTATGTTTTTTTTTTTTTTTTTTTTTTTTTTTTTTTTTTTTTTTGTTTGCTTGTTTGTTTTTTCGAATGATATAATTGGATACCTGCAAGTAGGTACCTGCATTGTAGGTAAATCCTGGCATTTGTCGATTCAGAAACCAATCAGGTTCGCTACACGCGCATAATGTCTCTAACAAGTATCCAATTAGTTCTTGTTTAAATCACATGGTTAGGCATTATTACGTCATTTCTTCTCGATTTGCAATGGCTCAATAATAATTTTTCATTTTATTTATTTATTTTTTCTCTTATTTATTATTTATTTTTTGAAGCTCACCCACTTTAACAACTTGGTAGCAACTTGCTCGGAAAGTAAAGGCGGCTGATGCGCGACGCTGACCGCCATGCCGTTGATCTCGAAATTATGAAGATAAAACCGCATTATCCAATAATCGGCTGTAATGGAAATGATTTGCTTTTTACTCATCTGCCATTAAGGTATGAAGATCCTAGCTGGGGAAAATGAAACAATAAGGCTTAATGAAAGCAATTTATTATTTTTTGTGATGCGATTTATATAGCTAGTTTAAATATTATTAAATATCATAATTAAAAAGTATTTTTGAAATTTTATTAATTAAGTTATTTATTTATTTGTTGGTTTAGAACAGTGCTTCTCAACCACTGTGCCGCGGCACTTTTGTGTGCCGCCAAATTCTTGAAGTGTGCCGCCAAATTTTAGAAATGTATATAGTAAAAATTATAATGCTTTTTTTATTACGAGTAAAGTTTAATTAAAGAAGAGTACTTATATATATATGAATATCGTAACTAAGACTTTTCACTTTCACTACTTCGCTACAGATTTCTCTGTGTCTCGTTTTTGACCACAGATACTACGGGAAAAGCTCAATTAATTGCATTCGTTCGGTTTATTCACGAAAATGATATAATTAATCAATTTTTATGTTGTCGTGAGTTACCTCATTTTACAGCTGGCAAACAATTTTTGATGTAATAAGTTCATATTTAGAATAAATTAAAAGTTTCGTGGAATTCATGTATTGACATTTGCACAGATGGTGCTCCAGCTATGACTGGACATCTAAAAGGATTTGCAGCACATGTTAAAGAACTGAATGGGTATATACTAGTTACACATTGTTTTTGCATCGAGAAGCACTTGTTACAAAATATTTGCCATCATAATTGAAAATAGTTCTGGAACAATGTGTTAAAATGGTTAATTATATAAAATCAAGACCATTGAAAATTCACTTATTTAGTAATTTATGCCAAGCTATGGAAGCTAAGTTCGAATCCCTGCTACTACAGACGGAAGTAAGATGGTTGTCCAGAGGAAAAGTTTTATCTCGTGTACTGGAATTAAAAGACGAAATGAAAATGCTTTTTGAACAAAATAAAAATTATGATTTTGTTCATTTGTTGGAAGATAAAGTATGGTGTACTAAACTAGCTTACTTATCAGGCATTTTTGTTATTTTTAATAACATAAATTCAAGTATGCAAGGGCCGAAAGAAAATATATTAAACTCAACAGATAAACTGGTGGGATTCCAAAAACAAATAACTTAATGGAAGAATAAAGCTCAGGAAGGATATTTGGAAAAGTTTGAGTCAGTCCCAAAAGATTTTAATAAATTCATTCATAAGATTGTTATTGACCATTTGAAAACATTAGAGGAGAGAATTATTCATTATTTCCCAAATTTAGATATAAAAAAAATGTGATTGGGCTCGTAATCCATTTGTGATAACGAATACTTCTGTATTTGAATTACCTTTGAATGAGAGGAAGAACTAATTTCGCTTTCTAACAATCGAGATTCAATTTTAAAATATTCAGAAGAATCAATTCATTCATTTTGGATTAACATTAGATGCGATTTATCCCATGATAGCCAAAAAAGCTTTAAAAATATTATTACAATTTTCTACATCTTATTTGTGTGAATTCGGATTTTCAGTATTAACCAGCATGAAAACGAAAAAAAAAAGAAAAAGAAAAAAAGAAAAAGAAAAAAAAAAAACTGTTAAATGCAGAAGACGATATGCGAGTAGAATTGTCATTTTTACGACCAAATATTAATTACGACCAAAAAACATCAAGCTCAACTGTCTCATCAAAAGTATTCTTTTTATTCATTTGTAATTAATCGCTTAATAAGCGTTGTTTTTGTTTACATATTATATTATTTTATTTTGCATTCCAAATTATTATCATAAACTATTTTACACAGTGTATTATAGGTAAGTAAACAACTTTTAAACTTATTTTTTTCTTTGTGTGCCGCCAAATTTCGAAATCGTTAAAAGTGTGCCGCGACAAATAAAAGGTTGAGAATCACTGGTTTAGAAGATAGAGGTCAAAGTTAAAATTAAATCACATGTTTGGCTACCAAGTTACATAATAATTAATTTCTTTCAATTTGGCGATATGTTTGATAAAATTGGATTGTTAAGCGTGATGTTTAAAAACATAACAATTCTTTCATCCATTTTTTTAAATTATTTTTTCTTATTGTTTTTAATACAAAATTATTTTAAATCATGGCCAGGCAGTTTTTATACATATCTGACTTACTAAAAGAAACGTATTTTCAAACTAGATTAAAATTTGATTATGATCGTAAAAAAACGATTTTTAAAGTAGAGCAAAAGCTCTAAAATTTCAAATGCCCATCTTTTAGCATTTTTCCTCAGAGAACTCGCTTCTAAACCCTCGAGGGAACATCCCCGGTGTGTTATATGAAGCTATCCCCCCTCCCCTCATATCTTTCAAATGAAAAACAATTTCCCCGAAAATCCCCTTCCAAAGAGCAGAGAAGTAACAGTTGCTATGGTGTCCACACGCGCAAATGCTATCACGAAAGTTCTGAATATATTTGATTGATCTCTTTCCCAAAAGAAAGCTCTTAAAGTTCTAATATTAGAAAAATGGATACCAGGAATGGATTTTAAAACTTTAATCTTTAATTCCTCGCTGACTTTTATTTACATCTACTCGCTTCAAGATTTTTCAATTTCTCTGAATAGTTTGAGAGACAAAAAAAAATTTATACATGAGTTATCATTTCTCTTCATTTGAGTTTAAATGATTGATATTTAAATGCAGCTATTAATATCTTTCTGGTATAGATAAATGTTTTCAAAAATTTTATAAGATTTTTTCTTTCAGAAAAGAACTAAAAAGGAGAAAAAAAAGTACAGTATGTTATTTTTAAAATTATAGTAGTTCCTTTCTTATTTTAGTGGTATTTAACAAATAAATTCATACAAATAATAGGTGCGTTATTTTTGTAGGTTTATAAATTGCTAAATAAATGTAGGTTTATAAGTACCTGCTATTATTAGTGAAAGTAATAGTAAGGGCTTGGAAGTAACAGTTGCTATGGTGTCCACTGGCGCAAATGCTATCACGAAAATTCTGAATACATTTGAATTGATCTCTTTCCCAAAAGAAAGCTCTTAAAGTTCAAGAATGGATTTTAAATCTTTAATATTTGATTCCTCACTGACTTTTATTTACATACACCCAAACACTTCAAGATTTTCAATTTCTTTTAATGTTCTGAGAGATGAAAAAATATACACGAATTTTGCTTTCTCTTTATTTATGTTCAAATGACTGATATTTACATGATACATATGGCTACTAGTATTTTTCTGCCTTAGACAATTGTTTTCATAAATCTTATAAGACTTGAATCAGAAAATTGAAAAATAAATTGCATTAGTATGGTACTTTTAAAATTATAGTAGTCCTATTTTTTTAATGGTATCTCAAAAAATAAATTAATACAAATGATTGGTATGTAATTTTGTAGGTTAGTTAATCGTTTTTATTTTGATAAAACCACAAAATATTAAATAATTAGTTTATATTTATAGGCATCCAAATTATTTTTACAATTATAAATTATACAAAAATAAACTAAATATCTGACTTTCGGTGTAAGCTTTATCAGTTAGTGTTGTTTAGATTTACTACACTCATTCACGTTTGTATGACCACTTGATTCACTAGTAACTTGAAACAACACACAATTTTTAGAGAGTTTCAACACCGAATTCGTATAAGTATTAGATAACAGTTTTGATAGTGTTGGAAAAGACGAAAAAAAAGCTACAAGAAGGTATTGCAGGTGATATTGTTGTGAGGTATCTTTAACACGAACGCACTGAGTGCTTTAGTTTTCTCGCGGCTTCGTGACTCCTAATTTATCAATCTCAATCATTTGACAGGCAAATATCACATTAAGTATAAACTCTTCAACTCAAATGACAAAAATAAATGAGATATATAAAATATGAACTGTAAAACTAAGAATACATTTTGCATTGAATCTTGTTATTTTGAATAATACCATTCGATAACAAGCGTTGAGGTAGAGCAGAATATCTCAAGATGTAAAGAATTTAACTAAAAAAAAAAGTGAATAAAGTAGTACAAATGAAAGTACAAAAATAGACCTACTATAGTTTCGATACTTTAAACAAGATCCTTCCACCGTGTTTAAACATCAAATAATGGTAGAAAAGTAAAGAGACAAACACCTGCAAAGTGGTTTAACCAATAGAGACGGAGAAACAAGTTTGAGCAAGATAGTAAGAAAAGGGAGTTAAGTAAAACAGATTTGAGGGAAATTTTATTTTATCTCCCCTTTTTTTTATTATCAAATCCTTATCATATCCTACAATGTGTTTGTTTCTTTACCTCTTTACTTCCTTACCATCATTTGGTGTTTAGACACTGAGGAAAGTTCTTGTTTACAGAACCGAAACTATAGTATGCCATTTCTGTACTTTCATTTGTACTTAATTAATGCTGTTTTTTTTTTCTCTACTCTACAAAGCACAAAGTAAGTCCTTTTCTTTTTGAATATAAAGAATTTGCTTTTGGTCTATAAGCAATCTTTCAATTTGAAGAATATTGAAAACATTTTTGATGAAACAAGGCAAGTCTAACGTCGTTAAAAATTACAAATAAAATTTGATAAATTCACATATATCTTTATCGATCATCTATTTATATTTCTTTTTTTTTTCATAAATGACATATATTATTTAATTTAATAACTTTTTTATTAAATTTATTTATACAATTATAAATTCTTTTCCATTTTTTTTAATAAAATAGCTATAAATAAAAGCTAAAAAGTATTATGAAACATTTTTTGGAATGCTTTTTTAGGCTATACTTTTCCTTTTAAGGTCATTATTGATTGCGTTTACAGTTATTTATTTATTTATTATTTTTATTTTATTTATCTATTTATTTATTTTTTGCATTTTTTAAGAATTTTTAGACTATCAATATTCTGACCCTTCTCATTACTATTGCATCATTTTAGGACTAGAAAGATTACTCTAATAGAATAATTCCATAAGCCATGGGTATTATAAAAATCCTGAATAATCCCAAAAAAAGTAAAATCTTTTACTGTTACATAAATGCTTTATAGCCATATTTTACAGTGTATCAAAACTTTAACCCCGAATTGATAGCTACAATAAAATCGGTCTTAAAACGGAACAGATGTTAAAAGCATGTGATAAGTATTAAAAAACAAGAATATTTATTTGTGTTCTTGACAACTTTAGAAAAAAATCTGTGTAATCTAAATACAAGTTACTAAAATAAGAAAATGTTGTAAACTGAAACAGTGATTAAATATTTTCTTGAATAATGTTTTATAGTAATAATTGTGAATAATTTTTTTTATTATTAGCCTTATTTTGAAGTTGTAAGAAGTTTATTCTTATTTCGAATTTGTTACGTAAAGCTAAATAAATTATTTTATATTAAATATATATATTTATTTAGTTGATAACAAATGTTAGAAACTTACATTACCATCAGGAAATTTATTAACTTAGTGTTTATTTTAAAATTTTTATTTATATCTCTAAAAGTATCTCTATCTCATAAAAAATGATTTCTTATTTCTTAGAAAACCTTTGAACGAATGCTTGCAAATTTTGCATTTTTCCATTCAAAATTACATTGTCTAAGATTTATTTGTTAATTATTAAGTTTAAAAATAAAAAAAAGCAACAAGTAAAGATACTTTTTTTTGTTGTATGAAATCATTTTTCGGTAAACGAATTTCATTAATTAGGACAGGAATTTTTTTTATTTATAATTATTAGTTCCAGAGATATGAGGGAAAAAGCAAGTATTATAAATAACATTAAAGGCTATACCAAACCATAAGTCGTCTTTTAATTAAAAATTGTGACAACACCTTAGAAATTGTTGCTAGTTTGAGAGTCAAAAATCTGAATTCGTCAAAAAAAAATTTGTGTTTTTAATTATTTATCTTTTTAATTATGGAGATCTTTATATTATTCAGAGATTTTTCATTGCATTTAAACTTATAACTTAATTAATAAGTATCATTAATTAGCATACTTAATTGTTTATCTTATACCATTAAGATTGCATCCGTGTTCAGATTTTTGAGAGTCAAACATCTGAATTCGTCAACAAAAAAAAATTTGTGTTTTTAATTATTTATCTTCTTAATTATGGAGATCTTTATATTATTCAGAGATTTTTCATTGCATTTAAACTTGTAACTTAATTAATAAGTATCATTAATTAGCATACTTAATTGTTTGTCTTATATGATTAAGATTGCATCCGTGTAAGTAACTAACTGAAGTAACTAAAAGTGCTGCCATTATTTTGGCTAATATTGTACACAAAAAACACTTATTAATTTAAACAAAGATCAGACTTTCTTTATCGCATTTTTAATTTCATAACTTTATTTTGAAAAAACTATATTTTGAAGGCCTTTTTAAATTTTTATATTTCTAGAAAAATTTGCCGAAAACTTTTTATACTTTTATACAGAATTACTTTATACTTTTAATACTTTTATACAGAATTACTTTATACTTTTTATACTTTTATAAAAAAATACCAGTTTCAGTTTAATTAATTAGTTTATTTACATTTATTTATTTATCAATATTTCGTGACTTTACATAAAACGAGGAAATTTTCAAAGATAACGTATTATGCGATCGCAAATATACTGTTTAAAACAAAGAAACTTAAAAACTATTTTTTTTTCTGGAAAATTAATTTAATTTAATGTTGTTAACAAGGGAATCAGTATTCATATGAATAAAACTAGATTCCAGGATAATTTTGGCTAATGTGGTTTTTCTAGTTTTGTGTTTCGTCTTAATTTTTCCATTTTTCGTTGGCAACTTTACGTTTTATATTTCAAGTAACTTTTTTTCTTCTCATTCACATCTGGCCTGTCTTGAAAATGGACGCCTATGAATGGACGCGTTTGAATCATGTCGACTGTAATTTTCTTTTTATATATATTTTTGAACTGAATGTAGTTTTTAATTAAGTAATTTCTTACCGATTCAGTTCCTTGGGATTATTTATTTAATTGTTGAGCAAAAGTTTAAACATATTTGTCTTATAAAACGGAAATAAAACTTTTGCTTTTTTTAAAAAAAACACTTTTAAACATCATAAGTAACCATTATTAGAACTTTTAACCATTCCTCTATTCTTTTTAACACACGCTTATAAATTATTGGTATACACAAATTGCAACAAAGTAACACTACTCTAAAAAAAGCTTTCACGCTTACAAATTAATGATGTTCTTTCTTATATTACAACAAATAACGACGATTATAACTCATTAATAGGTTAATGAAGAATGAATGATCACGATGCGAGGCTGAAAAGCAGTGAACAAAAAACAATTAGGAATCGTTTAAAAGATTTTACCATAGACATGGAAAAAAATATGTGCATTATTTTATTGTGTTTAGCCATTTTAACTTATAAAAAAAGTGAGTGAATATTTTAAGAAGAACAAATGAAACGATTAAATCTCTAGAATTAACTTATTGTTAGTGAATAATTTATTCTACTTCATGATCTAATTAGAAAGAGAGCCGCGGTTTGCTAGACAACTTATTTCTTATACTAGATTATATATGTTAATACCATGGTTCCTGCTGTGAGGAAATATGTTCTATAAAGCACCTTATTGAGGTCAAAAAGTTACACCGTTTCATGGTACAAATTAGCGAGATTGTGGTTTAATGTGGTACCAATTTTTCTGAGAGTATAAATACTAAATTGTATAATTTCGATTGCTTTTCGTAACATTGATTGAATTGAGAAATCTTTAAGTAATCTCTTCCTAGGATACATCATCGACCACACACTTTACGAGTTAACGCGCTGTGAAAAACATTTACTACAAACGAATAATTAATGCTAAAAAATTATTCATTTCAAAATGCTTCAATATAATCTATCTCAGATTTTGGGGGGTAATGCCTGCCGCCTCCACGTGGTGCCCCCTGGATACCCCTCACTGGGTAACTAAATGGCAGGCAAACGAAATGATGAGTAAAAGAAAAGATTGTGATACGGCATCATCCTTCGCGCCGGTGAACAAGGGATGCGTTCAGGAATTAGGCAGAGGTTCCTGTTCGAAAAATTCACTACAGTCTCCAGTAGCACATGGTAAGCCTTCGGGTGAGCCCAGTGCTAATCCCGCTACTTTGCAGACTACCTTGAAACCCGGTGAGGCGTCCAAAGGCACAGACCCTTCCTCTGTAGGAGTCTCTGGTTCCCAGAGGCACTCGGAGGACAGTGTGTCTGGCGCCACTGGAATGTCCAAGAGCCGGAGGAGAAGAATTAGAAGAATGAAGGCCACTGAGGCGAGTGGAGGAGCTAAGAGACCTAGGTCTTCTGATGCGACGCCCTCACCAATGTGCCAACACAAAGTGAAAAGAAGCCCAGGGAGGATTGTGTTCCTGGGAGGAAAGCCCAATCCAGGGAAGCGGTTCCCCCTAGCGGGGATAGCAGAACTGGAGAGGGGGATCCAACTGGGAGCCTCCAATCTGGAGTATCTTTTGCATGCGCTGCAAAGTCGATCAAGATTGCCATTGTTCGGGAGGACTTTCCTTCGGACAGGCTTTCTCTGAGAGACTCACATGAAATACTCAAGGTGATCTTAGAGCAAACTGACGCCATCCCAGGTGGTGAAAGGATGCCTGAGATCTACAGCAACAACCTTCTCAGGGGAGCGTTGGTACTACAGTGCAATGATTACACTGTAGAGTGGATCAGGGGCCACTTTGATAACAGACCCTTGGGCGACCTCATGCTTAAAGTCTTTAGTGCTGATGAGTTGCCCAAGCCTGTAAAGGTGGCCTTTAAAACAAGGGAGCAATTCTCTGAGCAAAGCACCTTCTTGTGGCGTCTTCAGAGACTAAACCCAGGGTTGAAGTCTATGGGGTGGAGGGTTCTGCAAAGTGCTGTGGCACCTAACACCTCTAGATGGATATTTGAGGTGGAGCCTGAAGACGTGTTGGCTATAGAGAGGGCAAATTTTTGTGCACTCACTGGCATAGATCGTGGGGTTTTTAAAATCCTACACGATCCCAATAAAAAGAAGGCAGTTGAGGCTCCAACAACATCGGAGCCCTCTGCAGAACCTGATGTCCAGGAAGTCATGGAACAGGAGGATGAACCTTGGCCGGCTAATTCCCCTGATTCCAAGGTAAGTTCAATTGGTGCTCTTGATTTTTCAGAGCTAGGGTTGGACTCCGGGTCAGACGTAACCTTACGGCCTGACTCGCCAGCTTCTATGCTTGATTTAGATGAAGCAATGGAGCTGATAAAGGAAGATATCTCTTCTAAAGTTAGCCAGGATAGTTAGAGCCATCCTGGTTTCACATATACTGCTAACCAAATAGATACAATCAAGGTTGGCCAAATCAATCTCCATCACAGCATTGCTGCCTCTAGCCTTATGGCCAAAAGGTTAAATGATGGAGAACTAGATCTTGCTCTTATACAAGAGCCCTGGACCCGCAAGGGTAAAATAATGGGTCTCAATGTTAAAGGTTTCAATATCTTCTATGATACCCATTGTGACCTTCCCAGGACCTGCAATGTAGCTAGGTCTAATCTAAATGCCCTTAATCTTGTTAACTTTCTTAACAGGGATTTAGTTGCTGTAAAACTAAAATTCTATGACAAAAAGAAAATCTCTGACTTTGTCATAGTTTCAGCCTATCTCCCTTATGAGGAAAAGGACCCACTAGATGACACTACTAGGGCCCTAATTGCCCACTGTAGTGTAAACTCTAGAATCATCCTCGGCTGTGATGCAAATGCTCACCACACAGTGTGGGGTAGTAGTAATTGTAACCAGCGGGGGGATGTACTTATGGAACACATCTTAAATCTTAATTTGTATGTCCTTAATAAAGGCAATGAACCTACCTTTGTTACCTGTAACAGAAGGGAAGTCATTGACCTTACTTTATGTAACTCTAGTTCAGTAGATTACATTAATGATTGGAAGGTATCTGGGGCAGTCACTGCTTCAGATCACCAACTAATTACTTTTTCTATTAAAGGCCTCTCAGGACTGAAGGTCGTAAGGAGGAACCCCAGAACAGCTGATTGGGGTTCCTTCAGAGCAGCTCTGGAGAGGAGGATGGGGAGCTTCTCTGGTAAGTACAATAATGTTAATGATATAGAGTGGACTGTTGACCAAGTGCAACAAATCATACTCGATTCATATCATATTTCTTGTCAGGTTACGTCTACTAGCTCCCCAAGGCGAGTTCCTTGGTGGTCTTCTGAGCTTAGTAAATTACGTAAAAAATGTAGGAAACTATTCAACAGAGCAAAGAAATCTGGAGAATGGCAGACCTACAGAAACGCTCTAACTGCCTATAACAAGGCGATCAGAGCATCCAAACGTCGCTCATGGCAGACTTTCTGCGATGGCATTAACACCACTTCTGCCACTGCAAAGATTGCAAAAATTCTTACTAAAGACTTCAATTGCAATTTAAATGCCATCCGTCTTGCAAACGGAAGATACAGTGAATCAGGGGAAGAGGCTCTTGGAGAACTACTTGCAGCACACTTCCCTGGATCTCATCCTGTGGAGAATGATAATCCACATATTACTACTACCTGTAACAGGTATGACTGGGAGGCCGCCAAGAGGGTGGTCTCCTATGAGAAGGTTGTATGGGCTATAAAGTCGTTTAAGCCCTACAAGTCACCAGGTATGGATGACATCATACCAATGATGCTTATTCAGGGGATAAATACTTTAGCCCCTACTCTATGTAGAATTTTTCGATCCTGCATAGCATACGGATATTTACCTCTCTCTTGGAGGAATACTAGAGTGATTTTGATACCAAAACCAGGTAAGGAGAATTACTTTGAGGCTAAATCATTCAGACCAATCAGCCTCACTTCGTGTCTGTTGAAAGCGATTGAAAAGCTAATTGACAGACACTTCAGAGACACTGTGCTCATAGAAAGGCCATTGTCCTCCACACAGCTTGCCTATCAACCAGGCAAGTCCACTGACACAGCTCTATACGAACTATCCTACCTGCTTGAGAAATCAATAAAAGATAAGGAGATAGCTCTTGCAGTATTCATTGATATTGAAGGTGCTTTTGATAAAGTCCCTTTTGAGACTATCATCAATGCACTTAGAAACAGAGGCATTAACTCAGTCATTACCAGATGGATAATGAATTTGCTATCCTCTAGGTATGTTTGTTCCTCTCTATTGGGTGCAAGCATGAAAGTGCAAGCAACCTCAGGATGCCCACAGGGAGGGGTTCTGTCCCCTATCCTATGGTGTATGGTAATGGACTCTCTGCTAGTTCGGTTAACTACTCTCGGCATTCCCTGTATCGGGTATGCTGATGACGGTGTTATTGTTGTCAGAGGTAAACATGGAAAAACAGTCTCTGATATCATGAATAATGCACTTCTAGAAGTAGCTAGATGGTGCTCTGAATCAGGCTTATCTGTCAATCCATCCAAGATAAGCTATGTAGCCTTCACACGAAAAAGGCAACTTGGTCTAGGTAATGTATACTACCTGAACCATAAATTGGAACTCAAAGAGAAAGTCAAATTTCTCGGGGTTTACTTTGACTCCAAATTAAATTGGGGCCATCAACTTGATTACTGTACCAACAGGGCCAGAAAGATTTTCTGGTCCTGTAGAAATGCTATTGGTAGAACCTGGGGATTGTCCCCCAAAATAGTTTACTGGATCTACTCAATGATCATTAGTCCTATAGTCACTTATGGCGCAGTCGTCTGGTGGTCAAGGACTAGATTGAGTTCCGCAAGAACCAATCTAAACAAACTTCAAAGAATGGTCTGTGTAGCCCTGTCAGGATGTCTCAGGACCACTCCTACAGCTGCTCTTGAGAGCTTACTCGGGCTTCTTCCTTTGAACTTACGCATTGAGGTTGAAGCTCAAACAGGCGTAAAGCGTCTTATGAACCTTGGCCTATGGAAAGAGTATTCCAAGCACTTGTCTTGGGGACATCTTGTTTCACAAGTGATGGGAATACCCACTTCTATTATGCCTAGTGACCTTATGTCACTAAGATACGCGTTTCATAAACCCTTCAAGATCCATTTTCCTACTAGAGATGAATGGTTCAACTCTCCTCGGTGGCTTAAAGGCAAATGCCTAATTTGGTACACTGATGGTTCTAAGATTGGCACCAAATCAGGAGCTGGAATCTACTGCTCCAATGACGGTACCAAACTTCACTTTCCCCTGGGAAATTATGCCACTGTCTTTCAGGCTGAGGTCTATGCCATTATCTTGTGCTGCAAGTTATGCATAGACATGAGATATCAAAATAAGACTATCCGCATCTGTTCTGACAGTCAGGCTGCTCTCCTATCACTGGCAAGGTGTAAATTCACCTCTTTGTTAGTGTGGGAATGCTTCTCGGTCCTCTGCGACCTGTCCGCTCATAACAAGGTATCCCTGCATTGGGTACCTGGACATATGGGTATTGGTGGAAATGAGTTAGCTGATGAAGCAGCACGGGCTGGCTCTAATGCAATTTTCTGGGGCCCTGAACCTGCACTGGGAATTTCTCCTTCCTCATTTAGGGCAACCATATTCAAGCTCTACGGCAAGATTGCCCATGAGCAATGGCGCGCTGCTGACGGTCAAAGACAAGCTAAGGAGCTGAATCGAGACTGTCCTAGCATACGTCAAAAGGAGCTCTTAAAGCTTAATAGAAACAGTTTAAGGAAGATCATTGGTCTTCTTACTGGTCATTGTATCCTCAAGAGACACCTACACATTATGGGTATTGAATCCAATCCTATTTGTCGGGGTTGTCATTTAGAAGAAGAAACATCACGACACATACTTTGTGATTGTGATTACTATTCCGCTCAAAGATTTGAGCACTTAGGGCAGCACTGCGTCAAAGCCTGGGAACTGCAAGAGGTTCCTGTAAGGTGTCTGCTGAATTTTATTACAGCTATAGGGCTTTCTTGCTAATCATGATTAGGGTTTGGGTACAATAGACCTCTGGTCGATGTGCCCTGCTCGTCAGAGCTGCCCAACCTCTATGTCTAAGTCTATCTCAGATTTTAGTCAAAAGCATTTCTGTGAACTTAATCATACGTTTTATAAAACCATCATTAAAAAGAGACTGCGGGTAACTGATGGGTTAAGCAAAAACTGGAAACTAGTTTTTTTTTAATTTTGGTACTTATATATATATATATATATATATAAGAACTAAAGCTGGAAAAAGTAATAAAAATAAAAGATATGTGTGTTGGCAAGACAGCACTTCATCAGGGGACATACTGCTTGCCAACACACCACTGCCTGCCCTTCTGCAGAGGCGTATCTCACCTTTTTTTTTATCCAATACAAAACATTATATAATAATACAAACATTATATAATAATAGATAATACAAAAAATATACACATAATTACATACAAAACACTAGACTTAATAGCGACAATAAGGCATCCTTTATTGAGAAATAAATTAGAGGAATTTGACGTTTTAGTTTTAAGAATATCTAGAAATAATTCTTTTGCTAAAATAAAAAAAAGGCAAAAAGTAAAGAAATAGACCAGAATGCATTCTGGTATATTTAATAAAAAAAAAAGAGATTTTCAAGCAAAGCGAAAATAATTTTTTGCACAATTATAAAGGTCGTTTATAATTGTGTAAATTGTTAAAAAAAATAACTTTTAGTAAATATTTATTATTTTTTTTAATAATAGTCTTAAAAATTTGAATTGTAAGGTAAACATTTTCTACATCGTTTTAAAAAAAGGTAATTTAATATAGGAAAATACAATAGTTCAGCAAAATTGATCGAACAATTAATGAGAAATCAAATTTTAAATATCCGACTATTTTAAAATTCGACTTCTCAGGAATCCGATCTCCATATTCGAACTATATGAATTTAGACAAACCTGCAAAACAGGTTTTTTTAATAAAAAAAACTTCTTAAAACTAATCAAAATTAATTAGATTTAAAAGTTGTTTTTAAGGAAAAAGAAAAGTATAAATCATTGAAATATTTGAGAAGATGACTTTTTGCATATTTAAGAAAATACATTATAAGAATGCGTATGATTCATAACTAAACAGGTTCCAGCTTTTTAATAGATTAGATGATGATAGTTTTTTTTTAATATTCTTAAAATAAAGATAATTATTTAATGATAAATATTATTGTGATTATCACTTTATTGATAACTTTTTTTTCCAAGTTACTAAACTGTTGTAATTATTGGGTTATAAACTACATATTATAACCTTAATATTATTTTGTTACCATTTTACGTTGATTATAAGAAATAAATGTAATATATAAATAGAGGACACTTTATAAAACCATTTAAAACCAGTATACCAATTTTTTTCAAGCAATATGATATGGAGTGACATAAATCTAATGTAAATGATATATTGTAAAAGACTTAAAAATTAAAAAATTAGTATTTATAAATAAATAGTATTTGCTTAATAAATTTTTTTTTTTTTTTTTTAAAGGGAAGAAAATGGCAATCTGAAATAAAAGAAGAAATATAGGAGAAAGATTTGCAAAATTTTGTGCCCGAGAAATAAGGAAGCGTGCTCGAAGACAGTTTGATAAATATTAAAGAAATATAATTTAAAAATTCAAAACAAACATGTGTTGAAAAATTGAAAAATTCTTTTTTTTTTCAATTTGTAAGTAGAAGGATTATTGAAATTCACACTTAAAGCATTAAAATATAATAAATATTGTGGGTGAATAATACTTCTGTAACTTAGAGTACAAAAAAAAAATAATAAATAAAAAAAAAAATAATAATAAATAAATAAATAAATGAAATAAAAAAATCCAAAAACTAACAATATGTTTCTTAATCAAACCATTCAAATGAAAGAAGAAAATAAATCGAACTTTTACAAGTGGTTAAATTCAAAATTTATTTATTAATGAATAAAAGAAAAATAATTTTAGGTAGTTGGTAACTGCTGAACTTAATGAATGTTATTTACTTAATATACACAAAATTATTTACCTATCACAACTAATTTTCAGGAAATTTAAAAAATTGTGTCTCCAATAACATTTGATATTTTGCATTTGTTGTTTTTTTATTACATATTAATTTTAAAAATAATGCATTAACGAGTATTTAATTATACAATATATAATTATTAATACAAAAAAATCAATGGGCATATTAAATGTTTTGTCATAAAGCAGCAATAATAAAAACTAAAAAATATTATAAATTCTAATTTATAACTAAAAAAGGGGGGAGAGATAAATGTCCCTCTCCATCTATATATACAGAGATGCTAACTTGCTCTGTTTAATAGAAAACTTTTTTTTTAGTGGTATCAAAATTTATGTTTTGTATCTTAGTTTATGCAAATTTGATATAATATTTTTTCCACCGCTATGTATGTATAATTCGAAATTTCGTGTTAAACATAATTTCATTTCAGTTATCTAGTGGTAAGCATTTTAAATTTAACCAAAATTATCTAAAGATTTACAAGTTTTGGTTTTTAACTCTCTACTAAACTATTTCGGAGAAAACTTAGCAGTTGGCATCCCTTCATATAGACATCATTTCTAGAAAATATAACGAACACTTTTAATGCTAACTTATAATTTATGTCTAAATAATTTATTTAAATATTTAGGAAGTTATTACTTACATCAAGGATGAAAATCCTAACACTTAAATAGTTGAATGAATTATAAAAGCTGTAATAAATTAGATTATAAAATTCCAAAATAGACTTTAGACTTTTTATTATATTTATTTTCTTGAATTAAATTTTGAAATAACAACTAGAACGAGCAGAATTTTCCATACGCGCGTTAACATCTAACAACTTACAATTACGCTTGTCTTTATTTTTCAAAATAGTGGGGTGTATTCATTGCTAAATCGCTTCATTGGTTCAAATTAGTTGATGAGCCAAGCAAAGGCACCTCCTATTTTTAGTATTTCACACTTTTGTGGAGGTGATTCTCCCCATGGGTGGCAAATATTTCCTGTTTTGGAAGGATTTACACTAATTTATAGCAGGGGTTCTTTTTGAAATCTATTCAACAGTTTCCGAAAGCGTTTTTCAAAGAGATTTCAACCCCTGACGAAACTGAAGATTTACAAGCATGAGATACCCTATGGTTTTCACATTTCTCTGTCCTCTGGTCATCACCAAAGATCTATCTCTGCCTGAAGGGACTCCATCCATTTCCTCCCCTGTTAATTGCCTTTTTAGATGAACTACAGTCTTGCAATGTGATACGAAGTGGAGGAACAAATTGTTTATCTTTTCTCTCTGCTCACAGTTGTGGAAAAATAAAGAAAATAAAAATTTATTCAGGGATCATCGATTCTCTGCATTCTGGTATTTCTTTTAATATTTTACAGTTTAAGAACTGGGGACTTTTTCAAAAGAGAGAGTAAAGTTACAGTGGGATGCAGTATGGGAGGTCTCACTTTCCTTTAGATAAGGGGAAAAAGTTTCTTTACATTTCTCACCTAAGTTTCGTTCAACGCCTTTCCTTTTTTTAGTCTGTAATATTTTTGCTAATTTTTTCATATAGATAAATATTTTAAATTTAAAGATTCAGCTTCTTTATTTTACTTTAGGTTCAACCCATGGTATTTTCAAATATACATAAATAATGTCAAATAATCTAAGTCGAAAAGCATATTTCTGAGTAAATCAGTTTAAATTGAAATGAATATCAAAGTAAACTATTCTAAATAAAAATCATTAAATATTTTTAGGATTTGTTTTCTGTTCTTATTATTGAAAATTACATGATTTTAAATAAATACGTTATGCATTGCCGAGGAAAAAGACATTGATTTATATCGATATATTTACTACTCAAGAGCTATAACATCATACATAGTACTGGCTATATAAACCTTTGAAATATGGCATAATTTACATTAATACATTAAAATAATATACATTCTTAATACAAGCACATTCTGTACTTCTGTAATTGAAATTATTTTATTTTTATTTATAACCATGATTTTTTGAGGCTATTTCAGTGTTTTTTTCTTTATGCAATATTATAGTTTGACTCTAAGTTAGTTTCAATAAACTCTTATAAATTATGTCTTGTTTGCTTATAAGATTGTGAGCTTTAAAATTTATAACTCTTATGAGTGAATAATCCTTTTAAATGAACATTATTAAACTGTTTATTTTATAATCGTTTATACCTGGAAAAAAAAGTTTTTTTTTTCTGAAAAAATTGAAAAAAACTTGAACTTGAAAAAATAAAACGCATAATACACTGAAAAGAGAAAAAAAAAATTAAATTCTCTGTAATTTTCTAAAATGAATAACAAGCTTTTATTTTGCCTCTTTTTTTCGTATCAGAGATAACTTAAATTCTTTCTATTACAGCTTTGACTTGTTGTGAAGCAATGATAAGCTACAATTTGGAAAATTTTAACTTCATTTGAAATTATATATGTGGTTAAAAGACTTTTCGAAAAATGATTTTGATGAAAATTAAATGTGAATTATTTAGGAAATTTTCTAAAAATATTTTTATTGGAATGTATCAAAAAGTTAGCAAAGAGAGTAATAATTATAATTATTAAAAACTAAGCATTATTCTTTAAATTATGATTTTATAATTAAAATATGGTTTTTGCCGAAATCGTCGTAAATATAACAGCAGAAAGGCTATTTTTTTATAATTTATTTATTTTAGTATTTATCGTGAATGTATTCATGAACATTAACAAATTATATTTAATCTGAATTGGTTGACCCTCGTCACTTACTTTGTTTTACGATTAGCGGTTATCTTTCATTTTTC
Organism: Parasteatoda lunata; assembly: GCA_949128135.1. Taxonomy (NCBI): domain Eukaryota; kingdom Metazoa; phylum Arthropoda; class Arachnida; order Araneae; family Theridiidae; genus Parasteatoda; species Parasteatoda lunata. Next base: position 19,780,696 of record OX421977.1, on the reverse strand, counting down.
ACTCCCCCAGAGACAAAAAGAGTCCCTCAAAAGACGATGTCTTCTTTTCGAGCCCACATGAAAAGGTTAAATGTTGTATACTTTATTTTAGTTCTCCATAACTATCTATCTATATATATTTTTAAAAAAACTTAATAAAATTTTTAAGTAAAAAAATCGTTGATGTTGATCGATTTTGCGCCTTTTTGAAATAATGCGTCCATGGCATTCGGCCATACTTGCCATACCCTAGATGCGCCACTGCTCTTCTGTTATCAGTGGAAAAACCAAAACTGACAGTGCCCCGAGGCCCCATAATGGATAGACAAATAAGAGAAAATCATTATTAGAATTGAAAAGCACAGAAAAATTATGAGCCAGCAAACACAACTTAAAAGTACACATAGTAAGACTTAAAAATGATAGGCCAACTTATAAATAAAAATAGTTACAGTTAGAATAACCAAATCAAAATAAAATATAAAATGCCAAATCAGTAAGAAAATATTATAAATAAATAAAGTGCTGGCCTTTATTTGAAAATCTTGAAAAATGATATTCAATGAGCAAAAATCTTTTGTAAAAGTGCTTTGGAAAATAAATCCTAAATTTCACCGCATAGACCTATTTATGCGTACTTCAATATCGATCGAACTATTTGAACGTTTTTAAAATACTTTGAATTAAAACATCATAATTATAGTAATTAAAAGGAAAATTATTATTCTCTTAGGTAATCCTGAAAATCCCTATAGCTGAAAGAAAGTCTGTTTTATTTTTAGAAATAAATATAAACCTAAGAATTTGACTAATCACAATATTCTTAAAAATCTTAAAGTAAAGGCTGGAATTAAAATGTGTTAAACTAATTACATTAAATTTAAAATCCCTTCTTTTATCGTATAATCCAATGAAAATTTTATTGTTAAGAAAGTTTAATTATCTTCTGAATTAGTCTCAATTAAATTTATATATATATGAAGGAGATAAACCCCCTCCCAACATACATTAAAATTACGCCACTGAGTATGGCTTCAACGTTTTCTATGAATCTGAGATAGGCAAGAAACTTAGATATCTTTAAAAGATTTCGCTGGCAGAAAAAGACTGGGTACTCGTTGGGTGTCAAGTGTGAGTTTAGAGGATCTTTCGCCAACCTCTTAAAGCCTCCTTCAGCACATCCAAGAGGCACTTCTGCAAGATGTTAACTTATAATAACACAGTTATCTATTTTTTTTTTTTTTTAATTCTGTTTAAAAGTCAACTAATCTTTGCTGTTGGGGAAAATAAAATAACACTGTTTAACACCCAGTCTCAATTATGATAAAGTGGTTCTCTTTCTTTTGTTAATTTTTGGATTTATTCATGTGAATAATCTTATCAATAATAAGAAACTCAGTTTCATGTTAAAATGTTTATTAAAATTCTCTCTTTAATGCAAGAGGTTTGAAAATAAAGTTTATAACGGATACCTGTTTTTTATATACCTATGTCAGCATAAAATTTTATATAATAATTGTCAATGCTTATCAAATTTTTCAATATATATATATATATATATATATATATATATATATATATATATATATATATATATATATAATAATAATAATAATAAAATAATAATAATTTCATTTATTTTGTTAACATCTGGCGTAAGCATGAACTAGTATATTACTAAAGTAGTTTCCTTTGGAACACCCTGTCATTCTTCTATGTAGCAGTGGTGCCCTCTAGCAACTCTAAAAAAACGGTTAGCTCATGCACAGAATTAGAGGAATAGACACTCTACAATTTATAATTTAGTATCACTGCCATACTTTGTTTACTTCTGTTTATTTTGTATTAATATTTCTTTTATATTTTTTATTTTTAGTTATGGCTTGTTAAGTTTTTTTTTAAAAGTGGCGTGAATTCATGCTGCGTAAAATCCAGAAAAATGTCGAAGCCAGAAGCTGAACTACATTACTGAGGGGAGGGAATAAATCAATCAATTGTCGTTCGCATCATTCCCATTGGAAGATTCACACAATGATTATGATGTGAACTAAACGGCATCAAAAACACCGGAAATATGTAGTAATCCGAAAATATGGGCAGTAAAGAGTTTGCAGCGCACTCTAGTGTAGAAAACACTTTCCATATATACCACGGAAGAAATGTTTCGTAACAAACGCTCTATTGGTAGTTTAAAATGTAAACTTTTGAAAAAAAGTGAGTTACGGTCAGCCTAAATTAAACCATAAAGTTTCAAATGCTGATAAAATGTTTCAAAATACCAAAATGCAAATTAATTATTGCTGGATAAATTTCCTAGTGTGTAATCCTGCCTAATTATTTATTTTATTATTATTATTATTATTATTATTTTTTTTTTTGAAGGAAAAAAAAATCAGCATTTGAAACCGCATGATTTTCTCTGGGTTTAATATAGCTCACTTTTTTCTCTACTTCAAATTTTAAATTACTTAAGTAAAAAAAAAAAAAAAAAAAAAAATGCTATTAGGTGTTCCTTCCGCAGTACCATAAAATTTTTGCCAATATTTATGAACGTATACATAAAGTTACATCATGTATACCTAAAAATGATTGGCATTTTTGAAAGTTGCTTTTAATGCTACAGCTATTTTGACCTTCGATCGATATGACCTCAAAATAATAAATATTTTCAAATTAATACTGTAGAAAGGCAAAATGTTTTCAAAGATTATATTTATAAAAACTGTACTTTGGATGCATTGACGAAGAGAATATAAAGTATGATTTATAGTTTTGACCTTTATGTCATATGGCGTCAAAAACAACTCTTTGTTCGACAAATTTGTTATTTGTTATCATTCACTTCATTCCCTAACTCACATTTTTTATTGTTTTATTAACATGCATATAAATCGATGTCAAAAGAAATATTGACACCGAAATAATATTTTTCCTAGAAGTATTTATTGACTTATTTATTTAGTTTTATTATTCATTCAATGAAATAGTTACGGTGTATATTTTCGTATCATTTTTTCATTCAAGGAATCATAAATGTTATATTGCTTTAAAAGCTGTGAAATTTATTTTTAAAACGAATTTTGAATTAAATCAATAACAAAACCTTTGAACGTTAAACATCAGCTCCCACTGAGCCAATGAACTGCAGCCCGTTGAGATTTTTTTAATTATCTACTTTGTATAATTTTGATACTCACTTTATTTCTGTTTCTTATTGTACTAAAATAATAAATTTAAGCGAAAATAAAATTTTAAAATTAAATTAAATGTTTCAGATCTATTTAATTTTCAATGATACTTATATCTTAAAAGTTATTTTTAACAGAAAATTATATTTTATACTTTAAATAAATCTGAAAATTGTTGAAAAAAAACTTATTACGAATTATACAAAACTGTTTGTAAAACATTTATTTCATTAGAAGCTGATATGAAATCAGTTTGTAGAAATCATTTTGATAATTATGTCTCTAAAACGGTTGGCATAAAATTATTTGAATTTCATAAAACGAATGTTTCATTATACTCAGATCAACTGGAAAAAGACTACCAAAATTAAAAATTAAGAAAAAAAATAAAGATGCTTTTGTCTATAAAATAGTAAATCGCTATTATTAAAATTTTTTATTAATTTTATTTTCTTTAGTTTACACTAGACTTCCTAATATATAACTCTTAATTAGAACGAAGTTAGATGGTTCTCTAGTTCTTACTCTAGTTCATACAAGAATGCTAATTTATTATTCCTTTTTCTTTATAATTGAGAATTTATTTTAATTTTATTATTGCTTATTGAATAATATATTGTTAGTTAAATAATTTTATCTTATTACATAATAAACAAAAACTATTATCTTTAACTTTTTACATGTTGAATAATTTTGCGAAAGAACTGCGAAAAGATCGCGCTTCGTATTTGGAGATGCGCGAAAAACTCGCCAACCAGGTTCTCTTATCTCCAAATTCGCATATACGATTTCTTTCACATCAGTGTAAATGTCCCTTCAATTGCTTCGTTTTCTTTAAAAATAATTGCCATAACTTTTTTTTATATATATATGAAACCAGAAAAGTGATTCAACAGCTTCTAAACGAACTTTGCTGGTTTTGTACAGGTGATAGGTACAGCACGCTTCGAAATTGGTATTTGTTTTGATTTGGAACAAAGTTGCCATCAATTTTTATGTTTTGGCTATAACTCAGTTAACATTTAAATTCACTACGTCATAAAATGAAAAGATGACTGGCTTTCCATTTCGTAATTAAGTAAGCTTAAGGTTAACATTATTCTTCCTCTTTGTGATATTGCACATTCATTAACTATTTACCATCAAGCGCTATTTTTTTTTTTTTTTACATAAATATGAAAACGTTAATATTGATTCAAAAATAACTTTTTTTAAGTTTGGGGGTTAAAATAATCAAATTTGGTTTAACATGTACCATAACTTTTAAGTCTAGAGTAAATGAATCCTGACTATTAAAAAGGTCAATAATATAAATCTAGATGTTTACATATAATTGTAGTTACACTGTAAAAATTTCCGGATAAAATTATGGAATAAGTACCAAGATTTTAATGCGGTTTAAAATACCAGACCCTTCAGGTCAAACCGGAAAAGTTATTGTATAATGTATGGGAATCATACGTAAAATCCATTATACCTCCAAATTAGTAAATCAGATTTTTTGCTCCGTAATATATTCCGATAAAAATGGATTTTATGGTAAAGATTACCGGCATCCTGAATGCTAGTACTTTTTACCATGCTTGTATTCTTCTGAAGAAATGACTTGTTTTTTAATTTTTCTGGCATTTTAATTTAGAACTTAATTTAATTTAAAATTCTGCAATGACGTTTTTGTAATAAATAAAAACGTAAATACTTTAAATCTAAGCATTCTCTCAAACGCTTAAGCGAGTCGTTTAAGCATTTGAGATCCCATGAGATGTCATAAAAATATATATAATTTCGTGAAATAAGACAGAGAATATTTAAAAAAAATTTTTCTATTTATCCTCTCTGTTTAAATTATTTAAATTGTTTAATCCTTTTTGACAACATCCCTTCTTTATTAATATAAAAAGGGAAACTTTACGAAATTTATTTGTTAAGGAAACTATAAAACGACTCATTTTTTTATAACTGCTCATATGAATATATTATGTTTTAGATTTAAAACTCTTCCGCTCATGAAACATGAATGAATTTTGTTTTTATTTTGAGTTCTTTTTTGAAATAAAATGTCATTTAGAAAAAGTGCTTTTAGTCATTTGAAAGAAGTTTGCAAAGACATTCTGCTCTATTATTGCGACTATGTTTCTTCCTTTCAAAAGAAACAGTTACTTTTCTTTCTTTTTTTTTAAAAAACTAAAATTAAGATGCATACTATACAATATAATAGTTTTAATTTCAAAATGAATCTAAAAACAATTTGAAGTGTTTTCCGCAGAATTTAATAACGCTCTTCGTGTGTTTAAATTAGTAAAAAAAAAATTTTCATTTTTATTAAAGGATAGGCTAAACTTTGTCTTAATTTTTTCATGTATGTTACATTTAGCTTTTAAATTATTAACAACTTATTAATTGTTTCTGTAATCTAATGTACAACCTAAAACATGTTTTCATATAATTTAATCAAATACATTATTGTTTAAACTGGTATTATTGCTAAACTATTGTTAAAAAATTATTGTAAAGATAAACTACGTTTTTTTAAACGAACGATTTTATGAGTGGTGGATTTTCATAAACATCTTCTAATTTTATATTTAAAATTTTGCTTTTGAATAAATGATTCTTACAAAACAATAAGGTGTTTTTGAGGTCATTTTAAGGTTGACAGATGTAAAAAATACATCTGAGGTAGAAAATGAGGTTACGCTTTGCACCAAAAATGACCTCATTAACAAACCTAAATGTCAACCTCATTTATACCTCACAAAATCAACCTCATATATAACACACAAATAATTTTAGTTTAGATCAAGTAAAATTATTCACACCTCATATATACGCATTTGCTTGAAGTGTCGAAATTAACCTGTACACCTCAAAAACAACCTTCCTAAGCTGGTTGCTCTAAAGTAGATTTTTATCAACCTCAAAACATCCTCAAGTGTTAATAAAACTACTTCACACACCTTGAACACTATAGTACACCTTGGATCTTTTAAGGTTGTTTTTGAAATCAACTTCGAATAAACCTAAAATCCACCACAAAACAACCTCATATAAACTTCAAAAATATTTTAAATTTTAATAAGTGGAAACATAACAAAAACAATTTCGGATAAAAGAATTACAACAATGGCTAAGTTTATCTAAATTTGACACCGATTACCAACTAGTTTGAAAATAATTTTCAGAGAGATGCTTTGTCACAAAAGTCATAACATTTGTGACTTTCATTGATGCTTTGTCACAACATTCCTTATTTTTTATTTGAAAAAATGTTTCTATTCCATTAATTGATTCAATTCATTTTATTAAATAAGGAATATGCTAGCTTTTAATTGCAATAAGCATTTTGAAACTATTTATTTTTCTGAATATCTTTTCAGCACTGTTTATGAGTTTATAGAATAATTAGCTTCAAAATGTATGATAGATGATAAAATGATATATTTTTATTTTTTACTTTAAACAAATGGCAAAAGAAAAAGAAAAACTATTTGTAGAAAGTCTTAAAAATGGAGATAACATTTTTTGATGATACAATCTGTGAATCGTGTAGGGTTGATAAACAATGACTTTTATTTCAAAAATCATTGAGTGCAGGTATTCTAAATTAGCCAGTCCTGCATTTTTGCGTCATAAAAATATTTTTACTGAATTTTATGTGGAATATATCTCATTGCCATGTTTTGTTGTCACAAGTTTCGGTCTCATAAAACAGCTAATATACAATAAAAACAAATACAACTCTAAACAAAATATTATAAATAACTTTTGTTCACCAAAAGAAGTGTAAATGAACATTTCTGGTGCGTTAAGAATTATCCTTGGTGTTTCATTTTACGATTTTCGGCGTATAATTGGCAACATGTTCGGAATTAAAATGCACTTTTACTTTGTGGGTTCATTATGCGGAAAATAATAAAACTAAGAAAATTGTAAAAATATTCATTACAGAAAATCCCGCTCTCAAACATAAATCGTGTAATCCACAATTTTCAAACATAAATATATTTTGCTACATAATTTTCCGAATTAATAATACTTTTTTCAATAATTTAAATCGGAACAGAAATTGTTATAAAAAATACAACTCTTTTTTGACACAAAAATCAAAAAAGAAAAAATAATAATTTTTCGCATTAAAGACGCTAAAGAATATTTTAATAAATGAACAAAAGATAGCATAATGAATCGAAAGATATTCACGGTTTTAGGAATCTATTCGAAATAATCAGTGAGCCTTAGACTATTTGAATTTCAAAACAATGTGTACATCTTCCTTTATTAGTCTAAAGAGAACAGAGCTTGAGTGTCATCGAAATTTAAAATCATTTCTTGAAAAGGAATTCCAAACGGAGAAGACGGAATTTAATTAAGAGAAAATTTTAATTTCATCAGAACATAATTCGGGGCATTTGTACGGAAAATGATCTTGAACAAATAACAGAGCAATAAGATTCTTGCCATTTTAATTTAATTGTTATTTATCAGCCTCCGGGAATAAATGCTGTGAAGCCTCAATTTAGAATAAAAATCCGTTTGCTTTAGTACGCTTTGTATGCACAGAATGTTTTCTGTAACAATGGATAGAAGTTTTATTAAAATACTATTGTAGAAATACTTCTTTAGATCATCTTTATATAATCGATATTAATTAGTATACAATATTTTAGTTAGTATACAATAGGTTATTCATTTATTGTAAAATGATTTTTATATTATTATTATTATTGTTTTTTATAACCAGCGTTAAAGAGCAGACCCGATTATGAGTTTACGCTTATCACTGTTCAACCCCGTAGCTTTGTAATTTTGAACTCAACCCGGTAAAAAAAGGAACTCTTGGATCAAGCATTGGAACAAACTAGCTTTCTAGGTGGACTTTCTGATGGAACTAACATTTGCTTGCGTTGCAAGTAGAGGAAAACCACGAAAATATTCCAGGGTTAGAACGATGGCTGAGGGTTTCTAACCAATGATCCGCCTACAGCTGTGGATACTTTACGTCAGCACTGTAGTTGGTGCGAGCCGAGAACAGAATTCGTATCGACACGCCACCACCTGGGTCATCTCGGTGGAAAGCGAGCTCTCTAACCCCTAAGCCACGGCGGTTCACTCCCTGCTAAAGAAGTTGAATTTTGTTTTTTGGTCCCCGCAAGCAGGAAGTGTTTTGAGTATTATCAATACTTCAGATCATTTCTTTAGAAGGGTCTGTAAATGGATGGGACTAAATTTAATTAAGGGACATTTTAAATTAATTAAAACATATTTAATTGCATTTCTATGGAATAAAATACTTGAATAAATAACAGAACAATAAGATTCTTGTTATCTCAATTTAATTGTTATTTATCAGTTTATGAAGAAAACGTTGTGAAGCTACGATTTGGAATTAAAATATGTTTGTTTTAGAAAAATTTCTACATAAAATATTTTCTGTAATTTTGGGCAGAAGATTTATTGAAAAAAAATTTGAAAGAAAATAAATTGCTTTAGATCTTATGTAATTGGTATTAGTTGAATTTTTTTATTCAATAACCTGATTAGTTTTTACTCACAGTAAAATGATCAACTATAAGTTTAATTCTTTGTACTATATGGATTGCTTGGTATAATAATTACTTTTGGGTGCTGAGTCATCCGCACCCTTAAAATATATTTTTAGAATTCTCGACAAAAATTAAGTAAAAGCAATATTCTCACTAGGAATCACAAATTAATATTTCACAGGAAAAAAAGTATTAACGTTATCGAAATCTGTCAAATTATTTCACTTTATTACCGTCGTTGAATCAATTATGTGTTTACGACTACTTATGTTCTACTCCGTAGCCTTGTAATTTTGGATCCAATCCAGAAGACAAGGTAATTCCTGAATCAATTATTGGGAGAAATTTTGCCTTCGTGAAGAACTTTTTGATGGAAATAATCCGTATTTACGTTACATGCAGGGGAACAACACAAAAACCTCCTTCGGTTAGCCCGACGGTAAGGAAACTCCAACCCATGATCCGTTTACCACTGAGGATATTTTACATCAGCACTGTGGTCGGTGCGAGCTGAGTGTGGAGTTCGTATCGACTCGCCATCGCTTTGATTCGAAACAGCCAACCCAATTTAAGGTTTACGACAACAAATGTTCAACTCTGTAACCTTGTAATTTTGAACCTGATCCAGAAGACGAGGAAACTCCTGGATAAAATATTGGGAGAAATATTACCTTCGTACCTTTGGATGGAACTAACACGAATTTGCTTTAATTGGAGAGGAAAACCACGAAAACCTTCCTAGGACAGCTTGACGACAAGAGAATTTAATCCATACCACTGAGGACATTTTACGTCCTTGTCAAATCGTTTATGAGGAAAGACAGAGTGAAAAACATCAGAAAAGAAATAAATACAAAAAAAAAAAAAAAAAAAAAAAAACATCGAGTAAGGGTCACATCCTCGGCTTCCGCTCGTTATTGCCAACGCGAGCTAAAAAAAATAATAAATTCGATTTTGTGACATTTTAATACGGACACTTAAAGGCATCATTTCATGTAATTAATGTTCTATTTTATTTTTTTATTGGGTTTCTTTTTCAAAATTTGAAATACTGTAACTTTGCAGTAGATAACAAATTGGAAGTAGAAGTATATAGCTTTGCAAATCGTATTCATCAACACAGTCATGAACTAATGCTATAAGTTTGTTTGCTCTCATTTCCTCTTCTTTCCGCTCTATAGAATACTAAAGTGTGTTTGTGCCTGATTCAATATGATCATGATGAGGCTCTTGTGAAACTAGTAAATCGTTAAGTTCGACGTCCCTTTGTGAGGGATTGTTACAAAACCCTTGAAAACAGCCTTTAAATATTAGGGGCCTGTATTACAGGTTTATCCTGAATTTGCAAATCGAACTCGTTAGCGATGCTTTCAATAATTTTACAAAAGATTTTCAGGATTTTAGTTTTGGCCATTTCGTGATTGATATATTTCGTATATTCAGTTTCTTTAATACCAATTATATTTCCAGCATCTAATGTGGTTAGCGAGTTACCACAAACTATATCAAAATTGCCGGGTTTCGATGTACCCTTTGTATCAAAATTATGGTAAATGTATTCTACTTTTCGCTTTGTAAATTTTTATTAGTTTGAAGACGCTCTAAACTAATAAAAATTTAGAATAGAAGTTGCGTAGTTAGTGTTTAAGCTTAAAACATAAAAATATATAAATTTTTAGTTCACTTTCAAAATTTTCTACTAAAAATTACTTTTTAGTAAGAGAAAGAACGTTTTATCAAAATATTGATTGTTTATTTGGCATCTAATGGCATTAACTTAAATAAAAGTGCCAAGTATAGCTATCATATTTTTTAAAATCTAATTATTCCACAAAATATATTATTTTTTTTAACATTGTTGCTTGCTATATGTACTTTGATTAATTTAGGTTAATTTTAAGACAAAAAGTAAATACCTATAACTTTAAAATATTTTTGAGATATCGCCGAACAAAGATTCCTTTATTAATCCATGTTAATTCTAAAAGGAAATTTCTGTTTAATTTCTTTTCAGTGAATTTTAAGTGATTTCGATACAGGATATTTGATGCAATAACTCTTACATCGATAGAGATTTCTACATCAGCCTTAGTTTTCTTTTCTTTAATGTAAAATGGTATGGCCGTTCATTTTCTTGATAAAACTTATTTAATCCACATATTTTTGATAATTTACCCACATTGGGAAACATTGTAATTGGTCAGACTGAATTAAGTATATTTGGGAATTGTTTTTATTAGGAATTATTTTTGGAATAGGGTAATTAAGCCTTTTTCAGAGTAAAGTGAAATTTTGGCATTCGTCAAAATTTTGAATTGTTTCATAATAATATTGCCTGAGAAATTTGTAGTTTGCTGATTCCCAAATTGTACTGGTAAGTGGTCAGTGTGATAATAAAGTTTATAGTTTTGAAAACCTGAATTTCCGGTAATCCGTTACCATATGAGCGGAAAAATTTCCAAATGAATGGTTTTAACAATGCAGTTTATTTTATTTATTACAAAATGTTTTTTTTTTTTTTTTTACATAAATGTTATTACCATACAGTACGGTAACTTTACAGAATTTTTTTTCTTCGTAAAAACATAAAATTTCGTAGCTGCTTTCTTTTGCTCTTTGATCTCCTTTTCAAATATATTTCAAACTGCTATTACTACTTCCAATTTCAAACAGTCCCTTAAGCATTGCTTTAGCGTTTCACTCAATTTAAAGTTTATGATTTTTGTTGTCATTCTTGTATTAGATACAAAACTAATTTATTCAGATGTTTAAAAAAATGTTCTTAGGAAAAATGAAGAGAAAAATTTATCGTGTTTCGAAACGCTATCTCCTCACATCAAACTCTCAACTGTTTTATCTGGAATATTCCCTAGTTGATGAGAGATGATTATACCTTGGTAGAAATTTTTTTTGGAATTTATACTAGAAACAATAAGTTTTCATAACTTAATAATAATATTTTAAAGTCGTTATATTTCTTTAATAAAATTCTGTATCTCTAACATAGTTAATCTATAATTAGGGCTCTCTAAACTGAGTAAAGATTTCAATGTTACGGAAAACCTCCTTTCGTTTCCTCGTCGAACATGCGCATAATTTTTTTTTCTCCAGAAATATATCTTTATTTCGCATATCATTTTGCTTTATGGTTTTTTTTTCATTGCAACTTCACCTTTTTATTTCATTTCATAACCGGCGTTTAAGAGCAGATCCAATTCTGAGTTTATAACTATCAACGTTCAACTCCCTATCTATATTTTGAACCCAATCCAGAAGACATGGGAACTCTTGGATTATGCATTGAGAGAAATTTTGCCTTCGTAAAGGACTTTTTGATGGTACTAACCCAGATTTGCGTTACATGTAGTGGAAAACCACGAAAACTTCCTGCGGTTAGCCGGACGGCAAGGGGAATCTAACCCATAATACGTCTACCACTGAGGATATTTTACATCAGCACTATGGTCGATGCGAGCTGGAAGCAGAATTCATATCAACCATCCACCAGTGGAATACGAACCTGGGTTCACCTCATTGGGAGGCAAATGCTCTATCACTTGCGCCACCGCAGATCTCAGCTTCTTTTTCTTTTTTTCAAAACCGCAATCCCAAGATTTGTCAACCAACATAAAACTTAATGAAAACTGTTTGAACTTTTCTGATGGAACAAACGGTTAACGTCAGTATTTATTACGAATGAGTAATCAAAAATGATGATCCAGGGATGAGGGATTTTTCCTTAACACTTGAGTGTTTTTAGGTAATAAAGAATACGGTAACTCCTTCATCGAGACGGACCAGATAACTCGTCTTCCCGGAATATTCGGCAGACTCTTTGTATTATTGTTTGTTAAATGCATATTCCTTCTCGGGGAAATAATCACTTTGAAATTACCATGCCGGTTTTAATAACACAAATATTTTTAGACCAAACACATGCAGAACTAAACTACATAATACATAAAAATAAACATTTACTAATCACGTGACTTTGCGCTGCCATCTATATTTCATTTTGAGAACTACTTCAAACAGAAATAGTGTATATGGTTATTAATTGCAATTGATTATTATTATTTTTTAAAACAAAATAAACAAGTTTTAAAGGAATTTGCGTTTTGCTAAAATATTAGTGCTGCGGGGGAACTCTAAAAGCAGAGGCTGGGACAGAGGCGTGTCATTGCTTCGATGAAAGTGTTGAAGATTGTTCTATCCTGGACTTAATCAAATTCTTAAATTTAGAGGCAATATTTTTATGTTGTCTCAAATTTCTCTTGTGTTACTTAATACAGTATACTGGGTAAGAGGTGAGTTCTATTACGGCCAAATTTTTACAAAATAATCTCAAAATTTCAAGGGGAGTTTGATTTCTGGACTAAGTTCCCTTTATCTCTTATAATCTTTGCGGTGATAAATATGAATGTAATATCTTTGTTAAAATCTTTACAATAATGATTGAAAAACTGAAAAAAGGAAGAAATTTTTTTTGAAAAGTAGATTTTTTTTTTATCTAATTGAATTTTTTCTCTGCTTTAGCACTTTCTTTTTTTTCGAAGAAAAAAATATTTTATGACTCATTAAAATCAGAATGTGATAAGAGAAATTTTTCTACAATTTATTTTTCTGATAAAAATATTTAGAAATAAGAATTTGGTTCAAAATATAATTAACTAAATTATTTCTTCAAAAAAGAATAAGGAAGCATTGAATCTTTTTAATTAAAAATGGGATAAAATGAGAATTTTTTTTTTTTGTGTTGTTTGAGAATGATAAAAATTTTGCAATACTTCAAATGCTAATAATTATTAATCTAAAACAAAATTACATCTGAGATAGTAAATTCAAAACACATACACAATAAGAGAAAGAAAAAAAAAAGCATTAATTTGTTCGCGAGGGTTTATCTGAAAATACTTATTAATTTAAAATTTTTTGTATGTTTTTTTCAACAATCATCACACTACAATTTGTTTTTAATTAGCAAAAACCTTTTGCTTAAAAAGAATTTTATGCCGCGTTTGTTTTTAAACCCATTGCACGAATAACAACTTATTTTTCTAAGTTTAATCTAGTATTTTGAAATATTTTTACGTATTATTCAACCAGATCATTGAGAAACTTAATTTTTTTAAGAAAGGTAAATAGGATTAAAAGAAATAGTTTTTTTAACAGTGTCAAACCACGATAATTAGTATTTTATCTTTGAAATAATCAAGCTTCTTTATAAGCAGCTTTGTTTAAATAATTTTTTTATTTCTTTTGAGAAGTTTTTCATTCTGTTTTCTTTTTAAAGAATTCTTTCACACCAGATAAGAAATTAAAATCATTTTTTGTTTTAAAAATAGAATTATAAACAAAATTGTTTTAAAGTGCAACTTGTAGAAAATGTCATTTTTAAATGTGAAGTGTTAATTATTTTCCTTTTTTTATGAGTATAATTATTTTTTATCTTAATGAATTTTATAACGATTTAATATATTTTATTATTCTAAAATAATGTGAAAATTAAATTTAATACAATGTATTAAGTTACAGAAAATTTCATTTTTTATTAACGTAAGTACTATGTATGGATTCACTGGTATTTATCTGACTGCAATCAATTTTAAACTTAAATATTTGCTTAATTTTTTATCTTACAAGTATAATCCAAACCATATTTCTCTGTTTCATTAGTCTTTCACCATATTTATGAACAAAATAAATAAATAAATAAATAAAACTGAACAATTTTTAAGTGTTTTTCAAATTAAAATTTAAAAAAATATACATGTAATACGAGACAAAAATCAAAGGCGTTATCAAAATTTGATAATTCCTTCTGAGGTTTGCCATAAGAAGACCTGTGAAAAGCATGTCAGAATAATTGCATTCTAACAGCCAATCATGAAATTTCCTTAAACACGCAACGGAGTACGACTTTTATAAATGACGCGTAACAGAGTCGTGGTGCCTCGGAAGATAAAACGTTTGCCAACCAATCAGGTGTGCAAGGTTCGAATACCAGCGGAACTTTCCTAACTTCTTTAATTATCAACGCAGTCATGGAAGAATAATCATTTACTAACAGCTGATCATAACACATGAAATGTTTTTCATTAAACGCGGTAATGTGATTGTTTTTCATTAAACGCGGAAATGTGATTGTTTTTCATTAAACGCGGAAATGTGATTGTTTTTCATTAAACGCGGTAATGTGATTGCTCTTTATTAAAAATGAAAATTTGAATGTTTTTCATTAAACACGGAACTGTGAATGTTTTTCATTGAACTCGGAAAATTAATTGTTTTTCATTAAACGGGAAAATGTGAATGAGTTTCATTAAACGCGGTATGTTTTTTATAATGACCCATAACAAATTTTTTTTCACTAACTTCCTTAGATATCATCGTGGTCGGGGAAGAATAATTATATACTACCAGTCGATCATAAAATTTCCTTAACGCGGGAAATATCTTGTGAAAATTTGTTAAATAACAATTTATTTAATTGTTATTTTACCATGTCCAATCAAAACTCTTAAATAATCATAAAAAAAAAATATGTCATTCAAGCTGTTGACTGTGGGAAAAATCTTTTATTGATTGTTTTCACACACTAAGAAGGAAACAAAAACAGAATTTTATCCGTGTTAGCTAGGCCCACTTTATGAAGTCATTCAGCTCCTTGCAGCTAGATATATACTAAAACCGCGAAGATTAATCAGTCAATCACATGGCCGGCTGAGCGGAGATTCGATTCACAATATTTTTGTCATATCTAAGACACATGAAGAGCTTCCAGTGTTCTGAACGCAACAAATAGTGACCTCGAACTATTAGAATACGGAGCTTAGAGAGCATCAGTAAAGTGCTGCTTAATACAAAAAAAAAAAATCTAGTAGTTCTTATTTCTCGCTAAACATGGTACCACCTGATAAACTAGAATTCTGCAGTTTATAGCCACATTCCACATAACACAAGTAATTCACGATCTTACTCAAATGTCCATTGCCGACCGAAAATTTTAACTCTAATGTCCAGCTTAATTTTCTTTCCCGGTTTTGAAACCATCCTAGTTGTAAATGGTTTCAAAATCGTAAAAGTAAAGAATATTACTAACCGTAAGTATAATGGTTAATTGGATGGACAAACTGCTGCCTGTTTTTTTACAGTAATACTAAAATAAAAATTCTAACTGAGTATAACATTTGGAAACACATACTTACCATTGTATCTAAAAAAAGAGCATAAGTTGCTCTGAAAATTTTCTATTTTCCACTATTCCATATACCCTATACGTAATTGTCATGCATATGTCAATTCAAATTTTGTTACTTTTAAAAAAGAACGTATACTTGAAACCATTAGAAGCTTGCTAAACCAACTTTTCTTTCATGTATGATAAATGACACATTTTATTTCCTAGAGTGGCAACACAGTTTTTATTTTCCTACTTATCAACTATAACTTCCATCACACACATAATGAGTTTTTACATTATTGAAAGCAGAAAAATTTTGAAAAGACCACGAATCTAGTGAAAAAATAATTTGACCGTTATTTGATCTAGAATTTTTTACAGTGAAAGAAATTATTCTTATTTGCATACAAAAATTAAAGGATCTAAATACTGATAAAATTTCATCACACATTAATTTTTAAAAAACTAATGATTGGTTTATATATTTTATAAACAACGTTATTTTTTTTTTTTTTAATATTTTTTTAATACTCTTACTTCCATTTTCTGAAAGAGAGGATTTCATTCAAACTTTAGTTATAGCAGAAATATTTCACTGATGGTAAATATGAGAGACAACTTGATAGAATGTCAGAAGGACTCGTCATATCAGTAGATTTATGTATCCTAGTGGAATATCGGTGTCGAGTTGAGGAGAAGGGGGATTTCCAACCCCTAAGCTTGAAGGAGATATGACGATAAGTGGATGGCAAATAATTCAAAAGACCGTCATAGAGTCGTCAGTCGCTATAGATGACGCTATCGTGCTTGAAAATAAAAAAAAGAATATTTTAAAAGCGATGGATGAAGAAATCTCAATTTTTCACTAGATTCGTGGTCTTTTCAAAATTTCTCTGCTTTCAATAATGTAAAAACTCATTATTTGTGTGATGGAAGTTATAGTTGATAAGTTGGAGAATAAAAACTGCGTCTCCACTCTAGAAAATAAAATGTGTTATTTATCATGCATCTAATACAAGTTGGTTTAGTAAGTTTCGAACGATTTGAAGTATATGGAATATGTTCTTTTTTAAAATCAATAAAATTTGACTCGTCATATGCACGGCAATTACGTATAAGGTATAAGAAATAATAGAAAATAGAAATTGAAACTTTTGTACTTTTTTTGCGTACAATGTTAAGTATGTGTTGCCGTAATTTTGGTACTTTTTTGCGTACAATGTTAAGTATGTGTATGTTAAGTAAGTGATGCACTCTGTTAGAATTTTCAATCTAAATAACAGGTAGCAGTCTGTCCACCCAATTAACCATAATACTTACGGTTAGTAACATTTTTACGTTTACAATTTTGAAACCGTTTACTACTAGTAGGGTTTTAAAATTATAAGAAAAGGAATTTTATTGGACATCAGAGTAAGAATTTTCGTTCGGGAATGAACATTTGAGTTAGGTTGTGGATAACTTGCATTATGGAGAAAGGTGCTATAAACTGCGGAATGTGGCTTAAATAGTTTATCAGGTGGTACCATTTTTTTATGAGAAATAAAAACTACTACACTTTTTTGAATTAAGCAGCTCTGTGGTGCTGCCATCTACGTGCGAATGAGAGTTTCGTATTCTAATAGTTCAAGGTCACAAATTGCGTTCAGGACACTGTACTTTGTGTGTCTGAAAAATACGGTGTCCAAGCTGAGATTCGAACCTCCGTTCAGCCAGCCATGATGCAGACTGATTGGCCCTTCCGGTTATAGTTGTGTTTTGCTGCAAAGAACTAAATGGCTTCATGTGGTGGGTTTAGTTAGAACGGAAAATTTTTTATTTACTTAATCTATGAGATCTGTCTACAATTTAGTTACTAACGTCACAAAATAAAAACATCACGAGTTGTCCATTGTTTTAAAAATAGCATAACGTATATTAATTCTTCATAACTTAACCATTACATTTATTTCCATCCATTTGAATCCAAATCAAACCACTGTTTGATAATTTTTTTTGCGTCAGAAAATCACTTTATTAGTGATTTCAATCTCATGATCTTCTCTAGTTTTAGTAATATATTTATAACAACATTAACTATATTCGATTATCTTACTTCGTTACTTCCATAAAATGTCTCATGACTGATTTTCTGAAATTAAAATTAAGGATTATATCTCATGAATAATTAAATTAAGTTCTTAAAATGTATTAAAGAGATGAAATTAATGAGAAAACAACCTAGCTTAAAAGATCTCTAGAGCCACTGCCAAATTTAATTAATTTTTGAAGCGTTGAAAGATATTGTTAAGATCAGCAAGAACTGATAATCCCTTAACTATAGCGTAAAATAAATTTAGTAGTTATAATATCTAAAATAAGTTTATAATGTTGTGCTTAATTTCAGTTATTTTTATTATTATTTATTTTTCAGCAAATAATATGTTGTGAGAAAAAAATGAAAACCAAATGCATATGAATTATAAATTAGTTTATATAAAGATTTATTTTTAAAATAGTTTAAAATATAGTTTTAAGTAAAGTTATGGAGAAAATGTAATCGGAAGTAAATTTAAAATAAATAAGATAATCAAGTGTGGTAATTTAGTTAATAAACTTTAATTTTCGAAAGACGCTATCACGTAAATTTTGAATTTAAATAAACATAGCTAACGTTAAAAACCTGATAATCATTTATTTATATATAGAAATTTATTTTAAAGGTTCTTTTAATAAAATAAATTTTTTTTTTATAATATCTGTTTCAAAATGTAAATGGTTGTATATTTTCAAACACACTAAATATCTATGGTGTACGACCAAACATTCTCAGAAATAAAATTATCACGTTGGACGATTCAACAGTCCTTGAGCTGTATTTCGTAAATTTTGAGAATCATTTCGTCACGAAATCACGTGATTCGCAACGAAACGCGAACTCAATATATGACGAAAATGTTTCCTCAATTACGGAATCTTATCGTAGTGCATTACAGGAGATTGTTAACTAGAATGACGAAACTAGAAAGAAGACTACAGGATCAAAAATAAAGTGGTCATGAAGCTGGACTCTTAGCAGGATATCCCGGGTTCAAAACCCTCTTCAGGCATGGGTGTAATTTATCTCTCTGTTCAGTCAGTCTTTCTTGCGTTGTTTGAGTGACATTTATTCACCTGTATGGTGCCCATGATAAAGTGAGTATTTAAAAAATTAAATACTTTACTTTTTTTTAAAAAATTAGTGGAACAAAATATTTTTTTAATTTTGACGAAATTCATTTCCTCGAAGAAGTGACGATAGCGATTTCTTCAAGTTGACGAAATTTTAACTTGAAGCTGTACATTCTAGGAAACAGTTTCGTCAAAAAAGGTGAAAGTTTCATGAAATTTGAGTATTTTACAGTGTATGAATATCATACCTATTTTTAGAATCCTTCTCAAAAAGGAAAAGAAAAATTTGTTCATACATATTTGGAAACTAATATTTCCGCAAATAAGAAACAATAATGATAAAACGATCAAAAGAAGTTTGATGGTCCATTGTTGCTTATAAATGCTTTTGTTGATCGCCTTTCTATGCTCCTCTGTTTCATGCGGTAATCAAATATGTTTCAATGTTTTAAGTCTCACATTCCTATGCTTGTTTGTATTTTCTGTTCTAAATAAAGGTGCACGTGAGAAAATATTTAGATAAATTTCTGCTATTTAAATAGACATCAATGAGTTATATAGCAAAAATCTGTCATATTGATAAATCTATCTCTATTAATAAATTAATCACATTAATTTTTTAATAGTGATGACAGATAATTTTAAACTGTTTTGCAATAAACAATTCCTTTTATAATATTTAATGCATAGGGTATTCAGTAATGACTATCCTTAATGTATATTTTTAGAATCATTGCCAAATATAAGCGCCGAGAAGTATGCATATTATGAGTCAAAAATTATTATTTCAACTGAGAGAAGAATATAGTGTTATCGAAATTTAATGAATCAATAGTGAGGAAGGCGGCTTGCAAAATTATAAAACCAGTTTGATTGCATGAAGAAATTTGAAGGTGTTTATGATTGCCTTTCATCCCATCTGTTTTTCTTCCGGTAATCAAACATGTTAAAACATATTTTCAGTCTTACTTTTTCTGTTTGTTTAATGTGATCGTTGTTCGCCCAAAAGGTACTTTTGTGAATTTTTCTTTAAAACGTTCTCTGTTTGAATAAATATAGAAGCGTTAACATTAAAAATCTTACAATTATTAATTGTTTGTGGGAATCTGGGAAATCACGAAACTCATTTAAACTTTTGGCGACATCGCGTTCACATCCTTGGCGTTTTAGAATGCTATTAATAGCCTTACAAATACTCGCCAATTACTATTAATTACGCCGATTACTTATCCTTGCAAATACTCGCCAATTACCAAATTAAGGGACTTTCAATGTTTTAAATGTTTCACTATCTATCAAGAATTAAGTTTGAAGACTCAAAACAGTTTTTTCCCCATTTGATTTTACGAATTTAGTTTTCTAACAACTAGTTTTCGTTGAAACTATTTTCGTTGAAACTAATTTAAATAACTCTTATAAAATTCGAAAAAGGAAAACAAATATTTTAAAAAGTTCTTCAGATTATATTTATTATCAAGATCATGAAAAATAAAATACATGTCTCGCTTATAATCAAAATTAATATCTTTAGTTATCCTCAGTCTTTATTTCGCCGATGGCTTTCATCGGAGATATTTAAAAATAAACAATAATCTGAAATTGATATTATTATTTGATGATTAACGAAATGAACTACTTGATAACAAGAACTGTACGTTCTGAATGATATAAATCATTTTCATACTTCAACAAGTAATTGATAAGGAATAAAAAAATTTAAAAAAATAACACGTGCCACTGAAAGAAAATTGCAAATGCATTGATTTATTTATTTTCGGAAGAAGAAGAGTATGTGCGATTTCTAGTCAACAGATAATGTTTTCAAAGATATTCGTCCATAAAATAATTTACTATCTGAACATTTCTTCGTGACCTGTATATAAATAATACATATAAAAAAACATTCTTATAACAGCCAAATGTGGACCAAGAGAATAGATTGAGGTTATAATTCCATAACTTTTATGGAATTATAACCTCACTATATGATCACCATTGCATTCCTATCGCTTTTATTTATCTGATAAGCTATTGTACCCATCAAACTGAAGCTAAGTGGCCTTCAAGCCGCCATCGAGTGTTGAACCCTTTAAAACGATAGCCCAATCCTCTTTATTACTGAGCCATCGTGATTCAAATAGTATATGTATTCAGCAATAACAAAGATGCGCACTTTCAGAAAAAAACTCTTACTTTTAACGATTTAGTAATCCTTGTATATTCTGTTAATTTTGAGAATAATTTCGAATGAGAGCCGTGATGGCTCAAGGGTTAGAGCATTCTGCTTTCAATGAGGTGAGCCGGGTGCGAATCCCTGCGATGGCAGGTGGATACGAATTTCGTACCCGGTTCGCACTGACCGCAGTGTTGACGTTAAAATATCCTCAGTGGTAGGCGGGTTATGGGTTAGAGTCCCCTTGCCGTTAGGCTAACCGTGGGGATTTTTCGCGATTTTCCTCTCCATGAAACACAAATACGGGTTATTTCCATTAAAAGATCCTCCACAAAGGCAAAATTTCTCTCAGTACTTGATCCAAGAGTTCCCTTGTGATCTGGATTAACTTCAAAATTACAAGGAAACGGAGTTGAACATTGGTTGTAGTAAACCCAAAAAATTGCGTCGACTGCTCAACGACGGTTGTAAGATCTTTCGAATATGTGACGCGAACTTTCAAATATTTAACGACAATGTTTCGTCAAATCGAATCGAAAAATTGAACTAAATGGTCAGTATGGTGGTAAGGGAATTAGACTCCTACTAGGACTATCCCGCGTTCGAATCTCGCTTCGCACTTAGGTGTAATTTGTCGCTCTGTTCTACCCGTCCTTCTTGCGTTGTTGGGGTGACATCGATTCACCTGTAAGGTGACCACTATAAAGTGGTTATCAGAATTGTTGGATACTATAACTTCTTTTTGGTACAAAATAGAATGACAAAATATTTCTGTGATTTTATTTCTGTGACGGAATTCGTGTCCTTGAAGGCGCGATGACGGTTTCGTCACTTAGACGAAATTTTTGCTCAGAGCATATACCGCATTTCGTCAAAAACGGAGAAAGTTTCGTAAAATTTTGAGTATCCGTTTTTTACAATGTGGTCAACTCTCAAAATCTCTAATTTTTTCCTTAACTGGAAAAAGAAAAACGATTTTAAACTTATTTCAATTGCATAAGAAAAAATGTTATGATTTTTCAAAAATCCATTTTGCCACTCATTAACATGGCCATCATAGCATCATAAAAGGAAAATTTTCTATATAAGTCCAAAATATCCTCTTCTTTTAATATAAATAATCTTTATAATATTTGTATTAATTTAATGAAACCTTTAGCTTAAATATTTATTTGAAACTATTTTATCACTGTAATTGTATCAACGTAATAAATTGAAGAGAGAGCGAATGTTATTTATATAAATATACTATATGTTCTAATTAAAATTAATGCATTAACAAAATTGTCCGGTTAAGTCTCCCACTATTAATCCTTTTTAGCCAATATAAGAACCATTTAATTTATATTTCTTAAAGTTAATATATGAATGCCTTACAGCAAATTATAATATACGGTTTTTCTTTTCTCTATTCATCTTAGAATTTATTATTAAACAGAATTAAATGCCAAGGAAATAAACGAGAGTAAATAAAAATATGACCGAGATACTGAGTTGTAATTTATGGCATCATTTAAACTTTTCATATTAAAGATAAAATCCTTCACATTGAAATGTTCTCAATGTACTTAAAAATATTTGTCTCCTATTGCTTTGTAAAGACAAGGTTTTGTTATTTTAGATAATGATCACGTCGTCTGATTGAGCATATGGCAAAGAGGTTCATTTTTAACTGGTCCTTAATTTCAATACACTGCTAGAATTTTCATTCTAAAATTAAGGTAAAATAACCATTAGCAGAAAGTTTATCCAATTAACCGCAAAGTTTAAGGCCGAAAACAGTTTTTTAACTTTACGGTTTTGAAGCCGTTGACAAATGGTATGGTTAGAAAACCATGAATACAAAATCCATGAAATACCATGAAAGAAGGAAACTTGGCGATGTCAATGTTGGGAAATGAAACCCTGATCAGCCGGTCATGAGATGGTTAAAGACGTTCATTCAAAGACGCGTGCTTGATTCTCATTGGCTGCGGACCTAGGTGACGCGGATAAAATTATGGTTGTTTAACCGTATTAAGTAAAAACAGTCAATTAATGATTTTTCACACAGCCAATAGTTTTTTGAATACGGTCCTTTGATTGTTGCAGTTGAATATGGCAAATTTATACTTAAATAAATTCATATTAAACCGTTTTTTTCCGAGAAAATTTTAACAATGTATTTGTTGGAAGGGAAAAACTAACAGTACGAAATAAATATTTATGAAAATTAAATAATAATTCATAAATTTTAAAGGATTTAATAAAATTTATAAAACTTCTTTCGTTTACATTATTTTTTAGTTCCTTAAGTATTGATAAAATATAAAATTTTGTTAACAAAAAGGTTTTTTTATTTATTTTGTGAATAACTTTTCATATCAATTCTGATATTATTACTAAAACTTAATTTTGTAACTATATTTGAATAAAAGATCATAATAAAAAAAAAAACCTTTTAGCTCTTTAAAAAGATTTCCTGCTTTTAACCAGTACAAGGATTATCAACCATTTTAATAGAAAACTTACTTTACTAACTTTAATTTTTTTTAACCAAAAGGAAAAAGCCATTGTATATTATATAAAATATAAGCCTTATGGTGCATCCGTCTATTCAAAAAGTATTTTTCTGGTTTTTATCTGTCTTCTATTTACAGAAAACACTCTTATATAAAAAACTTTATGTGAATTATGTGCTTTGAATTCGACGTCGACATGCTTAACGCATTAAATATTTGTGTAGTCTAAGAATTAAGAAATTTTTTTTTATTAAAAATATAGTTATAAATAAAACTTTTTTGTAACAGCAAGATTTTTAAGTATTAGTTTAAAGGAAGTAAAAATGATATAAGTCTTAAATAGTTTTGTACTTTTTATTTGGATTAATATTTTTAAATCAATTTGTATGTTCTACTGTAAGCACTAAAATTATTTTCTTAGATCACATTTTTTTCTCTAAATACTGACTATTTGTTCATTGTAAAAAAAGATGTTTAATCCACTTCTAGATTTTTATTTCATAGGCTCGCGTTTGAGTTCATGTCAAAAGAAACACAAGAAAAGAGGATATTAAATGTTGCCAACTATAAGTCTTAACATATTTCTTTAAATTTTTAAAAAGGTATAAAAACTTAATTCAAGAGAGATTAAAATCATTTCTTATTTGAACTGTGATAATGATACAAGTCTCTTTAACAATTGTAAAATTATTCCTCATTAATTTCTTTTAATTATGTCTAATATTCTGTATTCCAAAGTTTAAATATTTTTTTCAAGTACAGATGATAAATGTTCAAATCCAGGAAATTGTTCATTTTTTTTATAATTAAAAAAAAAGTTTTTATATAAATTTATAACAAACTTTATAAGCAAATTGCTCGCGGTTTTTGTAGAAAATATCGACTTCTCAGAAAGAAAAAAAACTGAACAAAACACAATAAGGAATGTTGAACAATCGCTGGTTAGCGGAGCAAACAGGGAGTGGAAATTGAGAAATCCCATCAAATAATTATAACAACAGTGTTTAATACATCTATAAAATAAATACTTATTTCTGAATTCTGAAGAATTTCAAAATGGACTGATGCCTTTTTTTTTCAGATAACCGATTCCATGGGAATCAGAAATGTGAGCAACGGGAAAAATAGCCCACCAGATAAAGAGTGCATTATGACGTTTATCATTTCTCAACACATACCATTTGTTCTCAATAAATCTCAGTGGGATTAACAAAGTTCCGAAAAATAAATAAAGTTTCAAATATTAGATAAAGTTTTGAATAATATGTAAAGTTTTGATTAATATATAAAGTTTTGATAATTATGTAAAGTTTTAAATATTATATAAAGCTTTGAACATTGTTTTAAGTTTTGATTAACATAAAAAATTTCGAATAATAAAATTTTGAATATAATATAAAGTTTTGAATTACATATTAAGTTTTGAATTTTTCATAAAGTTTAGAGTTTTATATGAAGTTTTGAATAATATATAAAGTTTTGAATAACATCTAAAGCTTTGAATATTATATGAAATTTCGAATAATAAAGTTAAAGTTTTAATTATTATAGAAAGTTTTGAATAATAAAGTTTTGGTTATTGTATAAAGTTCTGAATATTATATAAAAATTTGAATATAGTATAAAGTTTTGATTAATATATAAATTTTGAATAATAAAGTTTCGATTATTGTATAAAATTTTTAATAATATATAAAGTGATAAATAATAAAGTTTTGAATAATATATAAAGTGATGAATAATAAAGTTTTGAATAATATACAAAGTTTTGAATATTTCATACTTTTTTAATTATTATATAAAGTTTAGAATAGTTTTGAATATTAAATAAAGTAGTGATTTTTTAGAGACCTCTTTGCTATGAAAATTAATCAGGCCAGTTATATAGAATTTATCTGCAGTGTTGCCATTATTAAAGTTACAAATCTCGTATATAATGATATACCAAATATAGACTGTATGACTAAGATTCATTAAAAATTATAATTTCTCCCATTCCCTCCTCCCAATGAATTAGCTCTTGAATCAAATTTTGCTTCCAGCTCGCACCGTAAAATATAACGTAAAATATTCCCAGAGGTAAACTGAACATGAGTTAGAATCTCTCTGCCACCTGGCTAACTGTTAGATTTATTCTTGGTTTTCTTCTACACGAAAGGTAAAAACGGATTAGTTTCATCAAAGTGTCCTCCAAGAAGGCTAATTCCCCCCCATGCTTAATCTAGAAATGTCTTTGTCTTCTGGGTTTCAAAATTACAAGGTTATGAAGTTGAATATTGCTAATCATAAACATTAAAACGGGTTTACCTGTTTAACCCCAGTTATGAAATAAAATGAAATTTTCTTAAGGATGCCATTAATTGTATGACTTAGGAATTTACCAATTAATAAATCTACATTTATTTCAGCAGTTTGAATAAATAGAAGAAATTTTCATAAAAAAATCAAGAAATTTTCATAAAAATTCAAGAAATTTTCATAAATCTAACGTAATCAACGGCTGGCATAAGTTCAAACCGGTCTGGTATTATTATAGTCCTAATTAATTTAGAAAATCAGAAAATACTAATTTAGCAGAAAACGAAATTTTTTTTAAAGATATCTTTGTTAGGAAGGCAGCACTTCATCAGGGGACACACTGCCTGCCAACACACAGGAGCCATCCTGTCGTCATTGGTAATACCAGAAACGGACAGTGAACCGAGGTTGATTTATTTATTTCTAAAGTTTTTGTTTAATGATGTGACAATTTATATTTTATTTTGATTTGGTTACTCTAACTGTAACTTTATCTTTATTTATTTTTATTACATGTGGGCGTATCATTATTAAGTCTTACTCTATGTACTTTCAAATTGTATTTGTTTATCATTAATTTTTCTTTGCATTTACTTTGCAATTTTTCTTATTGCTTTTTCTCATTTGTTTATCTATTATGGGTCCTCGGGGCTCAGTCAGTTTATGGTATTGCCACAGACGACAGAAAGGCACCTGTGTGTGTTGGCAGCCAGTGTGTCCCCTGATGAAGTGCTACCTTGATAACACACACATCCTAAAAAATTTTTTTCGCTTTCCGCTAAATTAGTATTTCTGACTTTCTAAATTAAAATAAAACAATTTTGGTTTCAGTTGCTTTAAGCGCTTTTCCATTCTGATTTATTATTTTAAATGTAATTTACCAATTTCTCTTTTTCTGAATTTGTTTAGAGCAGTTTCATTCTTTGATTACATTCCTCATTAAATATAACTTAAAATATACTGACTGATTAAAGAAAGGATACACAACGTTAAAAATAATAATAATACTGCTCTCCAAGTTAAATCTGAAGTAAACATAACTTGAAACCGAACTAACGACGCTTTAATACATTCAATAACGGATAGGAATTCTAATAATATAAAGCTCTCTTTTCAATCTATCTCTACTTCAACCAAATATGACAAATCATTAATCTCTGTTAATGCTTTCTCTATCTACGTATGGCGATTCATCCATCTTCTTCTATCCATGCACATATATCTCTCATCAAACCCTTTATCAGCAAAGGTTGGCTACTGGTATTTGGCTGTCTTCTTTTCATCTTTCGCCAAGGAATCTCTCACTAACATGTAATAGGTTCTCCTTCAAAAAAAGGGTTTTTTAAGATAGCGATTTGATGACACCTCATTTAAAGATCTGCCTCTGACATAAAGACACCGATGAAAAGAGCTTTCCAGCCGCAAAAGGAATACCGACTAATTCTATTTAAGAGAAAAGAGATATCGATATCATATTTTATTCGGGGAAATCTTTTGGGAGTTTCGGAGCCTAATTATCGCCTTGGGTAATAGGACGGATTTGTTGTAGTCCCTTTTGATGAAGTTGCTAAGAGTTTTAGGATAAGATTTAGAAGTTTATTTAAAAAGGGTTCCTTTTGGGGTTAAATACAAAGAAAAGTCTGTTGGCTTTGTTTGAATAAAAGCATCGTTGAAATAAACAGAATTGTCAGAAAAAGATAATTATGTTTCGTGGATTTATGAAGTTTTGTCCGAAATGTAAATAGCTATCAGAGAAAAATATAATAAGAAAAATATCGTTTATATTTTTTTCGGCACAACAGAATAATCAGAATTATCATAAAGATAATTATATGTTTCGTGGGTTCATAATGTTTTGTCCAAAATATAAATAATTAGCTAATACATAAGGAAAATATACTTAATATTTTGTCGGCATAAATAAATACTTTATTTAAAATTTAAACTCTTTAATATTTGCCTCTTTTTTGTAAATGAATAAAAATTTATAATATTTTCTGACTTTATCGCTTCCTGGGAGCTGCGTGATGAATTAGAAAACTAGTTTAACTAATTGTGACTTTTAACAGTCACAGACTCAATGATAGGAAAATCAAAATCAAACTCCAAATCTCTGAAATCAGTACAAATAGAACTCTCACCAGTACACTAACAAGACTTCGGACAGGACACTTTAGGGGTATGAAGATTCATAAAGACGGGACAAGGACTTGCTGTCTCTGCAAAAACTGCCCAGACATACAACTAACACCCAAACATCTTTTCAACTGTCCCGCTATTCTGGCGAAATTGCAGAAAATAAGTGACAATCCGTCGGCGGACCTATATGAGAGAAATAGCCTTCAAATTGCAGAAACTGTTTATGAGACCTTTGGTCCCATTTAAAATTACTGACTGTCCATGACACGACACCAACCAACCAACAGTCACGGATTGAATATGTTATTTGTATGTTTTATGCTCACAAATATAGCATATGTTTTAATGCATGCTATAATTTTGTATGAATATCTGCATAAACTTGACTTTCAATGAGTTGAAATTTTTCAAAGCCGAGCTTTCAGAACTTTAAACTTAAAATTTGCCGAAAATATTTTATAAAACGTATATTACGAATAACATAAAATAATGTTTAATTAGTAAAATGATACAAAGTAAAAAGCAAATAAAAGAAAAAATTAGTAGCATACTAAAAATAAGTGAAGTTTATTGGTTAACTTCAATTAACATGCAAGTTAACGCGCTTAACTTTATAAGTTAACATGAAATGAAATCTCTTCAGTTCATAAAAATGATCTTTAGGCTTACATTTTATTGAATTAGATTGGTGGGCAAGCTATTTATAAGTTTTTATGACCAGTTGTGTTTTCTTGAAGTTTCTACAATTGCTCTGTTAAGATATTATTATAATCTTGGAAGAAGTTAGGAATAAAAATGGGAAATAGTCTTAACAGCTAAAATTTTCCAAAGTCCTTTTTTATTTTATCAAAATAATAATATCTACTCAAATACAATCTTTGTGAAATAAATTTGTAATTAAACATCAGCATCTCTGAAAAAATCAAAAATTCCATCAACTATTTCCAACAAATAAAAATTTCCAAAGCATTTTAAGTGACTTCTAACATTTCAGTTTAAAAAAAAAAAACGTTTTTAAATTCTTTAAATCAAAAACGTAGAACCAATTGCACAAATCCTTGCTATATTAATGATATCACAATAATTAGAATGCTTATTTTAGAAAAGTTGCAGATTAATATACAGAACTTAGAATGCTCTCGAAAAAAATCAAAAGGGCATGTTAGAACAAAAGAATTATTCGTTTACATGTTCTAATATAGTTCGTTGTTGACTTCATGAAATTATCTTAATTTAAAGTTCAGATACAGCTAGTGTAGAAAAAAAGCGAGACGTAACTATATATTCAGAACCATAGAGAAATATATAGTTTCCACTCTATTACTAGAGAGCATAGCAAAAAGCGAAGCGCTTTCTATTTTCAAAGCGTGGCAAAATGCCAATACTTTTGCCCAAACGATTTCAACGCCACGCTACGGAAAAAAGCTTAACGACTAGTAAGATTGATGAGTTTATCTTTTTATTTTATTATTTTTAATTGAATTCATAAAGATCTTTGTAATCATTTGATTATTTGCTTTATTTTATTTCTATGAAAAGTTTAGATTGTTTTATTCCTCAAGGCTGTCGCATGTTAATGAAGAAAAAAGTAGGATATATTTTGTAAAGTAAATTACGATTTATTTTCATTTCTCCCCCTTTTCTTGTTCTAAAATTTATTTCAATGTTGAATAAAATGCATATTTATAATGATGACATGCAATATTAATCCTTTTAAGTGTTATTATTGTAGATTTTTTTCAATGTTTATAATAGCATGTGAAAGAATGAAAAAAAAGCAAGAGAAACTCAAATGATGACAGACACACTCTTTACGTATAATTGATTAAAAAGCATAAAGGAAAGAATTGGAACTAATAAGAAAATTTTAGATTGTTACATAAATGCACAATACGTAACAATTGCAAAATACTAACATAAATTCAGGCAATCCTACATTTATTGAATAATTTTTATTGGAACTAACCAAGACGCACTAAACAACGATAGAGAGAATTATTTAATTCTTTCAAGCTATATATAAAGAAATCAGTCACGAAATAATCGTACAGAAGTAAACAAAAATCTAACAGAGACACTACATAATAAGACATAGAGTGCAAACTATTCAAAGCTACGGTAATAGCTAATCATTTCATTTTCTCGTTTCAGTATTGCTAGAGGGCGCAGGTGCCCGTTAAGAGAAAAAAACTTTAAGACAAGCGGCGTGACGATGTCGAAGTGAATCGTCTTTAACAATCATCGTTCTCCATCAAAAGAGAAAAGAAAATTATGCTAAGGTTTTGAAACAAAAATGAAAAACTGAAACAATTATAACGTATGAAATACAGTAGGTGAGAGGGGGTACACTTTTTGTTTTTTGAAATCTGTTCGTTTATTTTAAGTTTTATATATATATTGCATATTTATTTTTTACATGAATGTATATTTATGAATAAATGTATGAATAAAATTAAAAATAATCGAACAGTATTCTAAATACAAAAGGTGTGCCTTCCCCTTTATGCTACGTCAATGAATTCAGAGAAAGATGATGTGTGATAAAAATTTTTACTCTAAGCAAAAAAAAAAAAAAAAATAAAAAAAACTAATAATAATAATTTTCAGGAATATTTTTTCTCTCTTCTTTGCAAGAAATGTTTTAATGGATCTTGGATAGTTTCACGATGCTGATTTTAAATTTGCAATCTGTTTTCTCACTCCAAGTTAGAGTTTTTTTTTAAAATGATATTTTTAATAGTTTTTTTGTCAAAATATACAAGTTTAAAAACGTTTGTATATAACAGAGGGTCACATAAATGTTGCGACAAAATTTTATGGAAGTTAGGGCACATCATCAGAATTAAAACTGTATAGGAACCCACGCCGGGTAATATCATCATAATACGCCTCGAGGGGCGCTTCCCCATTTTGACCAGTACTCATTTATATAAAATTTATCTTTTTAAATTTGTACATCTCGACAAAAAATAGACTAAAAATGAAGGAAAAAAATCTGTAGCCTTAGGATCAAAACTAATTTTAGATTTGAAATCCTCACACTCGAATTAGGCAAGATCAAGTATTTGCATAAATGCATTATTTATTTCCCTGTGTAATCGTTCAGATTTTGTAAAATTAAATAAATTGGACTCTTTCAATTTTAATAGATGAACGAAAACTACGTTTACTATTATATTATGCCGAACATGTTTTGAAATTCCATCATTATTTCATTCTATAACAAATCAAAAAGTAAAACGTTAAAAGCATTATTACTTGATTCCATATGAGTTAATTATCAAAAAATAATTAATAATGGATAATGTAGTTAGAAATAGTTTACTTCATAGTCTTCATAGAGAAGTATAGTAATCAAGAATAATGCAACTGTATATAGCATTTTAACATACCATTCAATAGGATGACTATTTCTGCCTCAGTTTATAACACACAAGACACTTTCATACAAAAACAGTCCTCAGAGAAAGCTCACAAATTTAGTGTTATTTTATTTGAATGGTACTTAAGGGATATACAGTTCCCAAACACAATAAATCCATCAAAAAGTCTTAAAGGAATATACAGAAAGATCAACTAATGTTCTCTTGTTTAGTCGTTAAATGTTTATTTATCTGTTAAGGATATGAAATTTTTATGGCTATCTTTGTGGATACATTTCGTTAGAAAACAACAATGAAATTCAAAAAAAGAAAGGTAACAGTATAACAAAAACAATAACTGTCTAGAAAAGAATTATTTTGATAACAACTTTTCACTTTTATTTTATTACCTTAAAATTTTTCTTTATATCCTTAAAATTTCTTAAATAATGTATTTATTTGTAAATAAATTGTGAAAAAATTGATACCTCTTTTTTTCAGATTTCTTAAAAAATTGAAGGCTTTCTTTTTTTTCCAAGGAAAAGTAAAAAGGAAAAGAAAGATTGGCACTTTATTTTCCAGACATAAAGCTCATGCCTCAAATAAATTTATGTTAAGGTCGTAGGAGCGAATTGGACAAATAGTTTGATCATTTTATAGCATTGATTTACAAAATACTTTAACAGGATTCCCGACAAGAAACTTCCATCAATAAAATGCGTCGTCAACATCAGGATGTAGCTTTGAAAATTTATAAGCCGGGTGAAAAATAACTACCGGAATATGGACTGGAGAAGGAATTTGACAGGAAAACTCGAAAGAGGAAAATTCCTGACGAAAATCAAATCCTGGAACCTTTCCAATGTAAAAAAAGGGAGAAAGATAACAGCTTTCAACCGTGTTACATACCCATCGCCAGGGAGGAAAGATGGAAAAATAATTCGAAATTTTGGTCACGTCTGTAACACTTTTAAAATCTGGCGAGTTAGAGGCAGAACGAAGTTTCAAAATGCTGGTTTTAAGGGGTAGAAAGGGGTGGTGTTAGTTCTGAGCCTCCTCCGCCAGAAAAATTCCAAACCATCTATTTCTGCCCACTGACTCTGCTGTTGACACATTCGTATATTTTCCACGACGTTCTCTGGTGGAAAAACAAAAATGTTCTATCCTTCGATCTCAGCGAGGTTGAAAAAAATAATAAAAATCGTCTGCTCCAGAGAGAAGATACAAAATGATGAAATATTTTGTCTCGTTCGGTCAGAATCGAAAATTGAAATTGGTTTCTAGACTTCTGAGAGTGGAGAGGAAAAGTTAATGATAGAAGAATCAATCTATTCGCATTCCAAATGAAAAGTTAGAATTTTACGCCATATTCAGGTGTTTCTGTGACACACCAAAAGAGGACGCAATTAATCATCGAACTGTTGCCAGATTCAACTACTTAGAAATTAACACTCTCCAGGGCACTGGTATAATGAAGCTGTTTCAAGGTATCATAAGTAATTTTCGTCAGGAGAAGATTCCTTTCCGAGTAGTCCAACTTATTAGAATAATTGCAAAACGTTGTATGAGGATATTATTCTATATAAATGGCATTGCATTATTTAAATGGAAAAAAAATCTTCTGCCCATGAAAGAAGGTATAAAATAACGACGTATTTTGCATCGTTCCCTCAAAATTGGAAACTGAGATTGGTTTCTAGTTTCCAAGAGTAGAGAGGAAAAGTTAATAGTATAGGAATCAATCTGATCCACATTCCTATCTGATACGTAGGACATACAGCCATACTCAGATGTTTCAATAGCAAATCAAAAGAGGACGCAATTAATCATCTAACTTTAGTCCTATTCACCTCATACCCACAATTAACACTCAATTCCCCAGGGCATTAGCATAACGAAATTTTAATTCATTTTTGTCTGACGAAGATTGTAAAATTCATTCGAATCGTTAGAATTATTTGAGGAATGTTATATGATGATTTTGTTCTATTTGTTCTATCTACTTTAAAGATATTAAAATATTTAATAAAGAGTGAGTAATTCATGAAACGGGCATATACTTTAGATACTGAGTTTTTTCCTTCAGATTTGTCTTTATATTAAGAGCAAAGTAAAATTTTAGAGTT
Organism: Parasteatoda lunata; assembly: GCA_949128135.1. Lineage (NCBI taxonomy): Eukaryota > Metazoa > Arthropoda > Arachnida > Araneae > Theridiidae > Parasteatoda > Parasteatoda lunata. Next base: position 19,747,054 of record OX421977.1, on the reverse strand, counting down.
GTTTCAATGTTAGAGTAAGATTTTGTCAAGTGATACAAGTATACAAGTAAATTTTATAACAGATAAATATTTATATTAAATATTATAATAACAGATAAATTAATAACAGATAAATATTTAACTTTTAGTAGAACAAGTTTGAAAGTATTTCTTTTTTGTTATTAATGCATACATTTATTACATACAAAGTTTACCAATTATCTGATAATATTATTTACAATTATCTAAATTCCCTTAACCCCACTTTGAAGAATTCCGGATCAAATTACGGTATAGAATACCAACACTTTGAGTGCATCATCAGTAAAATCCATTTTTCCGTAAAATATTATACAGCAATTTTGACATTATTATTTATTTAACTAGCTGAATATCCATTCTTTGCCCGAAGATAGTAAAAAATAAGAAAAAAAAATCAATAAATCAATATTGAGAAACACAGCAAAATCATGTTTAAAACTTAAAAGTATATACCGACACAATTAAAGAGATTAGTGGAAGAACCAGGTAAGTGACATTTTTAGGGTAATTAATGAATTAGAGAGAACCAGCGGGTTACCGAGCTCGGCTCGGAGAAAACATTATGCATATTGGTCGAAGATGTGAAAGATGCGGTTACAGATGGTCCCGACATGTTCAATTGGTCACTGTTCACAACGAATTCGTAAATTTGCTTCCGTTCATCCGCTTCTTGAAAATTCTTGTCCAGGAAAAGGCGTCGATGAGAGAGGTATTGTCGAGCATAAAAGACGATGTAAACTCCGCAGGAAGACGCGTCATCTTGGTGGTTGTAAGCGTTGCGAGGTTTCACGATGCATCCTTTCAGCTTTTCATTCGTAACAACGGTATTCAAAACGTGTCGCAGTATTTTTCTCAAAACAGCATCGATGGGCAGCGGGTTGTCGACTGGATCGCAGACTAATAGTTGACGTTCTCCATAGCTTGCTTCGTAAATTCCTAGCAATCCAGTGCTCGCCTCTATCCATTTGAGCTCTCTTGTGAATGGGAATGAGTAGCACGTCGAATCCTTGTTGAACGCCGTATAGATAGTTGGAAGCCTTGTTTTGGTCGCTGATATCGTTGAGAAGAGCCATTCCTTCATAAGCGCCATCCGCTGTTGTAACGTAGAAGCGTGCGACAAATTCAGGGTGAAGTACGGCAGCTTTGACGGTCGGGTAAGCTTGTTCGGCGTAATGGAGAAGCATTCTGACAATGACGGTATCTTCTAGTTGTCCATTTGCGGGTAGAATTGAGTTGATCGCTTGTTGTTCCAAAATTCCGGCTCCTTGAAGAATTTCATGTAGAGGTGCGTTCTGCATGTTGAAAATGTAGCTTCAAATCTGATGAATGTTGAAATGTCGGACTTTGTTGACGGTGATTTGAAATCGAAATCAGTTCCTTAAATGCTTTTTTGGAAATTCGAATATTTGGAAATTGGAATTTTGAACGAATCAAAAAGAACGAATCTTTTTAGTTAACGAACGAGCGCTAAATTCAAAATTTCATTAACAAATTTCCCTTAATAAAAAGCAGTGGAATTAGAATCGTACTTTTTCAAAAGAAACTTTAGTAAAAATATCAAAGTTATCCTTATTTTTTTTTTTATATATTTGTTTTACCTTAATTTTGTGATTTAAAAATAATCGTGTGGTCATCAAACTTTATTAGTTCGCCATATTGGCTATAGATGGCAGCACGTTACCGCTTGAAACTTATTAGGCAATAGACAAAGAAAATTTTAAGAATTTAAATCGTGGAAAGACTTATTATAACAATTATGAACAACGACAGCTAAGCGTTCTACTTACGTATCTAATATGTTGCCACATTTTTAATACTAAAGTTAAACATTTCTCCACTTTGATAAATGTAAACTAATGCGAACCTTACAATTAAATTATTAATTCCTTCGTATATTATTGGTTTAAGTTGTCGAAAATTAATATTTCAATTGTAAGGTTCGCATTAGCATACATTTATAAGGTTCGCATTAGCATAAAAACTTATTAAAAAAATACATATCTCTTATAAATGTAAACTAATGCGAACCTTACAATTAAATTATTAATTCCTTCGTATATTATTGGTTTAAGTTGTCCAAAATTAATGTTTCAATTGTAAGGTTCGCATTAGCATACATTTATAAGAGATATGTATTTTTTTAATAAGGTTTTTGAATATGGCACTTTGAAGACGAAAAAGTATAGATTTTCTTACAAAATGACTGATAACTAAAAAATTAATCCAAATTTTTGAAAAAGAAAAAAAATACTTCTTCATTATGTCAAAACACAATTTTCGTGCCTGGGCGAGGCTTCTGGGGCGATATATTGTGATTACAAACAGACTAATACAGAACTAATAAAGTTTGAAAATATCCTATCTGTAACTCCGAACTGCTCGACCGTAGCGCTTCAAAACCGGCGCCAATCGATTCCTCGTGGCCAAAAACCCCAGACCCCCAAGTTTACCGGAGTTTATTAATTCTGGGGCGATTTTCGACTTGGCAACCATTCCTCGTATTATAGTATAAGATAAAAAAAGTGCTTGCATCAATATGGAAATTATTTAAATAACGGAATTGTTTAGTTTTTTTTAACAGAACTGTTTTTGCCTTTACTTAAATCTTAACATAACTAATAACATCAGTTTTCAGTATGCTTGCATGATTTTTATTTTAAATTAGGCAGTGGTAAATTAAATAAAGCAAAAAAAAAAAAAAAAGAAAATAATAATAATATTTGCCCCGTCTTCTAATAAATTAGTAATAAAATAGTTCGGATGCAACTTTTTTTTAGTTCTGAAAATATCACTTTTACCTGGCTCATCCACTAAGTTTTTAAATTAATATTATTAAAATGATTAAAAAAATTTTTATTTAACATTATTTGTTGCCCTTTTCGGTGGCTTTGCGTCATTGACGTAAGTAAAATCCGTTTTTTTTTTGTAGTTTGTCACATAAGAATAAAGATAAAATGTATTTAGTATCACTTCTCATGATGCTATTGCACTACCAAGTAATTTTCTCCGCCACATATACCTTTGGAGGAACGTAAACTACTTATTTCCAAAGTATCAGTATGAAAACTGCTTAGTATTGGTTCTGTCTTAATAATCACCAAATATATCAATATAATAGTTTATATCTATATTAGTATAGTTGGAAGATATTACATAGCCCTTCAACATGTAAGTTTTGTGAAAAATACATTTATCAGTGACAGGCAACTAAAACAGATATATATATATTTATAATTTTAAAAAATTCCTATTAGAACTTAATAGGATTTTCGGTGCATGGGCCTTTCTCTATCTGACCTTTAATTTACTGTTAAAATATTTATTAGTAGAGAAACAAAGCTCTTTATATTCTAATCCATTAAAATAATAATACACTATCTTTGGTACCACTGAAAAATAAATTTTGTTGAAGTTACGGAAAACCCGTTGTAGAATTGTTATCAAAACACTGCACCCATTACCATAATACCAGTAGAACATATTACCGTCAGTAGTGCACAATAAGTAAGCGTCATTTGTAAATGGCGATTTTCAAATAGTTTTTCTAAACGAATTTTCCCTTAACCTTTTTTCCTTCAACTTCACTTTTTATCACATAGCTTGTTTTGTTTTATTTCAAATAATTCATATTATCAATATTAATGAAGCATTAGTGTCAATAATAATATCGTGATTTTGTACGGCTCCCCAAAATGAATAAGTAAATTTTCTCCATTATTTTTGCTTTTTAGATCGTAAGTTTTTTTTTTATATGCATTAACATGTTACAAACATTAATTAAGCCTCATTGTCGTCAATGATAGTATGACGATTTCTTACAGTTCTTCTAGATAAATAAAGATATTTACTCCATTACTTTTGCGTTAGAGTACATAGCCTATTTATTTATTTCAATAGCATATATTACCTTGATTAAAAAAGCATCATTGTCGTCAATAATAATAAGGCCATTTCTTTACGTTTCTTCTAAGCGAATTAGTACCACTTTTACATTAATTTTGACCTTAAATACGTAAATATTTTCTTTATTCAATTACTGTGTTGATTTTGAATTATAAATTTCTTAGAAAGACGTTTTAAAAGAATTAATCTAAAAAAAAAAAGTGTGTGTTATCAAACAATTTTAAAGGTACAAATTAGGTGACGCAGACTCCGCGTGCTACGACGTAATGTTGTTCATTTAATTTATCTGACACAGCGAATATAAAATAACTAAATATTTTAATTTGCGCCATAAACTTTTTTTTGATTAAAGAGTGCTATAAGCTAGAAATTATCACTGATGTTGTCTTTAAAATATGTGAAAACTGAATCACTTATAGTAAAATTTAAAACAACGACTAACACTTAACCAATCAGAAAATTCCTTTTCGTTTTTCGCTCACTCCACATCGTAGAATGTTCTACTGTGACCTTTCTCGTACTTTAAACTATCTATATGCCAAATTTCATCGCTTTCTGTCGGATGATTTAGGAGTCTATATAGGACATCCACAAACATTGTTGTTGTTGTCGTCGGCCATTAAGGCATTAGGGGTACGTTAGTTCTTGTTTTCCAGTGGCGCCATCTATGGCCAAGAATTCGTCTTCTGCCACGCCCGTTTAAAGGGCGGGGCCATTCATACATCCATTTATTTATCTACAGACGTAATTTTGACCTGAATCAAAAAACGAATAATCTCCGATTCAGTACCCCCAGAGGTAATTATTTTTTTATGGAAACATGGAGGACTTCGTAACCCGACAGATTTAACTTGTACGGTTAGTCACCCACAAACATTCATTTTTATATATATAGATTAAAGTGATTCAATGATTTTACGGCAATTATTACTTTAAAGATTAAGTTTATCGCATTTTTTGTGCCGTAACATGTTCCAGTAAAAATGGATTTTAAGGTAAAAAGTACCGGTACCTTGAATGCCGGAATTTTCTTAGAGTAATTTGATCCGGAATTTTTTACGGTGTAAGTTTTCTCCTTGAAGTACGCAGTAATTAAAGTCTTGCAAATCTGAAAAAAAATATTGCTTGTTTGGAAGTATTAAGGCATAGAATATTCCAAATATATAAACTTATGATTACTTTTTTCTTCTTGAAGTACTTACTAATTGAAGTTTAACAAATCTGAAAAAAATTGCTAGTTTGGACGTATAAAGGTATATAATATTTCAAAAATATAATCTTAGACAATATAATTTACCTAGCAATTACCCTTTTAAGTAATAAGTAGAAATCATCACAATAGATGTTTCTAAGTTGGTATTATATGTTCAATGTCTGTTCCTTTTTTTGTTTAAAATTAATTATTTAAATGAAATCTACAATTTATTATAATAGACATAGAATAATCATGTAAAAATACGTGCATACAACAGAATGTGACAGTGGAACATATGTTTACCAAATACTAGAACTTTTCCTGCGTTTTCCAAAATTTTCGTTGCAAAGAACATTTTCGTTTTTCTATGGAAAGAATATTTATTAAATGGAAATTAACAGTTTTTTTTTTCCAACCATATTTTTTCTAAATAAAAAACCATTTGCCGCTTTAAAGAGGAATAAATTAATTCTTACTTCGCAGTCGACATATTTATAGCTGTTGAGACTTCATTTTACGGTTGGCTGAGGACCGTAACGACTGTTATTGGTGACCTGTAAAGAAAAAAAAAAAGTGAAATTTAATCAGTATTTTCTACTTGAAAAGAAAATTATCTTGAATATGGTGTGATAAAAATGTTTGCGATAATTCACTGTAAAGACGAGACGGTATTTTCGTGTGCGAAAACTTGAGCTTAAAAATTAGGTCAATTCAATAAGAAGAAAAAAATTCTGGGAAAATTACCGTACTATATGGAATTGACATTTCAGTTAAAAAAAATACTTGTAATAAAACCAAAACATGTGGTATTTATAAATCATTCATTTTCTAATTTTTCCGTTCATATAGTTGTGGTTTTCAAATTATAGTTCTTATTAACAAACATTAAGCAAAAATTACAAAACTGAAAACAAATTTAACTGAATAAATGTTTTTATGTCAACTCTTAGAAATCCTGATAAAATCACCAAATTGTGCCACATTTACTAAATTTTATCACATAAATACTGCAATTTATGGTTAATTAAAAAAAAAAATATTAATAAAGTGCAACGGTAAAATTACCGAATTTTTTGGTGTTTCCACAGATCCAGAAATCGATAAATTTAACCATATCCTGTTTATTTTGGCTATACTTTTATTTTTCACCTCGGTGAACATACAGCGATTTCGTTCTGATTGAATCAAAAATATCGCATTGATTAAAAATATATTGCATTGATTTACCATTTTCAACCTCTCGTTCAATTCTAACACCTTAATTGGGTACTTGCACAAAAATTTTAAGTGTGGTTAAATTCTAAAAGTGTCCCAAATCGATATAATTTTTTAAAACACAAAGAGATATTTTCTTGTTATCGTGTGCTTTTGTAAAATGGTTTTGTTAGAAATGACCCCAATAATTTAAATCCCTTCATAAATTCGAGATTCATTAATTTTACAACATAACCAAATAAATCCAAAACTAAAGATTTCAACAGGTTCATTATATAAATGCTCCTACCCATCTTCTCTAAAAGTCCTGAATTGCAAGTAATTCTGTAAAAACAGAAGTTTGTAACATTGTTTTTATTTTCGAAGAAAAGAATTTACACTCTTAGAATTTTCATTCTAAAATTATGGTAAAATAACCGGCAGCAGGCTGTTTATCCGATTAACCGTTAAGTTTATGGTAAGGAATATTTTTCACATTTACGGTTTTGATACCGTTTACAAACAGTATGGTTATAAAATCATGAGTACAAAACTATACGGTTTTTTAACAATTTACAGCTACTATGGTTTCAAAACCGTAAAAAAAAGAAAGTTAACTGGACATAGAAGCTAAGCTTCTCGTTAGATAATGGGCATTGGAGAGTGCAGGACAATTGTAATTTTTCATGAGTGTTAAAGGGAATGGAGGTGAAATGACAGGGACTCGAACCCCCGCACTATCGGTCATGAGATTGACAGATTAGCTCTTTAGGGTATAATACGTAAAACGCAGTTGCAAGAAACTAAGTTGCTTCATTAGGTGGGCTTAGTTGGTGCAATAAAATTCTTGTTATGTAATCGTTTTAGGTAAAAATAGTTAATAAACGATTTTTCTCACTGTTCATAGTTTCATTACCATCTTATTTATGGTTATTTGACTGCTTTGTTTAAATATCGTAAAATAACAATTAAATAAATTGTTATTTAAACATTTTTTCCGAGACATTTCTAACAGTGCACTTATAGTTTGCACCTTAATCACATTCTCCACGAAGAATTCTTACAGAACAACGTAAAGGATCTAAATTCTTGGGTGATTAGTTACCACAGAATACCCATCCATCAAACTTAACAAAACTCTTCAAGTTAAAACACACGATATTTAACGAAAGTAAGTGAACTAAAAAGATCTTGAATCCAAAAAAGATAATGACAAAAGTAAAAAAACACATGAAACGGAATTTCACTTACAGCAGTCCCAGGCAAGGTCACGTGATTTGCTTTCAACAAGCAAGAAACCACGTCACTTCCTGGTCTTAAGAAGGATCCAATCTTCAGGAAAAAGAAGGATTATAACAAGAGGGGTAGAGAAGGGGTGAGGACAAGATAGGTGTCCCAAAAGATGATCAAGAACCTGAGGGATAAGTAATAGAAAGTTTTCCAATAAATGTCACTCGTTCGCAACCCATCCATTAAGCGGGGCAAATTGTCTTCCAAACGTCTTTTGGCAGCCAATCTGTCAAAGACTTGCCCTTCATGACATTGTTGGTGTTTCTAGATGGGAGAGAGTTTTGTGTGATTTGAAAACAACTTTTTTGTTGCTTCACTCCTTGATCGTGATTTCGGCAAATCGTTTAGGATTAATTTCATACGATTGATATTGGAGTTTTTTCTTACCTAACCTATTTTATAACCGTCGTTGAGCAGCCGACCCAATTTTTGAGTTTACGACTACTAATGTTCAACTCCATAGCCTTGTAATTTTGAACCCAATCCAGAAGACAAGGGAACTCCTGGATCGAGTATTGGGAGAAATTTGCCTTCGTGGAGAACTCTTTGATGGAATTAACCAGCATTTGCGTTACATGGAGAGAAAGACCTCGAGAACCTCCCACTGTTAGCCTAACAAAAAGGTGACTCTAACCCATGATCCGCCTATCACTGAGGATATTTCACGTCAGCACTGTGGTCGGTGCAAGCCGGATACGGAATTCGTATCGACCAGCCATGGCCGGGATCGAACCCCGGTTCACCTCATTGGAAGGCGAACGCTCTATCCCCTGAGCCATCGCGGCTCTACTTAGCCTATTGTTAACTTAAGTTGATTTCATAAGAGTCAGATGCACCTATACTGCACCAAACAGAAACTGCAATATGTATATAAACACACTAACTTTATAAGTTATTTCTATCGTAAATGTAAAATAAAACTTCGAGTAAACAAAATGATAGAAGGAAAGATCCTCGTGGCGATTTAGATCCCGTATTGAAGCAAATTGTCTTCCAAACGTCCTTTGGCAGCCAATCTGTCAAAGACTTACCCTTCATGACATTGTTGGTGTTCCTATATGGGAGAGTTATGTGTGATTTGAAAATTCTTATGTTGCTTTACTTTTGGATCGGGATTTCAGTAAATTGTTTTGGATTCAATTGGTACGATTGATGTTTGAGTTTTTTTTTCTACCTTACCTCTTAAGTTCGTCGAAACTTAAGTTGAATTCATAATAGCCAGATGCGGCTAAATAACCCTATATGTTATACCGCAAATTTAAAAAAAATCATAAAATAAATAAAATGACAGAAGGATAGATCACTAAAATGACTTGGAATTTTAGAGCTCATATTGATCGTGAAAAGTAGATATTTGTTAGAACTCTACCATTCTAATAGAAAATCTCAATACTAAATGCATTGTAAAACACATTTTAAATCCACATTGTTCAAATGAAAGGTTACATATATTTATTACGTATTACAAATCGCAAATCATCATTTTTTGAAATCTAAAAAGAGAAACATTAATTAGTTCTGGAAAAATACAGTAATTCACCATGGAGAAGTAATTCTAGTAAAATTCTCTATACAGGGTTTTCTGTAAGATATACTTTTAATATATTGTTTTAGAGTAAAGTATTCTTTCAACAGCCCGTCATGTGAGAAAGGATTCATGAAGGTCAAGGTTCCACAATTTCGTGACCAGGGCCATGATTATGGCCACCTTTACTTCCTAGACAATCTAGCATATAAACCTGGTTGCACTTCAAGAAGCCACTGAGAATCAAACCCCAGTCCTTCGCAACGTCAGCTCAGTACCTTTTAGCCACTGAGCCATCGAGGTTCATATAGTTGTAGAAACCTTGTTAAAATTGAAGTCATTAAATCATCCACTTTAGGAGTTTTAAACCAATGTTTGAGTGACGGTTAATTGCTTAGAAGTATCGTGAGAACACGTTCAAGTCGAAAATAGTAACTAAATCGTATTCCTTATACAGAACCTCTAAACTATTGACTCGTGTTTAATCTAATTTTATTTAGAGTAAAAACACAAATAGCAGATAATATTTCATTTGACTAGATAGAAATTCAGCAATGGCAAAATTCCTTTCCAAATTTAATTCTAGTTGCCTATCTGATTAAATAAAATTTGAAAAAAAAAAAAAAAAAAAAAAAAAAAAAAAAAAAAAATATATATATATATATATATATATATATATATATATATATATATATATATATATATATATATATATATATATATATATATAGTATATATATATATATATATATTATATATATATATAAATATAATATATATATATAAATATATATATATAATATATATATATATAAATATATATATATATATATATATATATATATATAATATATATATATATAAATATATATATATATAATATATATATATATAT